>WOFM01000635.1:453469-962395 GCA_011428145.1 Ericerus pela | reverse complement strand
TTTGTTCTGCTAATACAATTAAGAACTTCCGACAATTTTCTCTGAAAGTATTAATGTCTGCAGTTGGAGTACTGGATGGTAATGACTCAATATCTGCCATTACAAGTGGACCAAGCATTACTTTATGTAATGGCTCCCAGAAATGTTTATTCTCATTAGTACAGGAATGGAATTCTATCAATTCAGGCTCA
Source organism: Ericerus pela (assembly GCA_011428145.1). Classification (NCBI taxonomy): domain Eukaryota; kingdom Metazoa; phylum Arthropoda; class Insecta; order Hemiptera; family Coccidae; genus Ericerus; species Ericerus pela. The sequence continues at coordinate 962,204 of WOFM01000635.1, read as the reverse complement.
GTTCTATCAACATAATCATCATCTAAGTAGCATGAAATACAGTTTTAAAATGGGTTTGCATTTTTATATGTAATTCGTGAATCTTTGGCTTTTCACTTTGAAATTCCAAATTTCTTTGACAAACAATGGGCAAAATAAAATTCAAAAACTGCAAATACAAATGATTAAAACGTAGTTTCAAACGTTTATAAATATTTTTAGCATCTTCGTTTTTCACATTTTTTTTTTCATCTCCAAAAAAGCAGAAAAGAGCATCATATTGCTCAAGAAACCTACCAACTGCATTATTTAACGAGAGTCAACGCACCTTTTTAAACTTTCAATATTTTATGTTCGGGAATGTCAAACAAACATTGAAAGGCGCCTAAAGCTTGAAGTCATTTTGGAGACCGAAGGTACGCATATACGTCATATAAAAGATCTTCAAGGTCTTTGGGTAAACCTGTGACTGCATAAGAAACACAAAGAGCCAACGAATGACAAATACATCGCATCAAAAATAAATTTGGTATGTTCTTATTCAGCTTTACGGACAGGGAATTTTCTTTGTCAAAATTGACACTAGCTCAGTCTGCTGCAAAACCAACCATATTGGACATATATGGAATATTATGAAGATGAAGTTCAAAAAAGTCAACGGTCAAACGATATAAATCCATATGTGTTGCACCAGTAACCTAAATTTCAGAAAAAAATTCAATTCCTTTAGCCCATTAAAAATATGAGTAAATTAAAAATAAAGTAATCAGCTTACTTTTAATAAAGCAAGGAAGTCATCACAAACACCATTGGCAGTTGAATATCTGACACATATCACCAAATGCTTCACATTTGCTATGTCCGTGGACTTATCTACAGTTATTGAGAACTTCTGTTTTTTCAATATTTCAATTAGTTTTTCAAGGGTATGTTTGCCTACAACATTTTTAATTATGGCTGTACATTTAGTCCGGTCACAGGATAATAATTTCTGCACGTCAGAGTCTATGTCAATATTTAAAAAAAAAGTAATCAAATTGTCACTGAATGAGATTGGTAGGTTTTTTTCCACTATCAACATAGCTGCCTGTAATTCAATAATATGAACCCGGTCCTCTTTGGCATGTTGACTTAAAAAATGAAAAAAAGGCAATAGCAAGATTAATGGTTTTTGCTTGTAGTTGGTGTTTATTAGTATTACCATGTCTCTTAATACTGGTAATACCATCTCTTTCGCAAGAGTATGTTTTTGAACAGATTGTGCACGTATAATGTGACCGACCTAAAAAGAGAAAAGGCTCCTTAATATATTCTCATTCAATTGACAAATTACTGAAAAATTAAATACAATAAACATTACCCTTGTTTGATTCTTTCACCCATGGATACTTATTAGCCTATGTTTTGTTAAAATACTGCCTCTTCAATTTATGTAAGCTATAAGAATAATAATAAAAAAAATATCTCTGCCGCGCATCAACCGCAGTAAGTGTGTATTTTCCAAAAGTGTCAAATTTTGTAATGGCTGCCATTCAAAAACCAGCTGACCGATTTCGCTCAAATTCAAAACCAAACCAGTCCCTAATAGTCTCCAACTACCATAAAAATTTCGAGCCAAAATCTTTTAATTTACGAGAATTATTTTGATGACAACGTGGTGGGTTTGCAAAACTTTGAAAACTCCTTCCTCCGAAACTACAGAATGAATTTCAACAATTTTAAAATGAATATGTTGCTCATGAAAGCGTCTAACACTATCTTAAGTTTAATTGTCATAAGTCAAAAAGCGGAATCTCCATAGACTCCCAAAAAAAGCCAAAATCAGTAAAAAAAAGTGTTAAATTTGTAATGGCAGCCATTCGAAAACCAGTCGACCGATTTCGCTCAAATTCAATACCAAACCAGTCCCAAATAGTCTAAAAAACTACCATAACAATTTCAAGCCAAAATCTACAAATTTACGGGAGTTATCGTGATGACAACATGCTGGTTTTGCAACACTTTGAGAACCCCTTCCTCAAAAACTAACAAATTAATTTCAAAAATTTTAACACGAATATGTAGCCCAGGAATGCTTTTAACACTACCGCAAGCTTCATTGTCGTAGGTCGAACAGCGGAGAGTTCACAGACTTCCTAAAAGTTCCAATATGAGCAAAAAGTGGAAATATATATATATATATATATATTGTGTACAGAAGAATTTTATTGACCTATATATTCGTGATCTACGATTCAGGATCGGCGCTTTTCCACAGGTCCCACCCCCAGGTCTCGTCATTGCACTGAATGCAATAGTGAAAATACACTAATAGAATTGAAAATTCAATTAGCAATCAAATGAAATAAAACCTCATTAATTCTCAAAAAACTTAAAATGCTTACCAGGAGGTTTTGTTTTTCTTCTTTATTTTTGTTTGTTTTCGAATTTTTTCTTTTTTTTCTTCATCTGTGTTATATTCTTCCTCTTCTTCTTCATCTACGTCATAACTACTAGAATTAGAACTGGTACTGGAAGTAACAAAATATTCAAAATTAACCATTTAATTAAATAATATAGAAATTCTTAAAAAAAGATACACAAAATAGATATCAGAATACTCACTCGGTTTTTGTTATCTTTATCTTTTTCTTTTCTTTGTTTTTAATTTTTTTTCTATCTGGGTTATAACTGAAACTGAAACCAGAACCAGAACTAGAAAAAAAAAAAAAACATTCAAAAGTAATTATTATTTATTCAAATAATTCCAAAAATCTTGAAAAAAGTAAAAAAAAATTAAAATTAGAATACTCACTCTAAACTTTTTATGTGTTTCCTCATTTTTTGAATTTTTTTTTTTTATCTTTAACTTCATTATCATCATCAGTATCATAGGAACTTGAATCGGACATATTTAAAAAATAATTATTTGATGCCAATTAATATGCCATTAGAAAAACCATGATTTGGGGTTAAAAACAAATTGGTACAAGGTACAGGTGGTAGGTATAATGAAACAGAATATCAAAATTAATTTTCAAAACAGCTACACTTCACCCAGCTAATCGCCTTAATCTACCTCTATTTGTTTGAAATTAGATATACCAGATAAGAAATCAAGTTGATTGGAAATACCCTTCTTAACTATTAACACAGATAATGCCTTAAATCTCTTCTTATTTTTTGAAATATCCCAAATTGTCAAAGTCCAATCATAACATTCATAACCTACACTTATGTCGTCAAAACAATAAACAAACTTAAGTGTAATTATGTATCATGATCGAAAATTTTCATTTCCAAATGAAATTTTCATGAGATTACACTCAAGATTCATAATATTTGAACAACTTTTTCTTTTTTGATAAAAAATAGCAGCAGTCGATTACTCATTTATCCAGACTACAAGAAGATAATCGTATTCAGTGACAAAATAACTATACTAATTGTGAAATCTTTGATGCTTGGATGATGCAGAGAACCTCAACTAATAAAAATAACAGGAAATACTAGGTACAAAGCCGGTATATCAAGTTGAACAATATCCATAAGGAACTGATCATCACAATTCTAGGTCTTTCCCTTGCAATACTTTTGGGCATTTCAACTACACTAACAAAGTTGTGAACACTGTAATACATCTACAAGTAAATATAAATTTCAAGATAATGTTTCGCAATTTCATTTTCTCATTTGAGACTTCAGCAGGAAGTTGTAATTAGAGACAATAACACAAAATTTACTATACTAGCTTATTCTCAAATGATTTGCGCACCTTTGAAACTCGAAATCATTCATTAACAATAAATTAATTTGGCAAAGAAAGGAACTCAGAATTCCCTGGTGAATAAACTGAAAATTAGGATGACTCGGAGTCCTTCCTTTATAAGAGTGGTTCATTGGAAGTACTTGGGGATGGAATGACATATCACTAGCATTGGCAGTGCTAGCCATAGGTGCGACACCAAAACTACAAATATGTCATCTCCATCAGTATATAGGCTATGTACATATATATATATATATATATCCTCGAAACCCACTTATCACCCACTGAAATGTCATTGTCGGTTTGGTATCAACCACCTCGTATATTAGAAGGAAAGGAACTGACTTACGTAGACAGGGTGACTTCTGGCCACGTATTATTTGCCTATTGCGTCAATTTGACGGTGGTGTCTCTGTGTAAGTGTTTACTTGTGGTATTCCACACAAATTGTAGAAATTTTTTACGATTTTCGTTTCACAGTCGCTTATCGGCGAAAGGAAAGAAAGAAAAAAGTAAATATTCGCCTACAAATTAAAAATGTGGAGGAAGTGCTTCCTGATTAATGTGAGCGAGTTGTGAAAATTGTGGAGGTATCGTTTTTGTTATATAACAAAATGGATTAATGTAACAAACGGTTCAAATTGTTTATTTTAATACGACAAATTCGTCGTCTTATCTTTGTTACTATTATAATTTATTCATTATTTCATTCACCTCAAGTTTAGCCGTGACCTTGAAAGAAAAATCTGGATAAAAAATTACGAGAACGAGCCGAATATCGACATCATATAGTTACGCAAAACGCCAGGTAAAATAGCTTATTTAATGCCATTTTGACGTGTGGTGAAGTGAGTGCGACGAAGACGTTTCTATATGAGTCAACAATGGTGTTAGCGAGGCAGAGTAAGAAATTAATAGAGAGTGAGAGAGAGGTATGGGCGTAAATCATAGAGTCAAGACGTAAATAAAGAGAAGAAGAGAGAAAGAATGTGAAAAAGAAAATATCAACACTGAGCGACAGGCGTGTGAATCATTTACGGAGTAGAGGCGTGCAAGACTGCAAGGGACCTGCATAATACATTCACTGGTTTCTTATTGACTTTTTCTGTTTCATCATTTCGACGCCGAAGCCGAAGTTCGCCGGAATTCGTCGAAACGCCGACTGTTGCCGATGTGGTGGTAGGTAACCATGAGTATCCGTCGACGCTGCTGACTGCGAAAATTCGAGTTACAGTGTTACCAATAGCGATTGCGCGCGACCAAAAAAGTAATATAAAAAATTTTTCACTCTCGAGGAAAGATTCACAAACGTGCCCTCATCAAAGTCATCATTCTTCGATCACCACCGTATTCTCAAATGTAAATTTTTGTGAAAAAGAACATTACAAAACCAACCTGGACTTATTGACGTCGGAAAATTGCCACTTTACGAAAAGAAACTTCTGAGAATACGAAAATCACGGTCACCGATGTTATCGTCTACGCACGAAATATGAAATGAAACAGTAATACTGGCTGAGGGTGTGGGTGTATTATTTTTCGAAAGAAATGTGAAACCAGTTCTCATTTTTCAACTTCAGGTGTCAATTTTTTGGCGGAATGAAAGGAATGAAAGGAACCCGTTGATATAAATGGATAAAATATGATAATTTGATGAACGAAAGTTTTTCACTTTTTGGCCATAAAGAATGAAAGCTACTACTGTATTGTGTATAGTCATCTGAAGAGTGAGGTCAGTCTGTAACTTCGAGCTTGCGGGAAAGTACTTCATAAGCACGACAACGTACTGCGTATGTACGACTACGCACTGAACTACTGACTGGCTGAGTGGCTGGACTCTTGAGCCTACTTTCGATCATACTTCGTAATGTTGGTGAACGGGAGAAGGAGGCACAAGTACGGAAAATGGAAACGCCAAACGGAGACGGACTGAATCAAACCGTAGACAACCGCCGTGTACACACGCAGACGCGCTCTCAGAAACTTTTTTCGTGCGTGTGTGTATGTGTGTTGATTTACGTTGAGCGTGAGTTGGTATGTGCGTTATGTGTGTATGAGTGTGTGTGTATATGTGTGTGTGTGTATATGTGTGTGAAGCGTTCGTGCGAATCCGAGTATTCACGTTTTATCCACCGGGTAGAAGGGATGAAGTTCTGCGTTCTTATTGGTCGAAATCACATGGCACGATATCACACGAGATAAGCTCTATTCAATAAAATCTAAACTACGTTTATTTAGCTTCTGCTTTTCGCGTATTTACGTAGTTACTGTAATTCGTGAAAAGAGCGGCGCGAAAAATCTATCTTCGTGAGGCAGACACGAGTATTTTTTGTGTGTGTACTCTCGTGCGACAACTCTTGTCAATTTTTTTAAATCATCTACAGTAATTGTATCTCCAGTAATGTCAGTTTCGTTCTAAATTTGTTTTTCTCGTATGTACTTTGTTTTCACTCGTGCACGTTTGCGATATCGTATCGAATTCGAATATTAAATAAAATACTCGATTGAATTTTATACGAGCACACATTATAACTTGGCACGTACAGTGGGTATTTCGCGAATTTTACATTTTTGATAATTAAATATTTTTGTTCGTTGTTTCGCGGTCGCTGAATGCAGTACGCTCGTGCGCGAATACAGTGAATTGGAATTAGCAAAATTTTTTGGTAAGTTAAGTTTCGTTTATTCGTTACTCGTAATTCATACCGTGTCTGGTTTACCGGCATCGATATTATCAATATTGCAGCAATGGCAATTTCAATATTTTCGAGTGCGACGTGAACGCTGTTCTCTCCAACTTGCTCACGAATCGTGTTCGAGTTAGTTAAATTCGTGGAGGTTGGTGTTTTAAATTGACAGCAATCTGTTTTTCTTCATTGTTAACGCGTTTCGTTTTGTTAGCCGGGCTATTTCGTTAGAGGTTGGAAAATCCTGTAAAACCAAAAACGTGACTTTTCTTCTGTTCCCAGTCAGCTGTTTGAAACGAATTTGTGGCTTACGTTCGTTTTGTTCCAGATGAAATCATAGGAGAGAGTGCGTCCGCCCAGATTTAGTGTAGAAAGTTACCGGATGGCGTTTTTAAAATTTCTCAAACATCGTCTTCTGTTTCTCGCGTAATGTGAATCAGTTGGGTACATTTTACTAGGGTTACATTGTTCGAACTTGTAAAGGTCCGTAAAATCGGGATGTGACTCCTTAGTTTGAGAATCATTACTTAATACGTTTGACACGAATCTTCATTTACTGCGCTTATTGTATTATCCAATTCTGTTCTGGATGACATCGCAGCAGTGTTCGCACGGATTAATCCTGGGGCTGGTCAACTTCTGACAATTTCAAAATTCCTCGAGAACAGTCGTCCGTTTTTCATTCAACGTAAAGAACACTTTACTCCGTGAGCCTGCTACGTACCTCATTCGAACTAGGAAAATTTCATTAAACCAGAAAGAGATTTTCCTTCGTTTGGAAATCCGTATTGTTTTTAAATTAATTTATTGCGTATGTCTTCTCTGTTGTGGATAAAATCTCAGAAAAGTGTTCATCTGAATGTAGGGTTACAATTTACGACGATTTTAACACTCCTCAAAAAGTAATTCTTATATCTCTCGCATTTTACCATATGAACCTGAGCTATAGTGTTACTTCGTTTGGACTAGGAAAATTCCATAAAATCGAAAAGTAATTTTCCTTCTTTCTGCTCGAATGAATTTGTTATTGTTTTGAATGGAATCTCAGAAAAGTTTCAACCCAGATTATTTTCTCCAGCAAATTAACTTATTTTGATTTTGAAATTCATCAAAAATTTCCTTCTGTTCGTCATTCAAAGTAAAACAGGTTCATTGTACTACTTGGACCGCCTCATTTGAACTTGGAAAGTTCCATGAAACCAGAAATAAATTTTTTTTGTTTGAAATTCGTTTTGTTCGAAACGTGTTTGGCTGCCTCTGTCCTTTATGTTGTGGATGAAATATCATAAAAGTGCTCAACTGTGTTGAATCTTGAGAAACTCGACTGTTTATGACTGGAGAATTCGTCAAAAATTCCCTTCGTCGTTTGGTGTTGAATAGGTATAGGTAGCCTATGCTACACTATGTTACCTGAAGCTGGGTTTTACTTCTAAGCCGGAAAATTCCATAAAACCAGAAAATGATTTCCTTATTTTCAAGTTTGTTATATTCGAAACGAATTTGCGGCTTACGTCTTTTCGGTTTTGTATTTGGATTCTTGGAAAAGTGTTCGCTTGCGTTAATTCTCAGAGAATAAGATCGTTAATGTGTGAAAAATTCGCTGAGAGGTTCAGTAATTCGGAAATTCGTTGCTTAATTGCCGAAAGAATACGAAAACTGCCTTTAGTATTTTTTTAAAATTTATTTATTTATATTTTTTATTTAGTTTTTGAAGGAATGGAAAGATAGATCGAGCTCCGTTGTGGTTTGCTCTAATGATGTTTAAAAAGTTCTGCTCGTACAGGAGTTCTTCAGTAAGATTTTTCACTATCGGTGGTGAATCCGGGATCTTTGAGATTGGTCGAGGCCACATCCAAATTCTAATTTTTCGTCTCCCTAATCATTCGTACCTATATCCCTTTCCTCTGTCGTAACGAAATTTCGATAAAATAAGCTAGCCCCGTTGATTGAATTAGTTTTTTGAAGAGTGGGCCGGGCTCACTCCTTAGATTCGCCACTAATCGCTGTAAAATTGAAAGAAAGATTCGAAATTTAGTCTGAATTTCTTGTATTAGAATCCATCTGAATGTCATTGACTTTTTTCAGTAATTGTTGATAGGGGACAAAAAGCATCTACCAAAACAAATGATGGAAATGATAAAATTTTGAATTTATGGTTGATGTTCTGACATGGGTTGTAAAATTGATCATTAAAACAGCGAAAATTAGAATGTTTCAAAACATGCATGGTTCTTCAGAGGCTCACATCGTCTTCAAGTGGAAAAAACACGGCTAAAATTTTGATTTTTATGTTTTTGGAATTAGGTTTTGGTGTTTTTGAAACGCGCAATAAGGTTATCTATGGGAAAATCCTCCAAGGAGTCGTCTTACTGTTTTCACGATCGAACTATTCAACGGGTAGAAAAGGTGGAAGAGGTGAAATATGTCAAAATTCCTCCTTGGAGAAAAAAATGTATGCTTGAAAATATGGGAAATCTTTTTTTGTTTCTTCATCTTCAAAGCAAAATTCAATTTAGGCTCTAGAATTTCATTAGCATATCAAAAAAGAGTTACTAGAAATGTCTTGAATATACCCCCTTTCTATAGGTCACCAATCTTTGTCAATGAATGAAAACATTTTGAAATTTTGAGTTAATTTTAAGACGTACTTAGAAATGAACTTTCGGTCTTATGAAAATGCTCGTATTCCGAGTCATATTCCCGAGTGTTTGCTTTGAATTCGTCTCGAATAGTCAGTTGTTTGTTTGTTTCATTAGTGTCATTTTCTCGAAAAGAAAACATGAGCTTAAAATTTCGATCGAGTAGAAGGATGCCCCGTGGGCAGTAAAAGTCTCGACAAGGGTTGGTACTTTCTACCCGTTCGTCAAAAACTGGAAAATCATTTAAAAGGCTGTTAATCGAAAACCACAAGCTTTCTTAACTTGTGATATTTTAGATCACATTTTTTCGAATTCTGACCGTCAGTGTTTCTTACATTGAAAGAATTTTAAAATTAATTAAGACTAACTTTTTTACTTCATTACTGGCAACTTTAATGTTGTAATGTAGAAAAAATTTTCAAGGTTCCGCTTCTAAAATTCTCTCATTTACAAAGTACAATTTTTGTCTTGCAAACAGTAAGTAAGTACCGAAGTTGATTTTTTTCGCCATAATCGAAATCGCGGTTGCCCTTGTAGGTATCAATCTCTTGTATTTTTACGCCACTCTAATCGAGCATTACGTATGTATAGTTGTATAAACAGACTGAATTGAAGGCACCGACTGATTACTTCTGACGTATCGTGATTCCAAATAACTTATTTCAAAAATTCACTCAAATAAGTGTTCATTTAATGATACTAATCAAAATCATAGGAAAACTATAAACTTGATTACCATTAGATTTTTGATGGAGCCACTTTTTTATAACATGTTACCAACATGACCCGGAAAAACCAGTTTTTTTGATTTTCAAGGGTTATAAGGTGTTCGAATTAGTGCTGGCATTAAAGATTTCTGCAACAGTTTGTTTCATCTTATTCCGTCAGGTAAGGACGGGTTTTGTGTTTTAAGTTTGCTTCTTTGAGATGTGACAAATTTCTCAAACTCGCTCTTTTGAGGAAACTGTGATCACTGTTCTCAAATTTTTGCTCACGCTCGAAAAGCTTCGCTAGTAAAAAGTTTAAGCTTCATTAATCTTTCTGCGGATCCTATCATGGATGAATACGTTGATTGAGGAATATTTCATGCTGTGGAATGTTTACTGCTGAGTGAAGAAAGAGGACTTTGTTCTTCTCGAGTCTTGAGATTTGAAAAACCGGGGGGTGTTAATTACAGATCATTCTCAGTTTTTAATAGTTCGCCATAATACCATTCTTTTTTCGCAACGGACGAGCTTATTTAACGTGACCCTTAATGTTTATAGTCATGGGAGTCGGCAGAAAATAGTTTCGTTGGGGGGGGGGGTAAATGATCGAGAAAATTTGAAAGGCATACGAAGAAATTGACAGTGAAAAGAGACAAGGTCGTCAAAAAATTGAATTACGATCATTTGAGGAATTATTTTTTTGGTGGGGCTCTGGTCTCCCCTTTGATTACGTCCTTGAAAGCAATTTCGATGAATTATAATGCTCTATTTTCGTTTTTCTGAAGAAAGCTGCAATGTAAATGGGGAAGTGCTGAAAAGACTCCCTACGCGATTGCTTCTTCAGTACCCCCACTTGAATGACTGAAATTTCGCTGATCATTTTGTAGATCATCTAGTCATTATACCTGTTGTTAAGAAAGGAAAGATACCAAAAAATTTCGTTTAGAGTTCATTTTGTCCATAAAATTTTTTGGTCACTATATTTTTCCATCCCCAGTTGAATGACTGAAATTTCGCTGATCATTTTGTAAATCATCTAGTCATTATGCCTGTTGTTAAGAAAAGAAAGATACCAAAAACTTTCTTTAGAGTTCATTTTGTCCATAAAATTTTTTGGTCACTATATTTTTCCATCCCCAGTTGAATGACTGAAATTTCGCTGATCATTTTGTAAATCATCTAGTCATTATGCCTGTTGTTAAGAAAAGAAAGATACCAAAAACTTTCTTTAGAGTTCATTTTGTCCATAAAATTTTTTGGTCACTATATTTTTCAATTTATAATTCCGAGATTTTGATTTTTAATTTTGTGAAGCACATGTAAATCGAAATTTGTGAAGGAGATGAGAGGAGGAGGTTGAATTTTTTCTCATTTAGAGGACGATTTTTGTTTTCCGTACTAATTTAAAAGTCTTGTTCGTTTGAAGAATTTGTTCAAAAACTAGTTTTTTCCGCCGTCAAAAAATTTCTTACTGGAATCGACTGATGGGATGATCGATGGATTTATTGAACTGAATAATTAATATTTGTTCTTGCATAATCGCACCCAGTACCCTACATTAGGTATGTATTTAATCACTTGTCTTGAAACGATGTCATAAATATTCAGTATTTAGGCAACAGGTCTATGGTTTAATTGTTTTTTAATTTGAATTTAGTTTTTAGCTGAACTAGTTGATGGAAATGAGTTATTTTGCACGCAATAAACGAGTGATTATTAAGTGGTTTCTAAATGCAGAATTATGATATTTTCTTTTGCGTACACAAAAAAATGAGTAATTTTGTAGTCGCTTTATCTGTCTTCAATTGTAGTGAACTGTCAAATTCTGAAGCGTTTCTGTGTAACCGCGTCATGTTGGTATCTATTTTTTAAATTTACTGTTTGATGTAGTTGAATAATATAAAAAAACTTGCGTGATTCTGGGTTGATAGTTTGTTGTCAGTTTTATCTTCAAATTTTAACATGTAGGTAGCCACAAAATGAAAAGTAAAGGTAGATGAATTCATTTCACGTGTTTAGTTGTACTAATATAAGAACCAAATCTTTAGCTTTTAAAATTCCATCTGTTTGATAAAATGAGTTCAGAAATATGCAAATTTATAAAATTTCATATGATCAAAAACGTGAATTTCTTGAATCATCAAAGGTTATCCAGGGTTTCCCTGGAATATTATGTTTATTTCGTGGGTATGTAACACCATGTATGGAACAAATGAAGTATTACCCAACTCGTTGAAAAAATGTAAGAAAATCTGAAAATAAGTTGAAAATCCATTTTTGCTTTTACGTAATCCATTCAGATTGGACTAATTCCATTTCTAAACTTTGTTCCATACCATCATAGACAGTAATCATAGTAGAACACATATATGTTCTTGGGCCTAGAATGAAAAATAGTAAGACCTTTTACAGAACAGGATTTGAGAAAAGTTCCTTTTTTTGTAATTTGTAATTTTCAGATACATTTTACCTGATTCAGAAGATTATGAAAGATTCTAATTTTCACGATATACTTATCTGACTAATTATATGGAACAAATTAATCAAATGTAATGAGAATCTCCACAAGGTTAGTATTTTCAACTAGAATTCAGGGATGAAATTTGACATTGATTTTTTAGTAATAGACCATAGTTTTTTTTTTTAGATTTTATTTCATTCTACATTACTGGTTTTCTTGTTTTATAATACTTGGTGATAACCAAATTGGATTGTTTCCTATCGTGTACCCTGAAGAATTCTGTAATCAAGCCCATATATGCATGTTTATCAAACTGCATTCAGGGATGTAGATGTTTCTTGATTATTTCTGGTTTTAAGTTCATTGTTTTTTGATCATTAATTGTATAAAATATCTTCAACAAAGTTCAAAAGTGAGTTCAAATGTCTTGGGAATTGCTCACTCACTGGGCTCGTTTTGTTAACTTTCCTCACATATAAACGCTCACTTTTGAATCTTGGTGTGTAATATACTATTTCTTCAATGAATGTCGAATTTACTGACCTGATTTGTTAAGTAAGTTCTGATGAAAAGTTCTATTTCAAAAATGTATTCGTATTTTTATCACATGTCCTTTGTATTATACAATTTTCTTCTCAAAAAAGTTCCTTCAGTTTTATTTGAGAATCAGTTTTTCCTCCTCTCGAAGCTGACAGAACTAAATTTGTAAGGTTGAACCGAGAACGTTTTTTCAACCGAATTTGTCTCGAACTGAAACCTTTGATGTCGCACTTTTTTGCCATATCATATCAAACACAGCTATGGAAATCGAAGCTTGTGTTATCGAGATATTTATTACAGTATTGCAGTACTTATCATACAGCAGAATGAATGGAATAATTTTGAAAACGGGCTCTCCTAAGAACTGGCAAATTCAAAGTTACAATGTTTTACGATTGTGTACGATAGAATGTGGTGTTACTTGAAAATTGAAAAAGCTAGTAGCCTTCGCAGTTTTAATCGAAGAATTTTTTATTTATTATTAAACTCAGTTTTTATTTATTTATTTTTTATTGTTGTAGAACTCCGTTTTTATAATGTTTCCTGTCGTAAAAAAGAGTATAATAATAAACTGCGCCATTTTCAATCAGCTGAACGACCGAGTCTTAAAAATAAGAAAATTTAGATTACGTGGGAGTTGTAGGCTGTGCTTTGAAGTTCCTTGTTTAAAAAAAAAAAAGTTATTTCCTATTATTTACTCTATTTTTGACGTCTATCTTGATATTTATTCGTTTCGAAATGCTCGCTTTATAATATTTTATATGATTTTTATTTTTATTTTATTTTATCTTTCGATTTCACCCCTTTTTGATTGTTATTTGTTTGTAGTTGTTCATGAGTGGTCCTATAGCTCAACCATATTTTTATGCAATATTGATGATCTTGACTCGAGTTATTGGAACTTCAATTTCATCTTGGTTCATCATCAGGCCCCTTTAAACACCGCACATCAATGACTCATAACGTGAATATTTTTGGAAAAATATTCATATATTATTTATTTCTATTGATGCTTATTGTTTTTTGGTAACCTAGTTAAAATTTCATAAGTTTTCATTTTATGATCGAATCTGTTTGAAAATTAGCCGATTGTGTTTTTTTAATGCCCTGTTTTTCTCCTGCTTGTGCGTAGACTGCGAGAAAATGATGAATTGCGGAATTATGACAGTTTTAAATCGTCTCAAAGGACCATCAAGAAACTACTATTGGTTTAGTGCATTGAAAATTATTATGAGAATTTTGGTAAATGCTTCAGTTTTGGTTAATTATTCCGCACTCCTCGAACCTCCTCCAGCTATCGGCTAATTGAATAATCGTTTTAACGGTTATATATATATCTGCATATGTCTGAGGTCATCTTATTGCAATTTTATAGTTTTTCATATTTAGTGAGTGCCTTCTTTTTTCTTCATTTGTGTGGTAATATTTTGTAAGAAGATCGAAGAAAGAATGTAACGATTGTGTTTTTTCATGATACCTCAGTTTTTTTTGTGTTGTTTGTCTGAGAGTGCATTTCGAACTGTGAATATATTTCTTTTATTAATGTGGAATTATTCTATTGTTATTATTTAGTCTCAGCATTGGGTTGGACTTCGCGCCTAGTTGTTAATAGTTTACATATATTTTTGTGAGTCAGCTTTTTTGAGGTATATTATTAAAGGTCTATTAGCATTTAGCGCCTGGAAAATTATATTCGAAGAAAAGTTATGTATAGTAGAACCCTCTTATTAGGCCGCGGATTGAGGACTCGACAGTTCGCTTCATGTGATCAAATTTCTGACTGAAGCTTGAAAAAACACGAACTAATTGATGTATTTTATAACCAATGATAATTTCAATCAAGAGAATTGTGACGATGAGGTGGAAATTTATGAAAAACCACCCTCGAATTGGGAGCTGATGGAAGCTATTCCATGAAATTAATATTATGTGGATATTCCTGCGGCGACTGTGGTATATTCTTATTCGACTGTTGACTCTACATGTTCGCAGCAGAACATAATAAATTTTCCTTCAAGATTAAACCTTAGATTTTTATTTCTATTATATTCGCCTAATAGCTCATTTGGTAAATAGACTCGCTTTGCTTTCGTCCCAATGTGAGTTTAATGAGCGGGTTTTACTGTATATATCAAGTCTATTGTTGAGTTGTTTTTTTTTTTTTTTTTTTTTTTATGTACTTAATTAGTCTAAAACGTCATTTTTTAATTCTTTTTTTGCTCAAAATTTTATTTGTAAACCGTCTACTACTTTTATCGTGAAATCATCTCAAAAAGTTTACTGAGTCTACAGATTTTATTTGTTCATTTGACTTCTGGAATGTGTTTCAAAGATAAATTTGCCACAGTAGTTAGTATATCAAGGGTATATTTTTTAAATTAACTTGGAGTGTTTGTGTTACTAAATTTGTCCAGAATTTACTGAGTCTCAACTTTCAAGCTAAAATTTGTTTCCTCAATTTGATTTTGTAGAATTGGATAAATTTGGTTCATATTTGTTTCTATTCTGTTGGATCTACTTACACATAAGCTAAATACTTCTACAATAGGAACATGCAAGTTCCCTATCTCGTGCTTATATGTTTATTTACTATGATCTTCGCTTGAGCAAAGTCTTTATTGAATATACAATGTTCGTTTCACTCTTTGAAAAAGTAGGTCTATCGACTTTAGTTCCTTAAATCACCACTGTGGTGCCATGTGGGGTTGGTGTTCTCAGAATTTCCATTGAATTCCACTAAATTGTGGTTGTGGAATACCTTGTTGTGAGAGATATTCTCACCAGAAAGAAATTCTACAGAATTTAAGCGTGTCCAGCCACTTCGTACATAAGTACGGGTAAGCCAGAACCAGACCGAACACTGGCAATTTTAGAGCCGATTCAAGTGGTTTATATACAGCTTATTTACACGCACACAAACACACGTATGTAAGATAATACGTACGTTGGTGAGAACGGCCAGGTCGCATCATCCCCTATCGAGGTAAGAGATGGCTGGCTGGTTTGTGTATGAATTGTTACATCATCTTATTATGTCACGATTCGGTGCTCGTACATTACCTGCAAGTATATACAGGTAATTACGATCGAACGTAATTTGTGTATTTAACATCACAAGGACGATTATTTGCCTGCCCTTTAAGGCAGCGACTGTTGTCGAGGGGTCCAAGCCCCTTTACCTCATACCAGTGAGTCCCCACAGTTACTCCCCCCCAGTTTTTGTGTCACAAAAATGATCAAAATGCGCAAGGCCTGGGGGGACATGCGGGTTTTACTTCTGCCTCTGGTTGGCCTCCCATTTTTCCAGAGCGTTACCTACCGGAGCCCCGACACACTCGTAGGACTCCTTACGGGCGTGCATTTGGGCCAGGTAATTTGCCTGGCTATCATCTTCCCTTTGCCTTGGTGGTCGGTTTTTGGTATGGGCGTAGGGATGATGATGGGAGTGAGGGGGCAGCGGACGTTTAAACTGTGGCTTCCTTAACATCGGAGAGTTCGAATTCCCCGATGTCCAGGTGGCCATCTTTGCCTTTTTGTTCGCGGCCCTCTTGGCTGTAAACAAGAATCTCATCGGCTCTAATTTTTCCTCTGGCGTCGGCTCCGGTTTTGGGGGTTCCGCAGTCGGAGTTGACTCCTTTGGTGACTGGGGAGGAGAGATTATCGGAGGCAGCGGAGATGTCATCTCCTCTAGGACATCATCTACCAGAGGAGCTGTGTCCATGAGCAGCTCCTCCTCGATCTGGTCCAGCTCTGTTTTCTGTTCGGTCTTCTGCTGAGTTTGTGAAAACTCAGCAGTTTTCCAAACAGTCTGGGAGGTGGCGGATTACAGGAAAGTGGTTGGCAGCGACATAGGAAACAGATTGCAGGAGAACAGAGAACCAAAAATATCGTTTTAGAAAACACTTCCAAGATCTGAGACAGTTCTAAATCGGGTGAATCTACTGCTGTTTTTGATTTACCATTACAGTTTCGTTTTATTATTTTCACATCTTATCAGCATGTAGAGGGGATAGCGCTTAAAATTCTCGGCTGTATGCAAGTTTTCCGGTTAAGTTCTAATCGGTTTAAGCAAAGTTATGCCTGAAATAAACTCAGAGAATATATTTTTCGAATTTTATTACAAAGGAATCTCCGCTTGTGACGTTACAACATTGAGATTATCTTTGTGTTTGACAATAACGCACATTGCGATGTTTATTTCCATATCGCACGTGGATTTGTTTATTCCTGTTGTTTTCTTTTTGTTGGCATTCCTCATTTGCTTATCTCCTGAGTTTCTTTTGTCTCATGGAATTCCGATTTTCGTCGCATATTTTTTAGCGGGTTAAACTTACGTAGCGGATATTACTTTTTCAGGAGTAAATTTTATTTTCTTCGCATTAACCTCTCAAACATGCGAAAAGGATGGGAATTTTTGCATTTTTTACTGCCTAGGGGGCTGCCTCTTTTTTGTGGGCTTATGGAGGCCTCTGGATCGAATGTTTTAGTGGTAACATCGTCTGAAAATCTTACAGATTTTTTTATTTTTTGTGTTTTCTTTAATTGTGAATTTATTATTTCACATTTTTCGATGGATTCTTCTGTGTTTGTTGGTGAATCCGTCTTTATAATTTCTACGTTCTCCCTCTGCAACCTTTTTATTCTTTTATCGTCGCTTACCATGTATGCAGGGTTCAATCTGTCGATTGAAATTATTTGGGGTTCACCTGCAATGAGTATCACAAAGTTTTTCTCATCTCATGATACTACTTTGTAAGGACTGGCGTATGGTTTCTCCAGCGTAGATCTCATTTTTTCGTCTCTAACAAATACGTTTGAGGTATTGGCCAAGTGTTTCGAGACATAAATCTTGTGCTGGCCGTGGCGAGCTGCCTGTTTTAGGAAATTATTGGCATTGTTTCTTATATTTTGTACCATGATTTTGGGGCTAACTTCCTTCGATTCTGTGAAGAAGTCCCCTGGGAGGCGTAGCTCTTTTCCAAACGCTAATTGCACTGCAGAATGACCTGTATCCGTTTGTAGGGCAGATCAAAGGCCTAAGAGGATGGTTGGAAGTACATCTACTCATCTCTTTGTATCATGTGACATGATAGAGGCTTTGAGAGCTCTATGCCATCTCTCGATTTTGCCATTGGCTTGAGGATGGTAAGCTGTGATATGACTGTGTTGAACACAAAGCCTATTTGCTAACTCTTTGAAGAGTGAGCTCTCAAATTGGCGACCTTGGTCAGTAATTATGACTTCTGGTACGCCATACCTCGCAATCCAGGTATCGTATAGCCTGGCAGCTACAGTTGGAGCTGTCATCTCATATAGAGGAATTGCTTCTGGCCATCGTGTTGCCCAGTCTATTATCGTTAAGAGGTATCTGTGTCCTTAAGATGGTGGCAAAGGGCCTACCAAGTCCATATGTACAGTTTTAAACCACTCTGTTTGTTTGAAGGATTTGAGGGGCGAGCGAGTGTGTCTTCCTACTTTGGATTCTTGACAGTTCAGGCAACTGCGACCCCATTTGTTGCAGTCAGACTTCATTCCTGGCCATATAAACCTTGCTGAAATTAAATTAGCACTACATTTTGGCCCAGCATGTGACAGATTATGTACACTGTTGATAGCCAACCTGCGATATTTTACTGGTAGAAATGGCCTATTCTTACCTGTACTGACGTCACATGTTAATAAAACATCAGTACCGGGAATTTTTCTCTGTTTCAATTTGAGAGTAATATCATCGTTTGATAACAACTCTTGCAATTCTGCATCCTTAAGCTGTGCTTTAGCTATTCCAGCATAAAGCAATTGGACAGGAGCCAAGATAGCTTCGATTCTACTCAAGGCATCAGCTGGAGTGTTAAGTTCTCCACTTATATACTGAATGTCGGTAGTCAATTGACCAATATAGTCTAATTGTCGTGCTCTTCTCAGCGATGCCGGTTCTGCTTTTTGTGTGAAGGCATATGTTAGCGGTTTATGGTCAGTATACACAGAAAAACTTCTACTCTCTAATTGGTGCCTGAAATGCCTCAACGCAGCAAAAATTCAAAGCAATTCCCTATCGTATGTGCTATAGTTCTTTTCTGTTTTTGAGAGCTTCATCGAGAAGAAAGGTAGAGGTAACTTCTTGTTGTCTTTATCCAATTGGTACAAGGTTTCACCAATAGCAAAATCAGAGGAATTGGTACTCACATATAACGGCAGACTTTCATCTGGATGAGCCAATAGAGTTGCATTTGCCAGTGTATCTTTGATTTTCTCAAAGGCCTGTTTGGCTTCTTCATTCCATTCGAGTGGAGTCTTATCTTTCTTTTTGCTTGTCTTAATTAGTGCAAACAGCTTACTTTGTTCGGCTGCTGCATTCTTCATGCAACGTCTATAGAAGTTCACCATCCCCAAGAAACGCCTGAGTTCAGCGACATTTGAGGGTTTCGGGAAGTTCAATATTGGCTCTACTTTGGTCTTCAAGGGGGAAATGCCTTCGGTCGAGACTTTGTAGCCGAGGAAGTCAATTTCAGTCTGTGCATATAAGCTTTTACCTACGTTGATAGTAAGCCCGGCAGCGTGTATACGCTGTATGATGGCTCTTACATTCTCCTCGTGCTGTTGCTCACCGCCTTTGGTTCAAATGCAGATATCATCCAAGTATGCATATGCAAATGGCAATTCCCTAAACAGTCCATTGATAAATCTCTGGAAAGTTTGTGCTGAGTTGCGAAGTCCAAATGCCATTCCAAGGTATTGGAATAGTCCAAAGGGGGTTATAACCTCTGTCTTTGGAATGTCCTGGTCAGCCATAGGAATTTGGTGGAATGCCCAGTTGATGTCTATTTTGGTGAACATCGTTTTACCCTTCATATTCACATTGAAGTCCATTATATTGGGGACTGGATTGCAATCAGGAACTGTTTTGGCATTTAAGGCCCTGTAGTCTCCAACAATTCGCCACTCTCCTCTTGCTTTTTTGGTCATGTGGATAGGGGAGCTCCATGAGCTTTTTGAGGGGCAACATACGCCCTCCTCAATGATGCAATGAAAGTACTCCCGTGCTGCTTTGAGTTTGTCAGGCAGTAACTTTCGTGCTCTAGCGTGGCAAGGCTGTCCTTTAGTTTCTATGTGATGAACTGTGTCATGTTTATAGGTAGGATGCCTGCGAATTGATGGTTGAGTGACTTCAGGATAGTCAGACAGGATCCGTAAGAGTTGTCCATCAACTTTTGTACAGCTGGATATATTTGTGTCCAGTCTGTTAGCATGCGTTTTGCCATCCACACAATTTTTAGGTTCACTATCGATCAATTTGCCCTCTTTGAGGTCAATGATCAGGCAATAATGTGCAAGGAAATCTGCACCCAGGATCGGGTTTGGAACATCAGCAACTGTGAAGGACCACGTCATATTTTCCTTTAGTCCGATGTCCACTTTGCTGGTCTCAAGTCCGTAAGCTGGAAGGTTTTGACCATTCACAGTACGGAGGTAGTATTTCGGAGGAAGTACTTTTTGGTTTTTACTTACTGGCAATATACTCAAGTCTGCACCTGAGTCTATCAAGTACCATCTCCTATTAGTCCTGTCCTTTATGAACAGGCGGCATGAGTGTTTTTCCAAGGGGTCTTTGGCCTAATAGATGGCCCCTCGTTTTTGTTTGACATCTCCTTGGTATAGGATTTGCCCCACCATTTGCACCTGTTGTTGCATTTGGTGGCCTCTGCACCAAACCTGTTATGGAAGAAACAACTCTTTTCATCTCAATTTTGAGACTGGTTTATGGGTGATGATGTTCTCAGGGGAGTTGAACTCTGACCCTTGTTGTTGGAACTTGATCTACGGTCTCTGGACCGGGACTGTTGTCCTCTGCTATTGCTACTGTTGTTGTTGTTTCTTGACTTAGATCGTTTTTGCCAGCTACTATTGGGTTTTGTTGAGCTTTGGCTTTTGTTCCTCTTTACTTCCTCAGTCAACTGAGCCATTTGGGCTCTAAGTTGAGCGAGTTCACCAGTCTCTGCGGATACTGCACTTACCACAGGCTTTGACCTGGTATATTCCAGCGCATTATCTGCTGATATTGCAAGGAAGTCTAAGTCTGCGGATGTATTTATCACAGTTGAACCCACAGTGGCTAGGCATTGCACAACACTTTGAGGTAGTTGTTTGCAAAATTAGTTGCCTATGACAGAAAGGGCTACGATATTATCCTCCTTCTGCCTCAATTTTGCCATGAAGATTGAGGGTTTGTCATCCCTCATCTTCATACCACCCATCACATCATCAATGATTTGGTTTTTAGCTTTCCCAAACACATTCTTTATCTTGTTGACAAACCAGGCATATTTATCCTCTTCTGTCGAAGGGCATTCCATAATATCTGGAATGTGGCGGATTATCTGTGGGGGCATGCCTCCACAGATGTGGAGATATTGCTGGTTCAGAGTTATGTTCTCTATCTTGAACCTGCCTTCCAATAGAGTCAACCACAAGTCTACCTCATTGGGCAGAAATTCCGGGATCTCTATCCTCCGTCTATAGAAGTTGGGGTTTTGCCCTGGCTGCAATTGGAAAAGTTGCATAATCTGCGCCAAGACTTCGGGTGTCAGCTGTGGCTGACTACTTCCTCCCTGCGATCATTGTGGGTTTTTGGTTGGTGGTGGGACCATTGCTGTGTCTTTCTGATAACAAGCGTATTCCATAGAACTACTTCCTTCCTTGCTAGTCGAAAACACTGGCTCCTGTGTTTGTAGGACAGGTGTTTTCAGGTCAGAACTTTGGCTTAAAGTTCGACCACTTCTCAACGTTTTAACTGCTAGTTCTTTATTTGTTGCAATTCCCCGTTGTGCTAACTCTGGGTGTTGAGAGCCTTCTTCCAAATTTGGTAAATTCTTGGAGTGTCGAGTCAAAGTTGGGGGGTTGGGGGATGAGTCCAGCCTTCTTCCTCCAGGTCTACTGTCTGGTTTCTCTTTGTTTATATATTTTAGAGAGAGGGGTATAAATTCCCACTTCAGCAGACTCTACTTTCAACGACCTAAATGGTGTCTTAGTCTGCAAAAAATTTTTTTTATTTGCCGAGCAAGCGAGTTTCTTGCCAGCGCACCTCGCCAATTTTTGTAAAAGCGCAACGTGCCTAAGGACACCTCACGACGTAGCCAAATATCACGTTGGAATCACCACTGTGGAATACCTTGTCGTGAGAGATATTCTCACCAGAAGGAAATTCTACAGAATTTAAGAGTGTTCAGCCACTTCGTACATAAGTACGGGTTAGCCAGAACCAGACCAAACACTGGCGATTTTAGAGCCGATTTGGGTGGTTTATATACGGCTTATTTACACGCACACAAACACACATACGTAAGATAATATGTACGTTGGTGAGAACGGCCAGGTCGCATCATCCCCTATCGAGATAAGAGATGGCTGGCTGGTTCGTGTATGAATTGTGACATCATCTTATTGTGTCACAATTCGGTACTGGTAGATTACCTGCAAGTATATACAGGTAATTACGATCGAACGTAATTTGTGTATTTAACGTCACAAGGACAATTATTTGCCTGCCCTTTGGGGCGGCAACTGTCGTCGATTGTTCCAAGCCCCTTTTCCTCATACCGGTGAGTCCCCACTTTGGTTATTAAAAATAACAGTGAGAGAACCAGCGCTTGTAGAGAGCTGAAATTTTTTGAGAGGTTGTCATATATTAGCTCAAAACTTTTAGTTTTGGAGATATTATTGAATTTGTGTCTGATTGTGAGATTCAAATAACATAAATTCAATGAATTCTTATAAAAGAAATGTAGGATTGAGCTGAAATTTTACTGAATCATTTGGGGGCATTAGTTTAAGAATCTGTGGTAATCATATCATTTAAATCACATAGTCCAAACTGAGTTCAAGTGATACCTCACCAACCAAATGTATGATATCATCCAAAGTTTCACAGATTTTTAAATTAACGCCCTGTGATGATTGCAAAATTTCAGCTCTATCCTACATTTATTTCCCAATTATTCATTGAATTCATGTTATTTGAATCTCATAATCAAAAACAATTTCAGCTATATCTCCTAAACTAAACGTACGATTGTAACAAAATTTTCACATAATCTTGAGCTAAGATATGACATCTCTCAAAAAAATTTTAGCTCTTGACAAGCACTGGTTCTTTTACAATTGTTTTCAATAACTATTATTCAGTGAAATTCAATGGAAATTCTGTTAACACCAGATCCAAATGGCACTGCAGTGACAAAATATAGAAGTAATTAGCATGGGACAAGGTTTGTACTGATGAGACAAAGAGTGACAAGACTTGTATATTCAATAAAGACTGCTTTTGGGTCACTGACGATGAGTGATTGAATTCTAAAATATTATTTTGATGGAAATGATAGTCGATTTTCCATCGATATTTCTATTTCTTATTATCTGTACTTTTGTGAGTTTTGAATATCTTGAATTTTCAGTTCTTTTTAAATATTGTTTCTATACCCTAACCCTTTTCATTTTAAGAACAACATTCTTGAAGTGAATAAGGTTTAGTTGTGTTTCAGCTAGGTATTGAAATTACTGTTTTCTCAATTGAGTGTTTCAGAGTAAAATAAATATTTCAGTTGGACAGCAAAGTAATTTCATAATTATCAAAAATAAGTGTTGAGTTTCTTTCTTTCTTCTTCCCCCCTTCCTCTCTCCCTTTCTTTCTTTTAATGAAATATGTTGTAAACCTTTCAAGTTTGAATAAGTATGTTAAAAATAATTTTTTTTTTTAATTCGCTTTTATCAGATGATTAAAACTCATCTCACCATCGTCCCATGTTTGAAACTCCAAAAAAATACTTATATTAGAATAAAAAAAAAACTTGACTCTGAGGGGATTTGAATACGATAACCCTCAACTAAGGAGTCTTTCTACTACTTTAATGATGCCATGTAATCAGTAGGAAAGTAGGACACCTCTTGAGTTGAAAGAAAAGCATCTTGATACGAGATAATTGATAACAATTAGTGCCCAAAAATTTTGTACAAGAACTACGTTACATTTCATTGCGTTAGTGACTGTAGTAAAAGTCTATAAAATGACTTCTTTATAACACCCACCCCAAAAACAAGCATCTTATGGCCAGGTTGATCAGATTGTCATTTTTGAACTTTGTTTTACTGTTTCTCAAATGAGTTAGTGAGCATAGCAGACGCCAGCACAGCACCGGTGGAGGGATATTTTGGATGATGTGGGGGGCCTTGGCCAAGGCATGCTGCCACTTTGTATGGTCAGAAATGACAGAGTCCCATCCACTTCATCCCATCACTGTTGTTATCCCCAAAGTAGCTTACCGTGGACTGGTAGCCCCCTGAGTCTGCCCAAGATTCCACTGCCTATGTAATGAGTAAACCTAGTGTTTGAGTGAATCTGTTATCTGAACTCATTTTAATCGAAAAACATGTCTAATCTAGAAATAATTATTTTTAAAAACATTAAAAAATTGAGGAACCTAACAAATCATTATACAAATAAAAATTTTAAAAAAGAATTATTTGACAAAATTGTCATTCTTCCGTGATTCGAACCTGGCACTGTTCGAGTAACAAGCCAAGCTTCTACCAAAGAACTGTGGCAGCTGGATGAAATGATGACAATTACAGTGCTATATTGATGAAAAACGACGTTACAATTAGTAATAACCTTATATTGACAATATGAGTAAGCTGGCAGAAGACACTTGCCAAAAACATGTTTTTGTGTAGATTTTACCCCAATTTTGAAAAGTAAAATTTTACGCACGCGCAGTTTGGGAATTGCTTATATTAATAAATCGCTGTCTTTATTACGCATGCACACTATGTCTTGTCCAACTTTGGCATTTGTCGTTTATGTTGCTGGAATAAGGATAAAATTTACAAAATTTTTGTGCAGTTTATTCATCATCTTAGTTATATGAAAATAAAAAAAAATGTAAAAAACGCCAACTAATGGAAAATTGGCTAGTTTTTGAAATCCAGAAACCTATCCTCTTTCCTTCAATGATGCTTCAGCGGATATTTTAAGCTAGAGAGCTAGGGTGTTGGTATTGTTGGAATGAGAAGAAAATTTTTTCGAATCTTCTTTCCATGAGTTTTAATAATTTATAGTTGCTTATAAATAAACGAATGAAAGATAACCAAATTAACAGAAAATTAGCAGTTTTTTGGAATCTAAAAACGTCTTCCATTTCAATCTATAATTTCTAAGCCGCTATTGAAGCTCGAAAGTTGTGATTGATACGGCTGGAAAGAAGAGGAAATTTACTATTGAATATACATTTCCTCAAATTTTTTATTCATCTTCAGCTACTTGTGAATGAACCAACGAAAAAACGTAGATTATGAAAAATTTGCCGTTTTTGATGAAATTTTGTTTTTGGAGGTGTTGGTAAAAATAGTATGCGACACTCGTGCGGAGTAGGTGATTGTTACTTCACGCGCTTGTATCACAAGCAATTATTAATTTTATATTTTGTTTTTCATTCTTGGTATTAAAATTTTTCATCATAAAGATAGAGAGTCCGTGTAAAAATAGATGACGATTGAAAATAAAATTTAAAATTGTATAATATCCTGAGATATTGATGATGGTGGTGATGATGATAACAATAACAATAACAATAATAATAATAATAATAATAATGTGAGTGAACTAAAAATATGTTATTTTTATTTCTTCACCTTTTTGTTGTGTCGGTAGTTATTTGCATTGCTTTTATTCTGCATAAAAATTAGTGAAAGAAATTGAAGGAATTCATTTCGCAGAAATGTGAACGCCTCGGCTTTCAAGGTTAAATATATTATGGTTGGAATTTGTGCTCTTGTGAATCAATGCCTGTATACGTTTTAGTCGAGAATTTGAGGTGTTCTCCTCTTTTTTCTGTCTTATCACCGAATAAATACGTAGTAATAATTTTAGGCCTGTTTTAGTTACTTTTTTAATTTCAGCTATTTTGTTTATAAATCTCATTATTATTTCTTAGTTTCTCGTTCTATAGTTTACCGTATTAGTAATCCACCTCGTTTGTCAAAATATCGATTTTGAATTAATGACGAATGCGATTCGTACAGCGAAGAGTTTGTAGAATGACATGAAATAACCCAAAAGTCTGAATTTGATTAGATTCAGTGTGTTTATGAGCTATAACAAACTGTCCAAAATAAAAAATATTCTACTTCCGTGTCTTATATCTTTTTTTGGACGGGTTTTTCTTGAAAATTTGTTTTGACATACTAGTGGTTTTTATTTTCCAGGGTCACAATTTTGAAGTTCTCTCGTGTACTAATTTTTATGAAAAATTTTCCAAGTGGAAAGTTATTGACGCAAAAAATTTTACGAATATATTTTGTCGTGGGTAATTTTCAGATTTGAAATTGCTGCAGGTCAATTAATCTTGCCTGTGTTATTTTGGAGTTAGTTGATCGTTGGTTCCGCGGTTAATTTCAGTTTTTTCTTGTACGAAAAAATCACCAGATTATTATTTTTTTCCTACTACGTTTATTTTTTTAATACTTCATTGAACTCAATTTATGATTATTTTTAATGAAGCTGAGATAGTTTTTTTCAGTTTGTATAGATTGCATCTTCTGTCTTTCTTGTATTCATAATCTTTTATGGTCTTGTAAATCAATGTCTCTATAAATTTAGCTCGACGCCGATCATGTTTCAGAGTTTCTGATTTCAGCCGTAATTATCATTTAATATATTTTTGTTTCACGGAATTTGAGATGTATGCTGGAGCAAGTGAGGCCTAATGGTCATGAAAGATAGAGAATGAACATTCGTTATCAGAAATCAGCCAATGAGGTCATTTAGGTTGGCTCTATTTTTCGTATGTCAAGAAAAATTACGGCGACAAGAACAGTTATAGGTATTGTCAATGAGTTTTACATACTCAGTTCCATGAAGTGAGGTAGGGGTGATAAATGAACCGTATTTAGCCGCCAATTATTGAATGACATCCTGAAAAATCAAAATACTTATTTTCACCAAAGTGATAACATCCTTAAACATATATATATAATCGTATAATTGTGGGAATTACTTAGTTGTTCTTTAGAAAATAAAAGCCTACTGAATATTTCTCTCTAGTTAGTGTAATCTGCAAATTTTTTATGCTCGAAATGAAGGAGGGAAGGAAGAAGGCTTTGGTTTGAAAAACCATGAAACAAATTGACTCAGTTATTTGAAGGGAATATTAGTGTACGACCTTTTCTCTGATACATTTGTAATTGCCTCGATGGTGTTTTTAAAATCTAATTGCCTCCTCCTCTCCATCCCTGTCACTATCGACAAAGTTAGCAATCTCTCGTTCATCAAATGGAATTTCACCGTTGTCTCGCAATGAACTTCAAAGTTAACTAGAAATTTTCTTTCCCATTCTCGTCTATTTTTTTCTGGGTACTACGCTATTTGAACTTACACCCCTGTTAGCATTCTAAAACCCTCACCCACAGGAACCAGTCTGACTACTACGTCAATGCTTATCAACGTGTGCGAACTAGATTTATAGCTTGAATGACGTGAAAGCCTAAAACTTCCAGTGCCATTTGACTATTTCCTTTAAGTGTCAAAAAATGTACAGGAAGTCGTCAAATAATTTAACGAGTTGAACAGATAATACTACTATGACGGCAATTTTAAATTAAATATGATTGATAAACTCAAACACTTCGACAAAATTACAGTACACTTCTAATGACTTCAAAGTAACATTTTTGTATTATAAATTATTATGTCTGGTTTAACATTGTAGACTCAAAAGATTGAATCTCTTAACATTTGCCTGGTTACAATAGAAGTGAAGCACCACTAAATTTAGATTAATTAAGTTGACTTTGAATAGGTCATGTGAAATGAGAGTGGTGTGAGATGACCATTGCGGGATGATGTCATAATTGATCAATAGTATGTTTGATGTTCCTACTCTAATTATTCAGTTCGTACGAAGTAGTTTTTTCAGATGATTTTGGAAAATTACCCAGATGGTAATAATATGCCAGACAATCTAGTACACTTTTTTGAAGGTTGTTGTTGATTAGGGCACATGTCTGGAATGTAGGTGTATGTGAGAAAGTGATGTAGTTCTGCGCAATTGCATCTTGTGTGACACCTGAATGTGTTATAAGAGGTAGATGATAGTTTATTGGTGTGATGTTATATGAATATGGAACTTAACGAGGTTACAACAATTGAAAGATGATATTCATGGAAATTTTTGCCTCTCAATTTAAGGAAAAATTCAACGTATACACTTCTAGATTTTAAGGAATAAAAAAACTGGCGTAGCAGTTAGTTCTGTAGGAAAAGCAAGTTTTCAAAAATCACTAGAATTTTGGTTAAAAAAATGTAAACTACGTAAATTCAAAAAAAAATGTTATCGGTGTTTTTTCTCCCAAACAGTAGTACAAAACTGCTAATCAAGTCGATCACTCATTTCGTATGAAATGAACTTATTAACCTCCGATTATTGAGTATAATTATTGGAATTAAATAACACAGCACAGTTAGTAGAATATGAGATTTACTGCCATACTCAACAAGAAATTCTGTTTTCGAAACTGGTATCAAATTATTTGGAGGGTGCAGGTGAGGGAGTAGGAGGAGGAATTTATGTTTTTCTTTTGCTGGTAGGTTTCGTTTGATATAAAAAGAAAAACGATCGTGATCCATAGCTCAAACTTTCATTCTGAGGAGTGAGGTCAGTTTTGAATTTCTAGTTGTTCTTAAAAACTTGCTATTGAAAAAATGAATGACATTTTTGATTGAAAAGGTTGTTTCCTGGTATTTCGCTATCAGTTTTGTTCGTGTCAATGAAAATATGAATTTCTACCTGAATTTTTCTTGTAGGGACGACTATTGTGTCCGCGAGGAAAAAATCGAATTTAACTTGAGACCCAGTTCTTAGATTTAGACCAAAATCATCAAACATTTTTTTCATTTATCTCACCCAATATGCCTACCCGAATTCTATTAAAATTTGCTCCAGGAGAGGAGAGTAATGAAAGTTGAATCTTTTGAAGAAAAATCCGTTGCTTCTCCAAAAACCATCTGTCGATCGATCTCGGAATTACCAGAATTTTCTGTTCATGTTACTTATAATGTTTGTATTAAATTTCTTGGCAATTGATTAATGGAGATGAGAATAGCGGAATCAGTAATATCAAAAGAAAATCTTGAAACACTCCAGAATCCACTGCATCAATTGAGGCTAAAATCAGTTGAGTTCATCTTCATTTTACTGTTGATATGTTCAGCAAATGTAATAATTGAATGAAAATGTGTCGTGTTAAAAATATTTTGTGCATAACTCCATGCATCATATATTCATGCACGTGATTTCGTCTTGGTAATGTAATGTAATTTGATTTCTTTGGATCTAAAGCAAGAGGAAACTATCTACGCACTAGCTCGAGCGCCCGCTATGAAATCAGTTTCAAATTACTGCTTATTTTTTGTGTTATTACTTAAAAATATAAAGAGTACTTTCTTTGAAAATAATGTCCAAAGATGATATAATATGTATACAGTTATTCCTCGACATTCGCGGTTTCAGCATTTGTGGATTTGAGTTACGGGAAGTGGGGAATAGGTACCTTTCCTCGAGAACCGGGATATAACATTGGCGAAATGTTTTGTAGAGCCCTGGTGTTAGTGAAAAAGTAACCGAAATTCTAGATTGTACCCTTGAAAAATGGAAAAATTACCATTGTGTTTGTATAGATAATCTAAATCTGAGGTATTTGCTATTTTCTACTGGTCTTAGTAGAGTTAAAGTAGTTCAAATTTTTGCATTTATTGTTCATGTTTCAACTTGAAACGTTATTCTAAACTGCATGGTACTTTGCTCTAATTTTAAGAAAAGAAAATTCAATGTGGGTACTACTATTTTCCAATAAGTTTGATGTATATCCCGCATTGTTGAATATGTTAACATTCGCCGGGAAATTCAGGAATTTGTCCCTACAGAATTTTGAGGAGTGACTGTAGTTTTGTACAATATTCTGCCACCAAGGAGACTGAAAAACAATATTCTATTAATAAGTCTCAGTTACTTGGTAAAAAAATACTTTGTCGCGCTCATTAAATCCAGTGGCCTTTTTCGTTTTTATCGTAAAATTATAACTAGGTATGTCGATGTGTTTCTGCTGTAGTTCTCTACGTCACTTGAATACGAATTATAGCCGAACATAACCCCTTGCCCTCGTGAGGAATAGTTTTAATATGGGGTAAAATTCTTATTACATGAATCACCTTGTGTGTATTCTGCATAATATTGTATCTAACGAACATTCAAATGGGTTCAGTGTTTTTAACCGAATTTTTAAACTCATGATTACGTGAAAAATGAATTTGTAAAAAATACGCTGTTATAAGCCGTTTTAAGTGAAACCTAGGGCTCTCTATGCAATTAAAGCGTAGGATGTGTTCGAAATTATTTTAAAAAATTAAAAAATTGGGACTCAGTTCGATGAATGAAAAATACATTTAACTCATAATTACTGCGCCGTTATTCAAGTTAGAGACGTGAAGTTGGTAATGCTGGAAAGAAAGGAAAATTTACTGTAATCTCCTTCCGGTGTAGTTTTCGAATTATCCTTGGCGGTTCGAAAATAAACGAAACAGAAAAAACTCAAAATTAGGGAAAATTTGTCTTATTAGTATTGTTTTGAATATTTTTAAGTTTACAAATCAATCCTTCATGAGTACAGTTACAGCGGCACTCGGGTGTTTTTTTTTAATCGTAAATGACTTCCTCATAATTAAGGAGTGAAAAATAGCTAATTAATGGAAAATTTGCCGTTTTTTAAATTGTTTGTTTATTTCAAAATAATACATTGTTTACCATAAAGAAAAAGTTGTTTTTTTTTGGCTGAGCTCAAGTTTGCAAGATGCGTTGTAAGCGAGCTTATCGAGCTGAAAACAAGGGTTCCAAACAGGCGAGGCAAAAAAAAAAAAAAAATGTTCTCCTTGGTGCACACATTACTTTAAGCAACGTGGAAGTTACTGTTGACCCTATGAAAAAATTGTGAGGAACCTTTTTTATTCGGAAATTTATGGGATTTATTTTTGTAGAGACCTATTTGTACAGCAAAATTGAAAGGGAAAAATTTATCGCGAAAAAACGGGTTTGTGTTTTCTTTAAATATTTTTACTCGCCATTAACTCGAAAGAACTTCGTTTTTAGTGAAATCTGTTGATAAAAAATAGGGGAAAGGGTTATCACTGAAAATTTTTTTTTTGCAATTATTAGTTTTTGAAATGAACTACAATTAAACAACTGACAGATTTTCCATTAATTAGCTATTTTGTATTCCTTGGTTATGAAAAATTCTGTAACGATAAAACAAATTTATTAGTAGTAAATTTGAATAAATTTTCTGCTCTTTCCAGCAATACCAACTTCAGCTTTCTAGCTTGAATAGCAGTTGAAAAATCATCAAGTGAAACACAATAGGTTTTTTTTTCTCGAAATAAACGTGTAGTTATTCTTAGCAAGATTTTCATGATGTTTCATTGGCAACACTAGTTTTTTAAACCTGTAGTTCTCACTTTTGGTCCTTGGACTAGAAAGTAATTAAATGTGATCAATTTTTAGAATTTTTAGTACCCCTTTGACCCAAAAATATGAAATTTCAGTCCTAAAATTAGAGCAGAATACCTAAGTGTTATTATGGACAGGAGGTGCGTAAACTAATTATTATAGAAAAAAGTTTTCAGTGGTGACTTCTGTTTTTAATGACAGATAAATTTTTTTCAACAGATTTCACTGAAAACGAAGTCATTTTGATTTATAGCGAGTAAAAATATTAGAAGAAAACTCAAATCCATTTTTTTTACGATATTAATAATATGATCGTGTAGTTATGATAATTGTTTAACTTTCAGTTTTACTGTAAGTTTAAATAGTACAAAAATAAAGTCCATAAATTTTCCCATAAAATAGGTGGTTCCTTATATGATTTTCATGTGGTCAACAGTAAAGTCGTGGTAGCATAAAGTATGTTGTGCATCGATGGGGAAATGTTTTATTTTTATTTTTTGCTTCTCCTGTTAGTAACCTTGTCCTCGGCTCGCGACTCTAAGCCTCTTTAGTACCTGATATGCGTATGAGGAATAAGAGATGAGCGGCAATTTTGTGCTAGTTTGTTTAAATTTTTATATTGTTTATTCTTACTATATCAATATTTATTATACATATTATATATTCAGTACATCTTCACAAAAATAACGCTAATTTTGTATCGGACTATTTTTCATGTATTTTTTCATATAATTAAAAAAGTGTTACTTGGAGTAAATGTCCTTCTTAATTTCAAACGTTTTTGCTTTATTATCGTAAAATTTTTTTGAATTCAATAAGAGATAGTTTCGAAGTGTGTTGTGAAATGAAAACTTTTGCCGTTCGATTAGTGACCATTGTGCGGTCAATAATTTATTTTATGTGATGCTGCGTTTCATCGTTCTCGTCGATAATCCGCAGTTTACTTACACTATTCTCAATGCAACGATTTTCAGTTGCACTCACACGGTTTCTTTCGCTTTGTAGGCATATTTCATAAATAATTGGTCGATTTTTTATTGAAAAAAGAAGAAAAAAAACTGAAACGTATATTTGACGTTCGTTTTCTCGAATTCTAAAACAATATAAAGTTTTATGTATGTACGCGTAGGTTTGAAAATTGACCGAACTCTATAATTAAAAATGTATCCTTAAAAGCTCCTTGAAAAAATTGATAAAAACATGCTAAGAGAAAGACTTGAAATGAGAAATAAAAAGGAAAAAAAATTCTCCATTATAGATGGTTAAATTTGACCGGTAACTCGGTAAGTCACAACCTTGAATTATGGTAAATGTAGATAACAAAAAAAGGGGGGAAACTTACTGTTTTAGTGCGTTTTCCGTATTTTTTACAATATACCTACTGACAAAAAAAAACAAAAAAAAAACAGATTAATTACTTTAATAGTAATTTATAAAACGCGATAAACTTCAATTAAAATATCGCTGTTAGTGTAGTAATGAATTTTGAATTCCCTCTCCATATCGGTTTGAAAGATAAAAAAAAAAACATAATATAAATTCGCGAACAGAACTAACGTCCTTGTATAATTATTATTCAGTGGTTCGCGAGTACTTATGGCTGTGAGCTTTCATATAATGAGGTACAGTTGGTGGAAAATTGGTTTAACAGTTTTTGAGCGTATGAAAAAGGTGAAGTAAAAGGGAGAGAACGGAAAAAAAGAATGGAAATTGCTTCTAAAACCAAGTATCGAAATTTAGTCGTCTCGTTTGGTGGTTTTTCTTTGGCTGTTATTATACAAAATTTAAAACTAATATAATTTTCAATGATTCCAGAGAATCGTAAATATTTCAGACGTCTACTCTCTTTCATTGACCATGTAGGATTAAGTTTCAGTTGAAAAAGCTTCGAGTGAGCTGGTGATATGAATTGGGGAATGTGTATTTTGATCTGCTTGAATTGTCGGTGATGACGATTTTATTTGCCATGTTGGTACTATTAATAGTAAATGTAGAAATGCTAATAAGTTTACACGTGCTCCGTACGTAATTATCTGCTCGCTCGGTGTTATAATAATTATATTTACAAAACGTAGGTAGTGGATAGTTTTTTGTTTTGAACGTAAATCTATCGAAAAAGTAACATCCACATTATCAATTTCGAACGGAATCGATGCCAAATAGACTCTTTTGTTTTGATTCATAGGCGTAAATTCGAAATTTCATCTGTGGAGGGAAAGCTGGTGATGCCTGATGTAACCTACCTACATTTAGAATGTGAAAAATGTTTTAATAGAGGGAACAATCGGCAAAAATCCGAGGAGGCAAGTGTCCTCTGATGCCTTTTTCAATTACGTCTGTATAAAAACGGTTCATGAAGCTTGTAGGCCAATCAAATTAGATCTAAAAATGGTCTTTCACTTCATAAAATCAGGGAAAAGATTTTTCTTCGAAACATGGTAGTTTTAAGTGCTCTTTTAAACGTGTTGAAAATTTTGTTAAATTTTCTCTCTTAAAAATTAATTTTTTGTGGCCCCAACAGCTTTTTCGTGATTTTCTTTTTCCTAATAGCGATACCAAAAAATCGGTACCAAAAAATTGTTCGAACGAACAATATACAGTATAAAATTATTGTAAACAACAAAGGTTTGTTGACATGTTTTTGTAAGTGCCATAGAAAGCTCAGAAAATGATTAGAAAGTTTTCACATACTACTAATAAATGGTAATGTACTGGATGAGGCTGAGTCTCCCCTATATAATACCAAACCAGTACCTATACCCGATCAGTTCAACAGACCTATTATACATATATCTAACAAATATGAATAAATAGAATTTCTTTTTGTGTTTGTATGTATGTACAGTGGTGAAGTTATCAGGAGGCCATTGAGGTCACGGCCTACAGGCGTAAAAGCAAAATGGCGCAAAATTAATATTTTTTGTATGTTTCGAATAGGCAACGTTGTATTTTTTAATGATCTTTTTTACATTCTTTTAGCTGGAAACTCTGAATTGAGGCGCAAAGTTTAACTGGCTTATAGGCGTCAAATTTATAAATTCACCTCTGTGTGTTTATGTTTATTTGCAACACCATGAGGTCAGAACCACTTTATTAAAGAAGCATTCACTCTCTGTGCGTATCTGTTTTATTCAAAGGAAGGTTTTAAGATAACTCGGAAGTCCGTAGCTTCTTTGGGGACTAAGTTATAGATAAAAATAATAAATTTTGTTTTTTCAGAAATACGTCTGTTTTCATTGACATCCTGACTAAAAAATATGAACAAAAAATTTTTTTATCCACAGCTTAGCCATCAAGGGAGCTACGGACTTTTAAGTTATCTTGAAACCTTCCTTGGAATAAAAAAAATATGCACAGAAAATTAATACTCGTTTTATGGCGTGATTCTGAAGTTTTGGTGTTGCAAATAAAGATACACACATAAATACATACATTAACACGCTTACATGCACACATAAAGAATTTTTTTTTCATGTATTAGATATAATGGTAGGTCTATAAACTTGGGTGGTTGTACTGGTGTAGTATGTATAGGGGAGACTGGGCCTCATCCATTTCAATACCTTTTATTAGTGGTATTCGCAAACTCTTCAGTCATTTTCTGAGCTTTTTATGGCACTTACAAAAAAATGTCAAGACACCTTTATTGTTTAAAATTTCATGTATTAGATATGTATATTATTTGTTCGAACAATTTTTTCGTATCGCTTTTAGGAAGCGAGTAAGTAATTAAAAATCTGCTGAGGGGCACAAAAAGTGGATTTTCAAGGTAGAAGTCGCGCTCAAATTTTGGGGGATTTTCGACATGTTCAAAAGGGCACTTGATATTACCGTGTTTCACAGAAAAATCTTTTCCATGATTTGACTGAATGAAAACATCTAATTCGACTGGCTTATTGATGACGAATTGAATGGAATCGTTCGAATTTTCCATAATTTTGTTTAAACCAAATCAGTGGAGTGGATCAGTGCACTCGCAAAATAATCTACAAGTATGCTGAGATAATTATCCTCTATTGAGAGAGTTATTTGCGGTTAAAAAATGGTTTTTCCTCTCATAAAAAATTACATGTACCTAGTTAATGAGGAAATTCTCTTCTTGTTTGAAATTTTGGAGTATGGCAGTGCTAGAACTAGAAGTGGTACACCAAATGATTACACTTATTGCAACAGTAGGGCCTGGGCCCTGCGAAAAAGCACCGATTCTGAATTGTATATCACAAATAATTTTATAGTTCACTCCAGTTCTTCTGTACACATTACCTAAGTATATACGTATATATTTTTTCTTTCACGTTTTACTAATTGTTGATAATATTTAGGAGTCTGTGGAGCCTTCGATGTTTGACCTATAGCCCTGAAACGTTAAATTGGTTGTGTTGAAATTTTCAAAATTCGTCCAGTAGTTTTGAAGGAATAGGCTTTGAAAATTTTGCAGGTCCACCATGTTACCATACAGACAACTGCAAGTTGAAAAGTTTTTGTCTGAAATTTGAATGGCAGTTTAGGAATAATATTAAAGATTGGTTTGTTATTGAGTTTGAACAAAATCGGGTCCACTGGTTGTCAAATAACAGCCAATACAAATTTTGACAGGTTTAGACAATACATTTACCTCGGTTGATGACGCGGGTGAGGTATTCACTTTTTAAGGCTGAATCAGATGAAATTATTCGGCTTTATTCATTATTTACGTTTCTTAAATTTTTTATTTTTTCTCTACGAATGATTCACATTCTAAATGAGAAGATGTCGAGTTTACATGTTTTCAAAATGTTAGCTGCGAGTCGAAGAAAATTAAATTATTCGTTTTTTGTTGATTTTCCGGATTAATATCAATTTAAATTATACTTTTGGAGATGATTAATCTTGAAAAAAAGGAGTTTTTCTTTGGAAAAATCTGTACAGTTCATTGTGCTCAAATCCAATATTCTCTTTTTACCTGTTCTGCAGTGAAGATAGTCTACTAAAAACTTTTACATTTCTCAAATCTTGTTTGATAATCACAAATTTCGGGGAGCAGGATAAGTAGAAATGCCTGCGTGAAATTAAATTTTGTGTGATTTATCATATTATGATTTTTCATCTTGATACGTAACAATGTTTTTTTTTTTTAACCTATGATTTGTAAAATTATTATTTAAAATTCATGTTTTGTGAAAAATATATATTTATGCATTTATCTCCTTCGTAGAAAATGCAGTTCGAAATTTTTTTTTAATTTGCTGAATGCCTCTATATTGGAATGACTTACATAATCCAGTTAAACTAGTATTAGTATGTATTAGCATTATGACTGTCTGGAATTAAAATTTGGTGCCTGTCCCTTCATCATTTTGTGTCCCAGAAGTGCTCCGCCCCTTTGAACCCGTCTGATTGTGGCAATTTACATACATATCTAGTGAAATTAACAGCGTAGAAGTGTTCGACTTTATTTGTTAGTTATACGTAGATTAAGTTTATGATGATTGAAGTAGATGTCTCCCCATTTCACGGAGCGGGAACGTCGGTTTCTGTGTTCATGGGAGGGTTGGCACGTAGAGATGTAAATTGATATAATTCCATCTCTCTTCGTGTCGAGAGAATGTAAGGAATACCTGGAGTTTTAAGAATTTGTTTTTTTTTTTGTTTTTTTTTGTTTTTTTTTTTGGCTTTCCACTGCAAAAAGCTCTACATTTGTAACAATTATCTACATTCTCTACTCTGAAGAATTTGATTCACGTAAACTAACCAACACTGATAGGAATATAGCATTTTTCGGTCTTAGCGGGGTGTAAATCGTCAATTTTGTACAGGTGTTGAGGGAGGCCTTCAGCGATGCGTGAGGAGGCTAGCACAGAAGGAGAAGGATGGAGCCCTTTTCAGCTCTCGGTAAGGCTCAAGCGTCAAATCCAAGAACGCCCCTCGTGATGCATGAAGTGGTAAGTTACGAAGGGAGAAGAAACTGAGTACGAGAAGATGGAGCCCTCTCCAACGCTTCCCCATCCATCTCACAGCTTGGGAACGTGGAAGTGAGTTTTTCTGTTCAGGGAACCATTTTATGCCAGATTTTCGTGATAGTTTTCAGAGAAAAATGGAACCTAAAACGTGTTGTGTGTTAAGAGACTGAAAGACTTGGAAGTAACTCATACGTCGACAGCTTTCTGCGAAAAAAGATAATGCATTTATCATGAATACTTCTGATGTCACAACTATAAAAGTGACATAAGCTGGGATGGCCAAAATGGATTTGGGTCCAAAATTCAAAATCATTTCAGAGAGAGTTGAAATAGATTTTAAATCCTAATTTAAAATCCAAAATCCTACATTTTTTTAATATTCTGTTTTGTTTAAAATGAATTTATTTAAAAAAAAAATTTTACCAGAGGATTAAAGAAAAAAGGCGTGAGTTTCGGTAGGGCTGTACTCAAGATTGATGTGCAAATATAATTGTTTGGTTGTGAGGGTGTGGGTTGCACATGCACACAATCATACGCCTACCTGTCATGTAACAGGAACCCACACGAATGAGAGTTACAACTGTAAGACTACGAGTTAACAGAAATCTGACGATGATAATTCTCATTTGTCCCTACTGTAGACCAAGCGCTAAGATGTTCACATAAAAAAACATTTATTAGGAGAAAAAAAAATTTACTTGCAGTTAAAATTAATTTACGTGGGGTAGAAAAAAAAAATTAAGGATTTATTTCAAGGAAAAATGTAAGAAATCAAAAATCTTTCTGTATAGATCAATTTCAAATTCAAAATTCAAATCTATATTCTGAACTATTTTGGATTTTAAATCCAAAAGTATTGAAATCCTTCGCATCCCTGGGTAAAAGTGTGTTTACAGTGGTCTATATTTTATCTACCTGAGCAGAGTTAAAAAGTGATTCAAAAACACTTCCGCTTTTTGATTTTGCATCTGACCTTGAAAAATAAAACTTGGTTTTTGCTTTTCGTTTTTCCAACATTTATTTCACTTTTTACTTTTGGCAACATTCAGTTTGTTTTTCACTTCCCAAATTTTCAAAACTTTTTGCTTAAAACTTTTTACTTTCCACTTTCCACAAAAAAGAATCAATTACACTTCAGCATTTAAATTTTGTGTCTGACCTTCAAAAATAATATTTCCTTTCAGCTTTTTGCTTTTCCAACATCTTTTTCAATGTTTTTCCACTTCTGTGCAGGAGCTCATTGGTGAAGGCATTCAATGTTTGATCGTGAGCTAATAGAAATCCAGTATCTGTGAAACCGTTTAATGCAATGAAATGAAAATTGTTGATATTTGAGTTCTGACATACTTCTTCCAACAGAGCGATTTATGTCATCTAAAATATAATATGGAAATCATGTCCCAAATTATATTTTAGTAATGCGGATTGATTAGTTGGAATCATTTCATAGATGGATGTGTGCTCACTCGGGAATCCTTTAACTTCTAGGTAGCTATAAAATGGAAAATAAAGATAGATGAATTCATTTTGCATCCTTAGTTGTACTAATATAAGGAACAAATTTTCAGCCTTAGAAATCCCATCTATATGATAAAATGGGCCCAAAAATGCACAAATTTTCAAAATTTGATGATGTGATTGAAAATCTGCATTTCTGAAATCATTAGAGATTGTCCAGGGTTGCCTTTTGAATATCATGTTTATCTCATGGGTATGTAAAACCATACAGGAAACAAATGAAGTATTACTCAACTTCGTTAAGAAAAGTTCGAAAATTTAAAAATAACTTAAATCCATTTTTGCTTTTATGTAATCGATCCAGATTGGACAAAATCCATTTCTAAACTTAGTTCCATACAATCATAGACATTAATCAAAATAAAACACATGTACAGATAGGATTTAGGATACAGATGTTCCTGGGCCCAGAATGAAAAACTTAGTAAGAACTTTCACAGAACTGGATTTGAAAAAAGTTTCATTTTTTGTGATTTGTAATTTCTAAATACATTTCACCAGATTGAGAAGATTATTGAAGATCCTAATTTTCTCACGCTATTTATCTGACTAATTATGTGGAACTAATAAATCAAATATAATGAGAATCTCCACTAATAGATAATTGTTTTTCTAAATTTTATTCGCACTACATTGTGGTTTTCTTTTTTTATAATAATTAATTATAACCAAATCGGATAGTTTCCAATCTTGTACCTAGAAAAATTTTATAATCATGCCCAAATGTGCATGTTTATGAAACTGTATTAAGGGATGTAGACGTTTCACAATTATTTTTAGTTTGATAAATAATTATAATGAATTCTCCCATTGTTTTACAGTTTCCAAACTTTATACAGTATTCACTGGTATGGAACAAATCCATAGTTTTTTTGAGTTTCCAGGATAGTAATAAATTATTTTCAAACAGGGCATATCCGGAACCAAAATTTCTTGAATCCAAATTATATTATTATTGTCTCTTCCTTTAATAAGTCTTATATA
This sequence comes from Ericerus pela, assembly GCA_011428145.1. Lineage (NCBI taxonomy): Eukaryota > Metazoa > Arthropoda > Insecta > Hemiptera > Coccidae > Ericerus > Ericerus pela. The sequence goes on along the minus strand of WOFM01000635.1, from coordinate 922,454 downwards.
TGATGATATAGAACAAAGTTAATGTTCCTTTTTTCTTTCTCACTTATGAGAATAATCTTATTCTGATGACAAAATGAAGAAATTACATTTTTCAATATTCTTGTTTTTAATTTGAGTTCACTTGTAACAGTTTTTCTCATAAGACTTCCACACAGTATGTGATATGAAGATTGGAGACTGATAATTTTGTTGAAAGTAGCTTTGTAACTCCTCTGTTATGGTCCCATATTTCACAAATCTTAGAATTTTAAAAGTTTATTGTTTCCGGATCCATTTCACCAAACTGAAAAGTTTTTAGAAGATATTAATTCTCACATTATAGCAGTTAGTCTGATTATGTGGAATAAATTTTAATAAATGTTGAAAGTATCTCTTGAATTTTATCATCTGCTTTCATTATTCAACGAGAAGGTTTTATTTTGATTCATGGTAAGAGATCAGTATAATTTCCAGTATGGATAATGTTGATAATAAAGTCTTGCGTAGTTTTATAGTGTTTGGACTTCAAACTATGAACATTAGTATGGAAAAAATGTGCTTTCCTTCTTTTTTTTTTTCTTACAATATGGAACTTTGATCCATGTGCAGTTCCAAGTCTAGAAAAACCTTTGTCCAAAAACCAATCTGTAATTGTTTTCCACTGTGATTACTGTCTTTTTGATGGTATAGAACAAAGTTTAGCAATTGATTTTGTCCAATCTGGATGGATTAGGTAAAAGCAAAAATAAATTTTCAAGTTATTTTCAAATTTTCTTAAATTTTTTTAATTGAGTTGGGTAATTCTTCATTTGTTCCATGTACGATGTGGTGTTATACATGAGATAAATATAATATTCGAAGGGCAACCCTGGACGACCTCTGATGATTCCGGATATGCAGGTTTTTGATCACATCAAATTTTGAAAATCGCGTATTTCCACGCCCGTTTCATCATATGGATGAGATTTTAAAGGCTGAAGATTTGGTCCTTATATTAGTATAACTAAGTATGTGAAATTAATTCCATCTACCTTTACTTTCCATTTCTGGCTAAATAGAGTTTAAGAAAAGCCTCTTTTTTCTTTTCGAAGGTCGACTTGCTTGCGCTTTGTAAAGCGTTGTAAGGATCTCCTGCATACTATTATTTATTCTTCTGCGTCTTTTATGTATATGTTTGAAATGAAATTCGCTGTGCTTTATACACATGTATCGCCTCTACATGTTTGAAACGCTCGTATCCAATGAACTTGTTGTTAATAATAACATAAGCAATGGAATATAGACCTCACCTTATATCCTCCCTCGTTTCTTTCTTCATGGTGAAAATAGCGTTTCATCGATTCCAGAAGTGGGTAATAATATCTTATTACGTATTTCGCCCATTTCTTCGTACATAAAATTCTAATTTGGAGTCGAGATGAATTTTTCATCTTCTTAACAGAAGGTTTTCAGCGAATGTGTTGGATAGATTTGTAGTTTGGTTTTGGCTTGGTTGTAAATTTAATTATTGCACAAAGAAAAAACAAACAAAGAAAAAAGTAATCGATCAGAACAGAATATTGTGTGAGCATTGGAGTTCCTTTTTCAATTTCAGGTGTACTTAGTTTTTCATCTTTGTGTGTCCAAAACGAGTATGTAGGTACTCATTATTGCTTATGTGGTTCTCAGCGATGGAAACACTGACCTTGTTTTTCCAGTAGCTGCGCCGCATAATAGTCACGCATTTTAATGGTAGGTACGTATCTTGAAGAATGAAAATGTTTTGTTGTTCCATCTACATTTTTTACTCAGTTATGAAAAAATATTTCGTCTCCCTAAAATCTATATTATAAAATCAATCCCATTTTTTGTATATTTATCCGCGTTTTTTGCAACATTCTCAACATTTTAATTTAAAAAAAAAAAACTGCTCTCCTCTCACTTCACTATTTCTCAGTCTAAATTTAAGCTACAAAGCTAGGGTTTCTACTATCGAAAAGAGGAGAAAATTTTCTTGAGTTCTCTAACAAAATTAATTTTTTCCTCTCCATTAGTTTTTCACAAATCAGCATAAAAAACTGCAAATTAATGAGAAATTTGCCGTTTTTTAATTTGTCATTTATGTCAAAAACTATTGAAAAAATTTTTCAGTGATAAATCCCCCCTTTTTTTTAACGAAAAATTCATTTCCACCATTAGATTTCACCTAAAACAAATTAATCTCGAGATAGCGGGGAGAGAAAATACCAGAACAAAATATATATATATATAAAAACACGTATACAGAGTGCTTTCTGCGTAATATTTCACCACCCTCGGACCATTGAATGTACACATACTGTGTGTATGATTTTGGTCGTCTAGGATTTGTAACTGGAATGGGTGGGGCATATCCCCTTTCTCCCACGTTAGTTGCAAATAAAATAAAACCATATTTTTATTAATCACTCATTTTAAATCATTGTCTATATCAAAAACACTTCAGATCTTAATTATTGATTGACTTGATCGGTGTATAGACTGGTACGAAGTGTCGAATTTGATAGTATAGGGCAGCAAATAACACAAAACCAAACGAACTTGTTTCCGAAACTGGTGTAATAAACCGGTGTAACGTCAATCATGTGCAGCTAATCAGCCTCGAAACGGAATTCTTGGAATTTTGCAAGAAAATAAACAAAAAAAAGAATTAAAAAAAAAAACAAAAAACCCCGAGTTATGGAAACTAGTCTCATTCCAATTCATCATAAATTTTTTGTGGAGGAACTGAGAAATTAGATCATGTGATATCTACATACAACAAAGCTATATTGAGTTTAAATTATTTTAGCGTGTAGAATTCCAGGAATTCAGTTATTTTGAGTTCGGCTGGAGGAACAGAAAAATGTTACTGGCTGTGAAAATGATTGATCATTCAGTATCTGAGAGATATTGAGCCCAACATTTGAAGAAAAAGAAATTAAAAATTGCAAACAAGTACGTAATTTGTTACTACCTGATACCTTTTCGTTTTCGGAATAATAAAGTTTTGAGTTGAAAACTTGTTTACCTTTGCCCCTTTCTTCGAGAACTACGATTTTCTGAGTGAAAAACATATTTCCAAAACAGAAATTCTTTCTTCTATTCAGTCCTACCTCGAGTTGAAAGATCAATTTACCTATAACCAATTGTTTCTTCGACAGATTGTCCGAGATCGATATAAATTGGGTCGAATACTAACCTTAAAACATGGATTTTAGGATTACCCTTGGAAATTGAAATTTTGAAATTCATGTGAAACTGATTATAGGAAAATAGGCGTCGCTTTTTAACTACTCCTATCATTAGGTTTGTACGTTTTTGTATTTTTGTTGAACTTCAAAAAAAGTTTTGCAACCTTTTTTCTTTCGTGAAGTACGTCATAGGAGTTAACTCGTGCGCAAGTACGTAATCAATTTTCGTGCGTTATATATTTCGTAATGTTCAACCTTTTTCTGGTCAAAGTTACGATAATTGTATTAGCATTACTTTCTCATGAAATATTCTATGAATTTTCACTTATAGTAATTTGAAGTTTATGGAATTACCCACCGCGTTTAACGAAAATTTTTTGAAAAATTGTTCCTATCTTCGTTTCATGTCTCCTTCACGATTTTTCGATTGTTTTGTTTATGTTATCGAAAAATTTGGTTATCGTGTTCTCGATCACTATCAAAAATTGATAGTCAAATTTCATGTTAACACGGTTGTTGATTAATGTGAAGAATTTTTTGTGTGAAATCGCCCCGAAACCGAATTTATGTTCTACGTTAAATGTACTTTTATTGTGTCGGTATGTATTTGTGGTCGATTTTGCAATGTTCGCAGCAGTTTTTTGAGTGGTAGCTTATAAAACAAAACACGACTAATGAAAGTGATGGAACGTAGCAAATATTTTCTCCGACATATGTTGATTTGCATTAGTAATTCATTCGTGTTGCGTACTTGTCAGGAAAAAAAAACAATAACCTCTGACATTAGTTATGTGAAAATCCTGACTTGAAATCAGTGTTACTGGTTAGACATAGGATGTATTCTATCTACTATTTATAATATTTTCGTTAGTGGTGTAGTCATAAGAGGTAGAGGGGCTCCGAAAATTGAGAAACAATGAGAGGATCGTATCTTGACATACGAATAAATGAACCTCAATTTTTTATCAAATGTAGTACGGATTCACCAAGTTTTTATCTCATGAGTTCTTCGCGATATTCAATCAGTGTTCCGAAAATTGTAATTGAACCTGGTTATTGGGTTGGAAGCCAGTTAATTTTTGTTGTTTTCAGTCATTTGATTTCCAAGAAACATTTATGTAGAAAATGGAAACGTCTATCACTTGTCTAGTCTTGGAGTTTAATATCAGTTGAGTTGTTGAAATGTACAACTCGTTTAGTGCCTCTTGAAAACTTATTTGGGAAATATTTGAAAAAATAGCTCGGAAACGAACGTGTTTTGTCGCTGTATATGATTCTGTGAGCTCTTATTATGGGGGAATTTTTTGTGCCAATTTTCATAGTTTTCTTTTTTTTTTTTTTTTACAGAGCAGTGCGGAACGAACGAAATAAGCACAACATTAAGCCAGAGTAAAATCCTAAGGGGGCAAACTGCAGACCAAAGTGGGCAGAATGTTTTATAAATTAAAAATTCTGCAAAAAAATATTTTTTTGATTGAAAATTTTAATTAAAAGTTGAAAAACATTGTTAATAGGCTTTTTTCTTTTTTTAAATTCATATAAAAAATTAAAAATTTTGCCAGGGTACAAAAAAGAGCGCCGCCAGGGGACAACGCTCCCTGTCCATTCCCTGGCTACAGGCTGTTTCTCTATAAATGTCAGTTCGTCTGGGCTAAATGTGATAGTACCGATATGATAACGAGAATTTGTTTTTAGTGAATCTTCACAATTTGCATTCGAGTTGAAAAAACGTTTTTTGAACTTGTTCTCGTTAATTTTGATTTGGTAGAGGTATATATCAGGCTCCATCTTCTTTTAAAATAATGGATTTTCATTCGTAATTTTTTAAACGAAGTTGAAAATTCTTATTAATTAAACCAATTGGGATTTAAAGTCAAAGTAGTCGTTCTCGGATAGCGCATTTGTCAAGCATAATGATTTCGGGATTATGTCCTGTTTTTTTGCATTGAGAACATACACAGTCAAAGTTTTCAAAAGCAATTACCAAAAAACCATAAGTAGTAGAAAGCTGAAATTTTTAGGAGACATCTGCATAAGTTATCTGAAGGTTCTCTGAAATATTGGCTGAAATCACAAATTCATTTCTCGAGATATTGCTGAAATTCTGTTCAAATCCTGTGATTTTAATGATAAGAATTCACCAAAGTTGTGGAATATGAACAGAAATTCGGCGATATCTTGAGAAATAAAAGTACGATTTCAGTCAAAATTTCTGATAACCTTGGAAGATGTTTCCTAAAAATTTCAACTTTCTACCACTTACAGTTTTTCGTGTAATTGCTTTGGATAACTTTGATTTTGTATGTTTTCAATGTTAAAAAACTCTCATTATCCCGAAATCAACGGCGTTAGTGGCACAGTCTAGCAGCGACTTTACATCCCAATAAAGCAAAGCTCCGTTGGTAAACATCGTTCTCAAGGCTTCATTTTCGAAATGCTGTGAATATATGTAACACGTGCTACACACGTCGATGGAGAATGTTGAGTACTTACTTTTTTTTTTTTCATGGAACTCGTCGGCTTTCGATGATTTTATCGATAGTTTTCCACAATTATTCATAGACTGCAATTCGACAGAGTAATTTTGCGTAAAATCCTTACGCTGTAAACAAAATTTATGGCTTCTTCGATGTCGCCTTTGTTTGTGAACCGTAATTTTTGCTCCAACTCAATTGGTCGGGTTTTACGAAGTCCAGGCTACTGGGCTACACCGTAGTCGAGAAAAAAATAAATTTTTTAAATGTTCATGATATTAAGTCTTCAAGTTATTGAAGAAAGCTCCTACTAACGTTTATGGAGTTGTATGGGGTTTTTAAATTCTGTACCTTCAGTCCTGTGCTGCCCATTTATACTATGAAATGTATGTTTTCCGTCAGATTCGCGCAACCGAAATGATTATTATTTTATTTTGTCTTTTGGAGTGACCTGTTATTCCGTATGATGTTTGCAAGCTGTCTTCACTTTTGCCCCTTTGTTCGTAAAGTAAGCGTAGATTAGGTATTCGTCGTTAGAAAGTTATTAGGGCTAGAACTGTCTAGATATAAGACTGAAGCTTTTAAGCAACTCTGAGTTCTGAGGTTATCTTGGTATATATGTTAGTCAGCTGCTCAATAATAAACATTTAAATGCTTTTATACATTATTTTTCGTTTACTTCAGCGCTCCTTACAAATATATGTTTTTTTAGTTGACTTTAGTTGGCATTCTTTACGATTTTATGAAAAGTTACCATTATTGTGAATCTTATCAAGCATAAATAAACAGATAAATGCCCTAGTGCGTTAATGCCTAATGATAACTTTTTTTTCAACTTATTAGAATTGCATTGGAAATGTTACGCAGTGAACCCGGAAAAGAATATGAAAATTTTATACTTTCAAAGTATGTGGTGCGAAAAAGATGTTCTAGACTGAAATTTTTGGAGAGTTGTTTTGTCTGCGAGTATGTTTGGAATTAATGTACTTAGAGTCCCTGAATTTCCAAGGTGAGCCAACTCCAAGCATGATTAAAATGTGTAACTTGTTACGGTTTTTCACAAATATTTCGCAAAATGTAACTGGTTTTCAGCCCTAAAATAGTAGGTTAGGTACAATAATGAAGTTGATTAAAATTTCTAACAGAATGTTTCCATTAATGTTTTTCGTATCACTCGTACTTTTTGCAAAATTTGTCTATCAAATTAGTTTTTTTTTTTTTCCAAAAATGGCAGGGAATTGTACCCGAAAGTGTATTTTAAGACAACAGAAAGAATGTCACTTGAACCGGTGAATTTTTCGAAAACTGAGAAACAAAAAAAAAATGGATCGGAATATTCTTGTCGAAAATTTTGTACACTATATTTTTATTCATAGCTATTTTAGGCTTCGAACCAACCGATCGTGAGATCTGTACAAAAAATCAAAAAAAGGTACACATTTTGGCATGCCTTGGAGTTAGTTGACCTCGGAGATTCCGAAACTTTCATTATATTCATCTCTAAACGCTTCCAAACAAATCCCCGAACTAAAAAAAAAATCTTGAAAATTTCCATTCGTTGAATGGATTTACTATTGAATCACTGAATCAGAATATGTTGGTTTCTTTATTATCTCGTTTTGCTGTTTCGGAATGAAATTCGGATTGGTGTACGATGGCTTGAAAAGTGATCTTTTTTTTATAGTTTATGATACATCTTGTTCGAATGTAAATTCATCGATTTGTTGTGCCGATTTCATTGAATGAATTTTTTCCTTCTACATGTGCATATTTAAGTGTTTATTTTTGTGGATGTCATAACCAGGGTCAGCGACGAAAATTTGGGGCCTCTTACTTTGATTGATTTATTGACTTTGATCAGAGGCGGATTTAGAAAGAATTTCGATGGGTGGGTTCCAAAATTATTTAATGTAATATGTATAATTTGTTCGTATATATCTATATTTTTTTTATTTTAAATTATTTCGGAGGGTGTTCGAATCCTCAAAACCCCTTCATATCCGCGCCTGACCCTGGTATATAGTAACGAAGCAATGGTTTCTGGTAGCACAATACACGTGCTATTCCTTAAAATTCGCCCTCACTTATGGGCTGTAGCTGTGTCCCTTAATCATCTTCTCCTTGCTGAGCCCGGTATTAAGTTATATTATCATGAAGCAATTTGATGTTATTGTGGTAATTTTATATTGTTGCATAATGGGGGTTTCTCTCCTCCGTCCATTCTGGTATTATAAAAACGTTGTGTCTATCTGAAAATTCGTAATTCATTTTTTATCGGCCAGAAATTAACCTGCTGGTGGCTTAATGATATGAATGATACGATTGTGATTGTTAAGACTGTACTTGTCAGTTTGAGTTGTTTTGTTTGTGTTTGTCTGTCGGTTTGTTTGTTCTAAGTTGGCATGAAACTTTGGCACCTGAAAATAAACGCTTTTGGAATTTCCCTGTACTTGGTTTCATCTGGATTTGTCCAGTAGAATTCGAAAAAATTTTTTTTTTTTGGTGGTAGAGCATTAGAATTTTTTTCTTGTTCTCATCGTTTTATTAGGTTTGGCATTCGTTTACTGATAAGTTCAGATTGAGTTAATTTACTTCGCCATTTCATTTAGGTTAAGATGTGTAGTTTTTATTTTTGATCAATTATAATTCATTGTAGGTAGATTTCGTAGAATCTACCTTTTACAAAGGGTGGCTTGTCCCGACCAGGAAGATTTCATTATAGTTTTTCTGATCATAATCCCCAGACCCCGAAAATACCCTCGCCAAAAACTTTATATATATGTATACATATATATAAAATATAACGAAATTTGTAAACAAACTGGGGTGTTTATTTCTTTACGAATCGGGATGAAATTTAGCATGTGCATACTTTGTGTACATATCTTGGTCATGTTTGAAGATAGTCGAAATCAGCCATTTTTTAAAAATGGGAGATGTTTGAATTTGAAGTATATAAATAATGTGGGCAGGACGTAATTTTTTTATGGATAGGGACAGAATTCGGCATGTTCATTCTTCGGGTCTATATCTCGATATAGTTTGTAGATGGGCCAAACAAGCCCATTAGTTTTCGTATTACAACTTTTTGAAGTTTTCATTATAGTAAAAAATTCTTGAAACCCATGATGAATACAACCCGCAATACATGTAATTTGAAATTTTATTCATCCTAGCTCTGGATGAAATCTGTCTTTCCGACTAGCATGCCATCGGCTTCTTTTCTTTCGACATATTTAGCAATTACAAAAATGTTCGAAATTTTTTCATTTATACTTGTAAACTTTTTTATTTTGGCGTGTTAATTTTTAAACCCATGATGAATACAACCCGCAATACATGTAATTTGAAATTTTATTCATCCTAGCTGTGGATGAAATCTGTCTTTCCGACTAGCATGTCATCGGCTTTTTTTCTTTCGACTTATTTAGCAATTGCAAAAATGTTCGAAATTTTTTCATTTATACTTGTAAACTTGTAAACTTTTTTATTTTGGCGTGTTAATTTTTCCATAAAAAAACGTTCTATATCCACTTGCGACATTGATGTGAGCGAAGTAGAGAGTTCAGTTGATTAGTTCAATCGTAATTTTTTTTATTAATTGAGGTTCAGTCGGACTTGAACGTATTCGTTCATAATTTTAGCAGACCCTTTCTCTATATTGCTAGCTCTTGAATGACATTTATATTTTTATCACCTTGGACTTTTGACAATACTTCTTACAATCTAATGACAGGCTTTTTTTTTTTTTTTTTTGAAAATTTGGAAGTTAGCCACCTCTTTTTTGTAATCGTTGATAATTACATAATGTTGGCTGTAGTCCAGAAAAAAAATTGAGAAAAATGAAGGAAAAATTGGAAGAAAATCGATGAACGGGACTGTGAATTTTCCGTACCATGCGATAGAGAGTTCAAATATAGAACAAGAAACCAAAACTAAAACTTACTGCGCATTTGGCGGTTTCCACGAATAGCCGCGGAAAAAAAAATGGTTTTTATTTCAGTGAAAAATTGAAAAATTTTCCAAGTTTTTCCGCCCTACAGTCGTTTGCGTGTGTAATATTTTAAGGAGTTCGAGAAAATAAATTTTACAGCTCATACTAGTTTCAGTTTTAAGCGACGAAGCGAAGGGAAAGGGGCGACGTTTCTCCCCACCCCTAAATTACGTGCATGATCATACTCAGTTTTAAAAATTGCGCTTCTTTTCAACGTTTGATGTCTTTTAAAATTTCCGCTAGTATCGAAAATTTTTCGTTCTTCCTTATCCTCTCCTCGTCACCTTCTTCGCTAGTAAGAACCTGTTCGCAATTCGTTGCAATGGTGTGGTTTTGGTAACATGCAGTTTCATTACAAAAATGTCTACTATGCTCCAATAAATGACAAAAATGATAAAATTACGACAAACGCGAAATTACTCGTTAGCAACGGAAATTTGTTGTGGCCTATAAATGACGTCATTAAGTCTACATGCAGAAATTTTAAGTTGAAAAATTCTAATGTCAAATAGCTTTGAAATTTTTCCATAATTGATGACGGTTTGGGTAGGTTTTTTTTTTCTCGCTTACTGCTTTATTCGCTTGAAACAAGGAATTACTTTGAAAATTTTCCTTTTGTGTGGATTGCCAAAAACTCGTTTCAAATTATTATTTTTTTCTTTCTTTTTTGTTTCATTTGCTTCGCTTTCATTGGTTCGTGGGTAAGTTGTGTTCGGGAAATCGTGTAAAGCGATTTGTGTGTTACTGCTTTTTAAAGGTCATCATATATTCACCTAACTAGCTGGGGAATGCCAAACTAATTGGTAGGAGTTAATTTTTTCCCAGTTGGTGATAAAATACGTTTTTGTGAATCGGTGTATTTAAATGTAATTGGTGGCTAGATGGCTATTGAATCAACTGATTTTTGTTGTAATGAATTTCTCCGTCGTTAACATTGTTCGTTGAACGCTGAAGTTGTTATTTTTATTTTGTTTGAGCCTTGAGGTCACTGAGGTCGGAGAAACGTGTGGTGGTTGACGTTGTTTTCTTCTTTGTTATTTTCCGTATGATGGGAGTGTAAATCTTCCGTTTTTTGAGAAAAAAAAAAAAGTTGTCCCTGTATTTTAAATAGGAATGGGGAAATGTTCAGTTGTTGAAATTATTTCCTAGTTGTCAATTGAAAGTGAACCTTTAATTTGGCGATGCTATGTTGAACCAGTTCTGCTGTGAAAATTACAAAGATGTGGAAAGTGTGGAGAAATGAAGAAGAGGAATGGATTTTTAGATCGAATAACTTCAGCCGTGCGTGTTTTTGTGTTATTCAAATTGTTGGTTTCATATTTGGGGTTACTAACATTAACCTCTAGGTAGCCGCAAAATGGAAAATAAAGGGAGCTGAATTCACTTCACATACTTAGTTGTACTAATGTAAGGACCAAACCTTCAGCCTTTAAAATTCCATCTATCTGATGAAATAGGCCAGAAATACACAAATTTTCTAAATTTGAAGTGATTAAAATCCTGCAATACCAGAATCATCAGAGGTTGTCCAGGGTTGCCCTTTGAATATTATGTTTATCTCATGGTTATGTAACACCATACATGGAAAAAATGAAGTATTACCCAACTCAGTTGAAGAATGTAAGAAAATCTGAAAATAAACTTGAAAATTCATTTTTACTTTTACATAATCTGTCTAGATTGGACTGTATTTCTAAACTTTGTTCCATACCATCATAGATAGTAATCACAATAGTACACACATACAAATTGGATTTAGGATACAGATGTTCCCAGGTCCGAAATGAAAAACTTAGTAAGACCTTTTATAGCAGTGGATTTGAGAAAAGTTTCATTTTTTGTAATTTGTAATTTCCAATACATTTCATCTGATTGAAAAGATTATGGAAGATCCTAATTTTCACACTATACTTATCTGACTAATTATGTGGAACTATTTTATTAGAAGGTAATGAGAATCTCCACATCACTAGTATTTTCATCTAGAATTCAGGTGTCAAATTTGTCATTGATTTTTAGTGATGGACGTTTTTCTAGATTTTCTTTCGCCCTACATACATATTTTGGGAATTTTTTGGGCAGCTTTTTGAAATTTTCTTTTCGTATTATGCCAGAAACCTTCTTGGAGTATACTCAACAACTTCCAAAAGTTTCATGGGCATCGGATGAATGGTGTAGTAATGAATAAAAGACAAACAGACATACATTCTCTTTTATATATATATATTAATTATTTTTTGGATAAAATGACAAAAAAAATAGTGGTACTGGTAAAAATTGTCAGGCCGATCTGTGCCAATTCAACAGGTCAGGTCCTTGTCTTAGTATGACAAGAATTTGTGAGAAATTCTCTTCAATTTGTCGACAAATTAATGCCATTAAATGTACTCGAACTCATCAATAAATCAATGTTGTTCAATTCAAACGAATTAGTCAATGAATTGAAGAGAATTTGTGAGTAATTCTCTTCAATTCGTCGACTAGTTCACGTAAATTTAATTTAATGGCATTCATTCCTCAACAAATAGAAGAGAATTTGTGAGGAATTCTCTTCAATTTGTCGGTGAGTTTGCTTACATTTAATGGCATTAATTATTTGACAAATCAAAAAGAATTCCACAATAGTTCTCTTCTATTAATCGACGAGTTTGCACATATTCAATGGCATTAATTCATTGACATTAATTCATTGTTGAATCGAAGAGAATTTGTGAGGAATTCTCAATTTGTTTAAGAGGTCGTGTACATTTTACCAATGTCTTCAAATCACTTTGATTATCTAATAGTGTAGAACTCCAGTTTTGTATGGAAAATCTGGGTGGATCGCTTTCTCAAAAAAATTATCCGAAATTCGTATCATAGAATTCAGAATAGAGTGAAACCACTCCCGACTATTTGCTGAAGGCCAGGCATACGTTTCTATCAGTCGCATCCGCTCATTAGATGAACTCCGAATTCAAGAACTGAATTGTAGTAAGTTAACTGGGAAAAAACCTTGCAATAAAAAAGCAATTGCAGAAGTGGACAGACTTCAAAAATTATGTATTGATAAATAAGATTATAAAGTTTTGATTCTCAGATTAGTACGAATTATGTTTCTTACTAGCATTTACCTTCAAAATCCAAATACAGTAGGATACAATTATTTTGAAATTAAGATGTACATCAAATTACCTATACATTTTTTTATTCCTAAAAAGTCAAAAATAAAATGAATTAAAAAAAAATTTCAAGGATACGCTTTTATTTAACTTAGCACTCTAAAAAGTAGAAAAATAATTTTTCATGACCTACTTAATTTATTTATTCTTGTAACAACAAATAAAAGCGCGGGGCAAAAGAAAAGAAATATTTCAATTAGAATACAAATCCAGTTGGTAGATGAAGGAAGACAGAACTATCCACTGAAAAAGGGTCTTAAACAAATAATTTGAAGGTTGTTGATTAGTTGTTTGATAATTTGGATATTGATAATAATGATTGATAATACATGTTACTGTAAGAATTAGGTCAGGATTGAGATAAATTTTAATTTATAATGATAGTTGAGCAAAGTCTGTAGGCTACTCATATTAATATTCAAAGTTTTTCAACAATATTTGTAGGTTTCTTTTTATACGAAGAAGAAAATATATAATGATGAGTCAAGTTTGCCCCGCGCTTTTATTTTGTGTTACAAGAATAAATAAGTTAAGTAGGTCATGAAAAATTATTTTTCTACTTTTTTGAGTGCTAAGTTAAATAAAAGCGTATCCTTGAAATTTTTTTATTATTTATTTTATTTTACAATATAGAACTTTGATCCAGTTGTAGTTCCTAGTCTAGAAAAACCTTTATTCTAAATCCAATCTGTGTGTTTTGTGATTACTGTCTATGATGGTATGGAACAAAGTTTAGAAAAATTGATTTTATCCAATCTGGACGGATTAAATAAAAGCAAAAATCAATTTTCAAGTTATTTTCATATTTTCATACATTGTTTTAACGGAGTTGGGTAATACTTCATTTGTTCCATGGAATGTGTTATATACCCATGAGATAAACATAATATTTCAAGGGCAACCCTGGACAACCTCTGATGATTCCGGAAATACAGGTTTTAAATTTTGAAAATTTTGGTATTTCCAGCTCAGTTTTATCATTTAAATAAGTTTTTAAAGACTGAAGATTTCATCCTTATATTAGTACAACTACACATGTGAAATGAATTCATCTACCTTTACTTTACATTTTGTAGCTTCCTTTTATGTTATTGTGGTTTATTGGTTCCCTTGTTTCATGAGTATCATTTCTAATCAAAAAAGGTGTAATTGAACCAAAAATTATCAGATTTACCAAAAAATCGCCGAAAAATCACAATTTGAATATTTATGGAGACTATTCAGACCACTGAAGAAGATATAGATGATTTGTGCCAAATTTACCCATCTTGGACTAATTTTTCTTCAAATTGACTTGAGAACAAAATGGCTGGTTTGTTATGTCTGTATTTTATAGTTTCTTAGTAATGTGCCTTTTCAAGTTGGAAATTCAGACGTAGGTTCTTTGAATGTCAAAATGAATTAATAGTGCTTCCGAGTGTTGAGATGTATTTGAGCGTGTATTTCGCGGATTCGAAATTTTCAAACTGGTCTATTTTGTGTAATTAATTCGAAAAAAATTAATACGCCCGTAAAATGGTAAATTAGTGGCCAAGTATTCGTTGATTCGTTGAAATTCTGTACGAAATTTTCCCTCTCTGTCGTTCGGAATTGTAGACCTTCGGCGGTTGTTGTTGATGTGGCCTTCGTATTCTTGTGTCTTTTACGAAAGTCGCCTCGACCTTCTCTTTTCCTACATCAACCTGTTGGTTATCATTCAGCAACGCTTCCAATTTTCCCGAATCAAGTTTCTGTTTTGTTTTTTGCGATTATTAGTGGTGGTTACACCGGTTGTCCCCGCATAAGATCATTTCGAAAACTAGTGCACGTTGTATTTTTCTATTTCTAAATAACGTTATTGGTCAAGTATTTGGCAATTTATTATTGTTTTTATCAAAGAATAGTTTCTTATTTGTTGACATTTTCCGTATAGGTTTTTCAATCGAAATCAGATCTGACGACAAGATTCTAAAATTATCAATGGCAAATAAAATGTTAATAGAAGTGAAGAAATAGCTCAAGAAAAGTTTAAATAAGTGTACGTTAAAAACGCGTTTTTAAAAGATAAGCTTTTATTTATGTTTTTTTTGGCTTAAGCTTCATGCGAAATAAATATTATTTCGTTGCGGAACGTTGGCTGCAGTATTGATATGTTTTAAAATCGCAGTTGTGAATAGAATAAAAGCTTATAAAAAAATAAATATTTTCTCAGCTTTCTTTGAAGGATTTTTGCTTTTGGGTGATTACTATGCTTGAATTGGTAATGAGAAAAATGGATTCGGAATTTGTGTTCTTTCAAGCTTTGCCTTTAGAATGCGATTTCTTGTCGATTTAAAAGAATTTCAATCTCATCAAGTGCTGTAGATACGAAACATTCTGCCCGAAATAGAACTTTTTATTCGAAACGTACACCATCTTGCGGAATGAGGAAGTAAAATTTTTCTTTTGTTTTCCTTTTCAAGACCTGTAGGACCTACTAACCTTGAAATACGTTGTTCCAATCGTGTAGTTTCTTGTCTTTTGATTAATATCTTGACAGTTAATTTTTTGCTACATTATTTTTTCAATCCACTTTGTAAGCGCTGGCATTTGTTTAGCAAAACTTTCCTATTAGAGAACGTCGTTGGATATCTTCTATTTCGGATTTTCTCGTTCATATAATGGAACTGGTTGCGATTTTGACCGATTAAATTTCACCAATAAATTCGTTGGTTCAGTATTTTTTATGACCGCATGAGCGCCGCTATTTCGGTCCACATTTTATCCCGAGAGATGGAATCAGTTTGATGGTTTTAAGATCTGCCTTCGAGGGAAATTTGAGGTTTAATGGACTTTTCGTAGAGGCTAAGAGTGTTTCTTATTTTTCATGAAATTGTAAAGCCATTTTGATCCATTAGTGTGTTCTTTTTTAATATTTTATTATTGAGACGGTTTCGTTTCAATATCAGATTTCTGGATGCTGAGGCTGTGCAGACCATTACACCCTTATCTATTGTGTAGATATGAGTTGTCTTCATGAGTGGTCTCCTAACAAGAGGAGCTGGAACTTCTCTACTTGATCCAGTTGTACGCCTGTCTCATGATCCTGCTCCCCTTTGTTCCAGAAAGCTGGGCACTGATCACTGATATAGTATATGGATTGAAATTCTGTATTCTACTTCTCGTTTCCTCTGGGCTGCACTTCTTGATACATGTATTTTGTGCAGTATGTGTCGCATGCTATCAAAGCCAGTCACTAAACCCATCGCGAGGCATAGTTGCTGTTTTGTTTGGTTATCCATGTATTAATCTATTTACTTCTAATTAACCTGTTTTAAACAAGATTTTGGTCCTGTTGTTGAAAAATCGAATCACCATAACCAAGTTGAAACTTCATTATTGAATTACGAATTCTGTACGTGTGTTTCTGCGGTTCTTGTTGATTAAATTCATCGCGACTTGAACTATTCGAATTATTTTTTTTCATTTTAATTTCATTAATTATTACGTTAAACTAGGAATAATGGGTACCATGTTAGGAAGGTTCACAAACATTTGTAAGGAAAACGCCTAAAGCAGATAAGGAAAGCGCTCATGATTAATGCCTGACTAATACCGAATTTTTAAAGGTATCTGCTTTTTTCTAACAGAAAATTTTATTTGCTCCCGTCTAATTCATTTACATTCGTAAGTACCTGCATTTTTAGGTAGGTTTCGTAGAATTTACCTATTGCGAAGAGTGGCAGGTCACGGTTTTGAGAAAATTTCATTATAGTTTTTCCTACCGCGATCTCCAGACAAAAAAACACCCTCTTCCAAAAATGTTGTTCATTTTTACATGTATGTATATAAAAACATTTGTTATCAAACTAGAGGGCATATTTTTTCACAGATTGGAGTGAAATTTGTCATGTGTGTACTTTGGGTCTATATGTCAGTCAAGTTCGAAAATAAGTCAAATCCGTACTTTGGTTTCAAAATGGTAGCTGTTTGAAGTTCAAAATAATTGTAGTTAAACAGGAGGGCGTAATTCTTCACAGATTGAGACAAAATTTTTATGAAACGTAGGTACTTCAGATCTATGTCTCAGTCTAGTTTAAGGATGAGAAAAATCTGCCCATTAGTTTTTGAATTTAAGATTTTTGAAGTTTTCTTTGTAATCCAAAATTCTTTTAATCTATAAAAAATGCAACCGCCCGTTTACATAATTTGAAAAACTGTCTATTCTAGGCGGAATCTACCTTTCCATCAGGCATGCCATCCGAATTTTCAAAAACCAGTTAGTCACCAATCTTAAAATTTCTCTTTCAAGCCGATTGTGAAAAATAGCCCTATACATTGCAGTTTGTATTGAAGAAGGAGCTGAAGTTTAAAATGTTGGTCAAAAAACCCAGTTCTGACGTGAAAATTTATTTCAATAAATTAAAATTTTAAACCGTTTGAAATAAGCAGTGCACTTTTCTTACACGTGTAAAATATGGATTAAATGATCATCGTGCGCATTCCCATTACAGCCATTAATTAATCGATCTTAGCCCCGAAATCTGGCGGAATTTGTTTCACTCTTTTTTTAACAATTTAAATCGAAGAACACTGTCGGTAACTTTTCATTTAGTTTTCTCAAAAAGTTGGGAAAATATTTTTACCTAGCCAACATGAAATAAAAACTAATTTTTTCAGTGTGAAAATTACTCATTTTGTATCTGTTGTTGGCCCTGTAATCCTAAATATAGCATCAGTTTTCCCATTAGAGATTAACGATGTTTTTAGCTAACTGTAAAAGTTGGGAGCTTCATTCAGTGCGACTTTGTCGGCTCCGTAACTAAGAAAAGTTGCATGCATTGTTAGAGGTCATGCAGTACTTATTTTTTTACTAGTTTGTGCCCGTGGCCAAATTAAAACACGTGCTCGAGAATGACGTAAAGTGGTTGTATTAGATGGATGTCGAACAAGCGTAGTTTTGTTTATGGTAATTCGATGGTTAATCCAGTCGGCTTTACGCGGTCTCGAACGTGAAATTTATTACGCCCCGAGGTAAAATTAATGTGGTCTTGAGATAGGTCAATGCCGTTTCGGCGTGGCATGATCATTACGACGTTTTACTGACTCGTCCGCGAGCAGAGGTGTAGTGTGGCTGGTGGCTTACTAACACAATTGGCACTTGGTCGCTGTAGGAGACGTTTGGTGACCTCTTGACTCTTGAGTGCGATAATTATAACATGGACGCTAGTATGTATGTATGCATGCATCCATGCATGTGGGTTTCTAGGTTGATGTAACCAGGAAATGACAAAATATGTAAATTTCTAATAAAATTCGAACGAGCGTTCTAGACTTCTAGTCGTCATTTGCCCAAAAAAAGGAGAGAAAACAGATTTTCTTCCTACTAATAATAAAATTTCTATTTTCGATTTTGTTTCTGGTAATCTTGTTGAACGCGTGGAAGTTTGCAGTAGCGTAGCTAGAAACAACCATCAGGCAAGTGGTGTTGACATTTTCATTTCATTTAATATTTAAAAAAATATTTGGCGAGGTCAAAAGCGAAGTTTGGGGGTCATAGGGGGGGCTAATCCCAGAAAAATTCAGTGAAGCACTCGTAGCAGAAAAAATTTGATGACCTTTATTTTTATTATTTCTTTTTTTGCTCGCCACTTTTGAAAATTTATTAAATATGAGAAATTTAGCATTTATGGAACCAGCTGTCGTTTATTTGTTACTATAATTTTTTCCAAATTTCAGAAGTGACTAGCAAAGGAAAAAAAGGTCATTGGAAAGGCTCCCTTTGCCCCCTGGCCGCGCCCTAGACTCGTAGGAACAATTTGAAAATGTATACTATTGAGGAAATCGTGAAAATAATACTTGCTGTTTTTATTTGAATGAAAAATTACTAGACTATGAATTTTAGAAATTTTTTGCTGTAGGTTTTTTATCAAATCCAGTGGGAGCTGTAGCCCCTTCCTTTCCCACGACTGCCACTGGAGGTTTGTAAAAGTTAACGCGCATATACACAGACTGGGAATAGTGCAGCGTTTTAACGTTCAATGGAAGGTAGTGAATCAGCAGACGGTTTATTCTCTTATTAAGGAAAGGTTTACGATTAAGTTTGAATTACGCTGGCCAGGTTGTACTTATTTGCAATTTGTTAGTTTTCGCTGGCGACCTTTTGCGTGGTTTGGAACAATGTTAGTTGCCAGTTAATGTCTTTTTTGTTTTGTTATTCTAGGCTTTTTCAGTGGTTTGTAATTAGTGACGTATGCAGTGTCCAATGAGCAGTTGAAAAAACTATGTGGAGTAGAAAATATTGTAGTGCATTCTCTGGTGCTTTATCTTCAAAACTGAAGAGAATTTGGAAAATGCTATATTCCAATCGACGAAGAAAATCGTCAAAAATTCAATTCTTACACGTTTTTGAATGCGACATACTTACGAAATTCGTTCTTGCGACTTTTTTTTTATGTTGTATTGAAGCAGTTAAATGACATGAATTACATTTTTGTATTCCATATTACAATTGTTTGTAGTGGTGGTATGTTCCTTGTTTATTAGTTTTCAGTAGGTTTTCGAAATAAAAAATAAACCCTGCTATTTTAATTCACCTTTGACAGAATTTTTTTATTGTTCTTAGTTGTTTCTTTGTTTCACAAATTTTTCACCTGATCCTCTGACTTCTACACTCGAAGAATCCGAAGGTTTCGTTGATTTTCAGGTTGTTCTGATTCAAATTTTCCACTTTGATTACAATCGCCTCTTTCTGTCTTTGTTTCGTATGCTTTTACTTATTATTAATTGAATTGTGAAGACAAGGTACATACTTTTGTTACCAAACTGAAGAAGAATTTAAACTAAGTAAGGGCGTGATAATCAAGCACCCCTTATACTGATATTCAATTTATAGCTCTGTTATAATTTCGTATGTGGTAATTTTGTTTTCGTTGTTGTTATGAAAAATTCCAGAAATAGTAAATTACACACCAAAGTTTAAAAGTGAGCGTTTACATTTGAGGGAAGTTTGTGAAACGAGCGCAGTGAATTAGCAATTGCCGAGTCATGTAAACTCACTTTTGAAACTTGTTGAGGAAGATATAATTAATGATCAGAAAGCAAGGAAACGTTAAAATTCTATCATAATGATGAGTCTTTCACGAAAATTATGAAAAACGGAGTAAAATATCAAACCTAATTGTGGAAGATTTAACGTTTCATTCAAAAAGTGTAAACTCAGCTTGAATATATGGTGAACGTGCTTCCATGTAAAAATATGCTTTATGTTTTTACATGAAAGTGCGTTCACTTTGCATCGAGATTAAATTCATCAATGATGCTACTTTTCACTTACAAAATACAAGCGTAAACATTGCCTTTCTGATCATGTATTATACAGAGAAATTAACTTGTTCTTCGATGTTTTAATTTTAAAATTTCTTCAGCGTTTTCATGATCATCTTTTCTTCGGTAATGTAAAGTATCATTTGATTATTTAGAAAGTATAAAAAAAACAAGTGGTACTGTGAGGACTCACTAGTATGAGGTAAAGGGGCTGGAACCCCTTGACGATAGTTGCTGCCCCAAAGGGCAGGCTAATTACTCGTCTATATAACGTTAAACACACAAAACTCGTTCGATCGTAACTACCTGTATGTACTTGCAGGTAATGTACGAGTACCGAATTGTGACATCACCAAACAATGTCACGATCCGTACACGAACCGGCCAGCCATCTCTTATCTCGATAGGGGATGATGCGACCTGGCCGTTGACCTGGCCGTTCTCACCAACGTACGTATTCTCTTACGTACGTGTGTTTGTGTGCGTGTAAATAAGCCATATATAAACCACCTGAACCAGCTCTGAAATTGCCAGTGTTCGCCTTGGTTTTGGCTTACCCGTACTTGTGTACGAAGTGGCTGAACACGCTTAAATTCTGTTGAATTTCCTTCTGGTGAGAATATCTCTCACGACAAGGTATTCCACAGGTACTATTGAGATAAAAAATTTGCGTCGAGCACAAACCTTCATCATTGAATACTGATACGAGTGATTCAATGGATTTATTCTGTCATACCCCAAAATCTCAACAGTTTCATCTTCCCTTTTTTTTTCTCCAATTTTCTTTTTGTTCCTTCAAGTCGAGATAAATGGAGAAATAGTGTTATTGGTTTTTATTCCTCCGTTTTCGATCTCTTCACGTTTCTTGACTAGATTTTTTCGTTGGGAAAGAAACAGGTCATGCAGCAAACTCTTTTGCTTCGAAAATTTCGCAGAAAATCTCTGTATGGTGGTTAATTTTTGGTTATTTTATCAATTGCACAATAATGTTCTGGTATTTTAGCCATTTGAAGTACAGATCTACTTGATTTTCTTTCTGGTGGCCTGTTGATTTTCATTTTATATAGAAATTCGATTACTACCCACCTGCAGCTGGATTTCATTCGCTTGTGCAAGAGAAGTTTTTAGTGTGCTATTTACGACGCTGCAAATTTTCGTTTCGTTATTTCATATCCGATTTCCGAAGGCGCTCGTGCGTCTAAAAAAATCAATAATCAATTTCGTTTGTAGTACATTGATTTAACTTACTGACGTTCGCGTGAATTTCTATGAAATAAATATGAAAATGTTCATCGAAACGGAAAAATGTGTTAACATCTCTTAAGTTCAAACTCGTGAAAGATAGTATTCGTTTAACTGTTATTATCACCAGGATTTCTTCGAAAGAAAGGTGAAGGGCAAATATTTTAGGAAGGACGATTTTTTACGTAGGTAATCGAAAAACCGTAGGCGTAAAATTGAGCAGGAGTCCAGCCTCTCTTAAAATGAATTCAGGCTCGCCTTTCATAAAAAAAATGGTTACTGATTATTATTTTTTTATTTTAAACAGTGGAACAGAATTATAAAATTTGTTTATTTATTTAGGGTGTAGCGGAGGGTTTACAAATTTTTACTGAGGAAAAAGAAAGGAAACAGTTATATGGCGAAATTGACCAATGAGAAAAAAATTCCCTATTTCTGGCACAAGCGGCTAAAAATGGTTAAAATTTTGTGTTTTTTCAGCTTGAGCTTTGCTCTGGCTGCCGTAGGGCTGGCCACTGGCTTAGCCAGAATTTTCTTAAGGGAGGGATTTTATGAGTAAAAATTTCTCCCCTTTCCCCTCTTCCAAGTGGTGAATTTCCGGAACTTTTTTTTTAGAGGGGAGGGACTACAGATGAACTTGAATTAACCATCTGAGTGGATCGAAAAATTTGAATTACAAAGTGTCGAGCTTTACCTTCCAAGCTAGGACCTTATCCAAGATTCGACTCTAAGAAGAGAATTCTGAATCGAAAAATTTTTTCGGCTGCCTCCGTCATTTCTTTAAATTATGTGTGTATAGGTATGTCCTAACTTTAAATTAAATTGAAAAAATATGAAATTGAAATCAGATATTAACTCCTAAATATTATTTAACCTGATGACATGTGCCATCGTGTAGAGTCGATGTCACATTCAATGAGCGATGAACATTGCAGTTTGTCTCTGAACGAACAACTGATAACTCTGGGTATTTGTGGCCCTTCTACATTTTAATGATTGGGTGATAACGAGTTGGTTCGAAAATCGTACTGAACGATATTTCTATTATCGACAAAACTTGTTGAGAAGTTAGAACTTGGTTCCACATTTTTTGCAATGAAAAACCGAGCAATTACGCAAGTGATGAATGAAACTTAAATCACACCATCCATTTTAAAGGGGATTAAATTGGCTCGCTGCCAAGAGACTGAAACATAATAATTCGCTGTTTGGTGTAGTACGTACATGTTGATTGAAATACTGGCAAAAAGCACTGAAAATTCGATGAAAAAACTTGACAACAGAAAAGACGACTAAATTATTTCATCGCGCATTCCACATCGCTCATCATAAATAAACAGCGAGTACTCCGACATATGCTCACCTTAAACAGTTCGTCTGTAATGTTTATATGCGAAAAAAAAAAACAAAACAAAAACAAACAGGTGTTCAGTTTCACTGGCTGCTGCACACAACTGTGAAAAAAAACATAATATACAGCGAGTTATATAAAGCCATTCAACGACCTACGATTCGTCGTAATACAAAATATACCCCACAGTTGACATTATACAATAAAAGTTTAAGAATTTGATCTTGAAAATTTCGATTAATCGAGGCTGGTGCTGCCCAAGCAGCCGAAAACATGAGGCCAGTTTAGTTGGTTAGGTTGTAAAATTGATTCGAATTTTTGAAAAGAAACGCCATGCTAGATGATATACAAGGTGTCTCATGAATTTGGCGAACCCCATAAAACTACTCAGAATGTGCAGAAAACAAATGCTCTGCGCAGTAACGCCATAACTTGAATAAATTTTAACTTCTAGCATCCAAAAATGAGGCCTTTGTTACATCCGAATATTCATGAAATTATTTTTTTTGGTTGAAAACCAAATTTTTTATGAGATTGAGTTGCGGACCGTAACAAACGCGGGAAAACAAAAAATTATACCGATTAGATGGTATATACAAGACAGTAATTTGTTGTACATTTTCAAAATTTTTGTCGCCGAAATTTGTTACAGATTGGGCTTTGAAAGAATTTCTAGTCATCAGATTGGGTTTTTGGCAAATTTGTGTTCTAATGATCAAAAATTGTCTTTAAATCGGAAAAAAATTATAAATTGTTGGCTAATCCTTTATTTTTAGTTATACAGAAGATTAAAATCTGTAGTCACTTTATGTTGTTGTAGGACATATTTTTTGCCAATTTCAGTTAGTTTTACAAGATTGCCCCTGGTATTGATGTAACTTGTAGGAGTATCATGCATAAAAAAACGGTAAAAAACATTACAACAAAATAAATGAAAAATCTCTCATGGAAATTCAATCTTTTGTTTGTTTCATAATACATATAAAATCTCTCATGGAAATTCAATCTTTTGTTTGTTTCATAATACATATTTAATACATCGTTAGATTTTATTTTTTGTACCCCTTACGATTTTAAAACGTACTCGTATATTCGTAAAAACAAATAATTGTACATTTTTTCAAATTGTGTTGTATCTTCTTTTAGTAAGAGTCAAAAAATGGAGTATAATGTATAGGTCTGTATGAAAATAAATTATTTTCGTTAGTTGAGTGATAATCTTTTTGATCATTTATTAAAACAAAATTTAATTTCCTCACTTACTGAGTTTGAAATTCTCGAAATTCTCTTGTACAATGCACCAAAGCCTCAATGAAATAATAACGTCTTTTCCAAAAAAAATCTCAGGTTTCCAAAACTGAAAGTGAGTGATAGTTTGGAGAAAAGAATTCAAAGATGGAAGTTAGGATTATTCAGATAAAACTTTTAATTCGCTCTTCTTGAGAAAAGTTTAGATGTTTTAATTTAAAATAATGGAAAAATGACAAAACCAGTTGGAACATAGTTGGTACTGGAGTAGATGAAATAGGGAGAACGATTCATATGATGTTATGAAGCAAAAATTGAAAATTTGCAAGAATAGTCCTCTTAAAAATAGCTTAAAATAGCATGTACAATTTCGTTTATTCTGAAAATTTGCTTTTTTTTTAACCACAAACCGTACTGAATAACATACTAAAAGTTTCAACACCCATAATGCCCGTTTCAGTGAGAAAGGGGGAAATATGCTCCTAAATCAGTGTTTTGTAGTTTTATTGGGAAATATAAATGTGAACGGAAAAAAACTAGGTCACAAAATGTTGAACATTATATTTACAATAAAAATGTTTCTTATTTTTTCTGGGTTTGGCGCTTTCCATCTCTAAAAAGTGAGTATGAAAAATACCAATTTTTGTATTCTGTCAAAAAATATGAATTTTATAATAATTAAAAATTTGGTATAACATCTGTAATGACTCAAAACCTATTGTTTCTATCGACCTGTGGTTAATGTCATTTGATTCGTTGCTAAAAAATGCGTTGTTCCTGCTGAAAATGTTCATGTATCTGTTCTTAATAAGGACAAGGGGAGCCAAGCTCATCCCATCCTATCTAGTGGACGAAAGCTAAGAAATACGTAATCCGCCTGTGAAAATACGTTTTTGGGAATAACCACTGCGTTTGAATCAGTCTTTTCCCTTTTCCAGTATTTCACCGCCCTGTGTGTGTTGTGGGTGATGAATTGTCCGTCTTACTTGGAATAGAGTATAGGTTGGAAACTTCGAAATAAATAGCTAAAAATAAATTTTTAGTTACAATTTCTCTTTAATCTGTCCTCCTATCAACTGTTTTGTTGTTTTAACCAACTGCAATTTGTAAGATTCTCCATTGGCCTTTCAAGGCTTTGCTAGGAGCACTTATGTTTGCGGACAAAAATATAAGAGAAAAAATGTACCTAAATATTTACTTTTTTTAGATATTTTTCGAAGTTCCTAACCTGTACAAAATTTGTTAGAAAGAATAATGTAACCTATCACATCGTTGGTATTTTTTTTAGCACTGAATCAAATGAGACCAACTGCAAGTTTATAAGGCTAATAATTTTTGAGTTATTACCGATTTTGTTCCATGTTAAAACTGATAAAATGAACGTTGTCTGGTATGTTAGCTCAACTGAATGCAGAAAGTGGTGTTTTTCAGGTTCAATATTTTAGGGATTGGGTGGAGCCATCAGACACAAAAAAATATATTAACCTTTTTTATTGTAAATATAATGTTCAACGTTTTTTCACTGAACCATTTTTCTACTAAAGTTGATATTGTCCGAGAAAACTGCAAAACACTGATTTGAGGGGCACATTTCCTCTTATTCCCACTCGAAAAAGCGGGTTAAGGGTTGAGACTTTTAGTATGGTATTTAGGACAGTCATCCCTATCGATTTGAAAAAAAAAAAAAGAAAAAAATATGACGATTATTCAGAATAAAGTTCTTTCTTTACTGGACTAGAAGATGTTAAAATCTCTTTCCGATGTAACACATTATTTTGAAAAATTCCAACGTAAAGATATTATTTTCTTGGCAGTTTGATAGCAGCACAAGCATGAAAGAGAAATGAAAATGTTGATTACAGGTATTTCTCGATAACAAATAGAACATAACAATTAAAATATAAACAAAACAGTGACAGAGTACAGGTTTACCAATCTTGATGGAAGATGAGGAAGAACTAAGGTGATACGAATAGTTGAACCATAAAATATGACAACGTCGCATTAATGGCACAATCTTACGATTTTGTTTTTTTCTTTTTTAAAATTACTCCTTACATCAGTTATTGCAACGTTGCTAGAAACGTGGAAGTGATCTACCACTAATCAAAATAGGAATAAAAAAAATATAGGAAGAAAATGTTTGCAAATGTCGGAACAATTTTGTCTTCCCTCGGTTTAATGAAGTTTAATGAAGTTTAATGAAGTTTAATGAATGGGAGAATAGCTTGGCCACAATAACGGATTCAATCATTATTGCGAAGTGAGTAGTGTAGAAATTGATTCTCTCATGCATGCACCCTAAATACCCACCATATGGCTGAATCCATTCTACAGGGTAAAGTAGTGACACTTTTGAAAGAACTGATGCTCTCGCAAGCACCAGAGGCCTGCTGATGAGTTAAATCATACTTAGATGTATACTACCATAAAATATTGATGAATTTTTAACATATGTGTTAGAGGTAGGAGAAATTAATGATGAACAAAATTGGTTTGCAAGACTAAAACTAAGACTTGGCTACGC
Source organism: Ericerus pela (assembly GCA_011428145.1). Classification (NCBI taxonomy): domain Eukaryota; kingdom Metazoa; phylum Arthropoda; class Insecta; order Hemiptera; family Coccidae; genus Ericerus; species Ericerus pela. The sequence continues at coordinate 896,003 of WOFM01000635.1, read as the reverse complement.
ATCGAACCCAAACATACTCTAAGCAAGACGAGATCAAAGACCAAATTAAGAATATATGAACTATCTGTAAAATGTTCTTGCAGGTTGCTGGCATGGGGAATTGAATCGGCAACCTACAGATTAAAATGTGATGATTTTATCTGAATGGCTACGTCACTACTGATGGATAGATCAGTGTTGTGTGTGCGCGCGCGCGTGTGTGTGTTTAAACCAGTTCATATTATCATAGCCACTCCCCCAGTACTGCAGTTGTCGCATGACAGTACAGTGGAGGGTGGAATTAGGCTGTTGTCACGTGGTAAACCCCACCAAACTCGCCGTGCAGGCTTATGCCATCGTGGTTTGACGCCACTGTGCATATGGGGTGTGTGTGAACCAATGAAGGAGTGCTGCTTGTTCACTCACATCGAAAGTCATCTCTGCTATAGGTTGCTGGTGTGGGGAATCAAACTGGTAACCTAAAGATTGAAAAGTAATGATGCCACAGCTGATGGATAGATGAGAGTGTGCGTATATACCTGCAGTTAGTAATTCACATAATTTGCAGTCTTCAGTATCTGAATTATTTCCTTTCATATTTTAGGACATGAATGATAAACTGTTAAATCATCTGGGTATAATAAAATTCAGTCCTAGTTTTGCTGTATTTATCCGTGATTTTTGCAACATTCCTAACATTTTAGTTTAGAAAAAAATTTCTCTTTAACGTCACAATTCCTCAGGCGATATTTAATCTAGAAAGTTGTGGTTGATAACCTAGTTAATGTTGGTATCATTGGAAAGAGAAGAAAATTTTCTAGATAACACAACCAAAAATTATTTTTTACCTTCATTACTTTTCCAAAAATACCAACAAAAAATCACAAATTAATGAGAAATTTTCCATTTTGTAAATTGTTATTTATTTGAAAAACTAATGATGATAAATCATTTATTCTTGTCTGGGTATCTGTGGCCCAATGGGTAAGGAACTGTTCTACTAAACTATGGTTTCCCTTAAGAGATGAGCCACAACTTTTGGAATTTTGGTGAGAGAAGGTGAATTAGATTTATCACAAGAGATTCTTTATTGAAATGATATTGACACAAAATTTCTGTAACCGTTCCCTGCTCTCACTACCTCAAATAAATAGTGAATTTAAAGATACCTTTCTTGGAGTATATGGTAACTTTTGTACACATTTGTTGTATATCTGCGAACGAAGCCGTCTGTTAAAAGTTAAACAAAGAAGATTAAAATTTGACATTGCAAAACCAAGGCTACGTAGCTTCTGTTCTTCACTGGATGATCAACTTTCTGTTCTTTTGAGTGCCATTATTGGCCCATCTGATAATTGACACTAATTATTTAAAAGTATGCAAGTGTCACCCTACACACTATTTAGATATGTTTGGAAAATGCAGCTTGCCAGGTGCGCCTTGAAGTTTGTTTTTTTTGGGAGGGGGGTATTTAAATCTAGTTCCTTTTTGTTTTACATAGTAAGTTGATATGAATTACATTCATCCATCTTCCTTCTTTGAAGAATAAAAAAAATAAAAAAGCATCCACCTTTTCTAATTACCTATGTGCGTCTTAAAATTAACATTCAGTTTGAATTCTTCATCGCAGCTGCTGCTTCGTTCTTTGACCCGAGAGTATGCTTCTCTTCTTGGTACATTTGTGTTCGGGCATCCGTGACCGGCTGCTTTCTACCAGTTCTGCTGTGAAGTGATACTTAATCGTCGTTTATTATTTCGATATGGTTCATAAATGTGAAAATTTGATTTCATGTTCTCTCTTCGTAAAAGACGCAATGAGTCGTCACAAGTTTGGAGACTCCGGTGATTTCCTCTAGTTGCCTTACTCACAGTGCGTTTCGTTTTGTGTTTATAGAATAGTGACGTAATAAACGTAGGTTCAAATAAAAATTTGATATAATATGCAATAGCCCCATAATATTCTCATCACATTTCACTGTATATCTACCCCATATCCTTTAACTATTGGTGCCGAGTATGAATCGGTAAAGATTATGGCGCATGTGTTTGTCTCGTTTGTGCCGTACAATACAACCATTAATTTTTTTGTCCTTCCTTAGCTTACGTCAAAAACCAATTCATTTCTCTGCCGTAAGTTTTTTTTTTTAAATCTAATTTCTTTTGGAATTCTCGTCTCGCTTCTTGTGTACATTATAAGTAATTGCAGAATGTATTCATGTGACGGAGTCATTTGTCGTAATTAAGTGTTTAAATTGGCTCAGTTTTGCATAGTTGACATTCCAGTGAATACAACGGGCGGTTAGAATTTTGGAAACTTGAGTTTTTAATGATCTTTCGTCAGTTATTGTGCCTTCTCTTAAATGGTAAAGAGCAAGTTTCTCTATATCCTTGTTTGAATGAGTTCAAAGGCAGGGATTGACCTAACATTTCATATATATATATATTTGGGGGGATGAGGAGGAATAATAGTAGGACGGTAGGTTTGATAGGTTATTTTTGAAGAAAAATACTGGTATTCGGTCCACAGTCGCGCACACATGGGATCGAAATTCTCTTAATAATCTCAATATGATTTGATGTAAAGTATTACGAGAATTTATTGATAAAATTGAGGAGCGTCAGTCCCCTATTGCCAGATACGTAGCAAAAGATTTTTTTTGTGGGAGGAAAAATGAAAATTCCCAACTGAAATTTTTGAAATTTTAAACAGCCAAAAAAAAAAAAAGATGTCATCAAATGGCGCAATTTTCCATGCGGTATATTACAACTGCTAATTTTTCCAACTCCAAAATTGCCAACTGCTGCAAAATTTTGAAATTGCCTAAAAAAAACATCAAATTTAACAATTGCTATAAAACATTTTGGAAGGAGGCTCCCTATACCCTCTTAGCTCCGTCCCTGCCTATAATTAAATACCCTGTCGCCCCACCCCTTGCAAGTGGAAGCTCCTATGCTCTGTATCGTAATTCTGTGTTTCGATGCACTTTCTTACAGTATTTTACTATCACATCAATAATACAAGATCATTTTAGAATGATTTCGTTAGTATTTAAACTAGTGCATTTCTTAGGTTTTTACATCATTCTTAATAAGTTCTGAATTCTCGGAACTTCTACGAAGCAATTTTGAACAGCAGGTCCTATTCATATAAGATGATCCAGATTTTCAACTATTGCTTTCTTCTCTCCACCTCACGTCATTAATTTTTGGTAATTATTATTTTCGCCTAAATCGAAAAGTTTTAATTTTTTTCATGACGAAATCATTGAATTGATCTAAAAATATGTTAATCAGATTATTTCATCCATTTAAATACATGAATATAAAGTAGAATTTTTGAATATTGAAATAATTGGCAAAATGTATTCTCTAATCGCTTCAATTTAAATATGTTGAAACTTGATTGAGCTGCAATGACGTGCGTATGCCTGAAATATTTGATGTGTTACGCATTATTGTAGGAGAGCTCCTTTAGTTCATTCGGATCAGAGTTATTGTGGAACTTGAGGAAATGCCGTCTTATAATTTTATCATTTTTTGTACGAAATAAAATAACGGCGTAGATGTAATTGAGTAACAATGACGTACATGGGCTTCAAAAGCTCGGGACATGATACATTATCGAATGTGCCTTCATTCACTTGATCCACTCCGTTTGGACCACAGGTTTGGTGCAAACACGCTTCATGTTGGGAAAGTCCTCTAAGAATTTTAGATTACACCTGACAGAAGTTGAAGTGATTGTTCCGGATAAATATGTATCGCTGGCCTACCTGTGTGTTTTTTGAACACATCGATGTGACGGAAACCGATACTATACCCCAATTTATGATGGGCAGCTTTATGTAGCACTATCCCATGGAGGAATAGAAGCAATAGCATGAGTGCCGACTTCAGTTTTTTCTCAATGTTGCCTAATTTTTTAAATGAGTGAAAACTGTTAATTAGAATGGAAAAAATAATTTTAGGGTTGTGAGAATGAATTTTCAGTGTTACAGTTGTACCTTATGCGTCCGTAAGTTGGCTCATATGAACAGTAGGCAGCCACACGGCATTCATCGTGGAATGAATTACTGTGAGCTTGTGGGAATAAATGTTGTGGAGCCGCATGGTCCTGAAGTGATTTTTTTTTTGTAATACTTCTTCTTTTATTCAAAATTAAATATACCATTAAGATAGCAAATAATGATTGTATCACATGCACGTAAGATGAGCGAGTTGAAATTAAACAGAATTTTGAAGAAAGAGATCACAGAGCCAACTTGAAATTATTGAGAGGACGAATATGAAAATTTATATGTGGCCGAATTTTCACTCAATTCGTTGTTCTTTGGAGAGAAATGGTAACATTTTTATTTGTCGGTGGAGATTGTCTGATGAGTTTATTTTAAGCGGGTGGAAAAATATTATTTTCCCACATCCTCAATTAGCGTATATGGGTGAAGAGATAAGAGTGAGTTTTTTTATACTGATTTTTAGAAACTTGGGGGGCCTGTCTTTTCGCTGAAGAATCGAAAAAAGCGATTTACTTTGCTCGTTCTCTATTACATTTAATGAACTCTCGAATTTGAGTTTGGTTCGGCGTTGGGTTCTTGATTCATCCGGGATGCCACTAACTCCATTTTTCAGAAACGTTTTTATGAGTAGTAAAGTTCACCTACATTAACCGAATTACGCAAAGATGTTCATTTTCTACGTTGAACTGATCGCGTACCCTTGTACGGATTCTCCTTTTCGTTAATTAAAGTAAGAGATTTTCTTCGACCACGAGCTGTTTTGAGTTACATTTCCTCTATTATCAATTCGTTTTTATGGAAATGGTGTTCTGTTTGTTTTGCGCTCTAAATTCTCTGTCGGGAATGATTATTCGTCCTCCGTAAGGTTACCGTTGTTTCCCATAATTGAAACTGAAACAAAGATAAACATGATTTTTTCCCCCTTTTTATGGGATGTAGTATTTGCTTTTGATTTAACTTTTTTTTTCTCTTTTGTTTGTAGGATAAGGAGAGAGAGTGTTGGTGGGACTATCTGTTCCCTTTGATAAAGCCAACAAACAACCTCGAATAGTCATTATGCCGGCTCTAGTACCAGAAGTAGAAGTTCATCCAGTCGTCGATGTGCCGTATATGAATAACGCAGCCTGGATTAACCAAGAAGATGTGGTCATATCTGGAATGTCTGGTCGCCTACCCGAAGCCAACACTATTGAAGAATTTAAACAGAAATTATACGATGGCGTTGACTTGATCACAGACGACGAAAGACGATGGCCGAATGGTGAGTACCGTATTTTGTTATTTGCGTATGTTAAATGTGAAACCTTGTTAGCAAAATTCTAAGTTTTTGTTTTGCTTGAGAAAAATCCATCTTTAATATTGAGGAAAACTTCAGTTTTGTAAGTTTAGAAAATGGCTCTCACATTCCATTTGAGCCGCCAATGGCCACAATAAAATCATTTTATTTTAATAAAATTATTATAAACTTTAACAAATCACTTTCCCGTAATTAATTATTGTGTTTTAATTTCAGGTCTTTTTGGTTTACCATCGAGAACCGGAAAATTGAAAGATTTGCAATATTTCGATGCTCCGTATTTTGGAGTACATTCCAAACAGGCTGATGTTATGGATCCTCAGTTAAGATTATTGTTAGAATCAACATATGAAGCCATTATTGACGCTGGTAAGTGCAAAATGATTTTTTGCCTTGTTCGTCAGAATACATTAGCTCAAATTTTTTCATTTATATTATGCAAGTCAAGATTTTCTTCAAGTCTCGAGTCAGTTACGTCTTTTTTTTTCATTCAGTTTTTAAAAAAATTTTTTTTTCGGTTTTTGGCTGTAATTGGTTCTGATAATTTTTTTTCCCATTTTTGAAGGAAGAAAAAAAAATTGGTGGAGGGAGATTTTATTTATCCAATGAAATCAAATTTTTCGAGATTTTAAATTTCTTAAATAAGGCTTTATTATTCTTTAATGTGTTATTGACTTTAATTGTGGTTCATAACAATAGTAACGTAAAAAACCAATGAAAAAACTTTTTAATATTTATTCAGTTCTCAAATTCCGTGCAAAAAATTATCCAAGTGTCCTGTTCTTTTTTTTGATTTCTCTTTCTTGGTTTTTCAGAAGTCGCCTTATTTTCATTTGTTCCCCATTAGATTTTGAGCGATGCAAGTTATCACGTCAAGCTATTCTATAATATCGATTTTAGAATTACTGTATCTCGATCAAATCTGAGGAATTTTGATGTTGCAGGTGTAAATCCGAATACAATTCGTGGATCACGAACCGGTGTCTTTGTTGGAGTTTCAAGCAGCGAGTCTGAAGATTTTTGGAATGGTAATCATGAATTAGTAAATGGTTATGGTTTGACTGGTTGCTGCAGAGCCATGTTTCCCAATCGTATTTCGTACACATTCGATTTTAAAGGTAGGTTCTTTGAGAAACGTATTCGAATACACTTTGCGCCGAACAACAGCTCATCCAAGACTATCTTCACATATAAAATTACAATAAATTACTTTATTCTTTTTAAATTTAAAGTACAAATTTTATTTTGAGTACATTCAACAGTTGCCTAAATTCGACATTGAAGTGGTACTTTAACTTTGATGAAAACTTATAATCGTAGAAAAATGTGCGAAATTCAAAATATACTGATTATAGCTTTTATTTTACTCACTACTGCGATTTTAAAATATGCCAATACTGCAGCCAACCTTCCGCAACAAAATAAGTTCGTTTTCGCATGAAGCTAAAGATAAAAAAGTAAAATAAAAGCTTATCTTTCAAAAACTCGTTTTTAACTTAAACTTATTTATCATTTGTCTCTGTATATTGAATGAGTTCACGTTTTTGAAAATCAAGTTGCTTCAATTTTTCTATTGTTTACGCCTTAATGTATAGTCAAAAACTTATTGTCCAAAAATGAGCCGAGAAGTGAAAGTGAGTTATGAATCTTGTAAAATTTATGATAAACATTTTTTGCGTTACTGATGAGTAAATTATGTCAAAAAGTTGATCTGGAGAAGAAAATTGTGAAGAGGCCGGTTAGCCTACCTTCGAAACATCGTTGATCCTATTCTGAAATTGAGTTGTTCAGTTATGGTTGACGGGTGGTTTATTGTGGAACAGGCTATGAAATGCCACTTTTATCAGATCAAGGTGGGCTCATGTTATATATTTATTTGTAGGTCCTAGTTACGCCATTGACACAGCATGCTCCAGTAGCTTATTCGGTTTGCAACAAGCACTGATGGCTATTCGCACCGGACAGTGTGATTCCGCCATAGTCGCCGGATCCAATTTACTGTTACGACCCACCAGTTCATTACAGTTTCACAGACTAAGCATGTTATCGCCTGAAGGAACATGTAAAGCTTTCGACGCATCAGGTATGCGCGCACAATGATTGAACTAGTCGTTGTATCTTTACTTCTTTTTGTTGTAACTTCTTGACTATTGCAGGAAATGGGTACGTTCGTAGCGAAGCTGTCGTCGTCATTTATTTACAAAAAGCCTCCGAAGCTAAACGTGTATACGCATCGGTCCTGAATGCGAAAACCAATACCGACGGTGCCAAAGAACAAGGTATCACATTCCCATCTGGGGCAATCCAAAAGAAACTAATCTTAGAAACGTACGACGAAGTCAATATCAATCCGGCTGACGTGGCATACGTAGAAGCTCATGGTACTGGTACAAAGGTGAGGTGTGATTTAATTTTTGTCATCATCGAAGAAACCTTAGACAAAAATATCATGTTATCTTGCCTACAGTTTAAAAATTTTGGAATCTGTTTCCAACATTCATTCATTTTTTCCTCCATCAACATCTAAAACCTTGTGCATTTTGAAATAATTATTACTGTTATGGTAATAGGTATTAAAATTATTTAAGGTCTCTGTGTGTTGGTGAACTGTGTACAGCAGGTCTGGGCAACTTACAGCCCTCAAGAGGATTTAGCTAAAAAAAAATTTTTTTAAATAAAAAAGTATGTGAACATTTTAATTTTGAAAAAATGTTGATATTATGAGTATCAAATGAGAAAACTTGGATACCGATGTTTGAGAAATGAATAAATTATTTTATATACAGGATGTTCACTTTATCAACAGCTTCTAATTACTCGCAAATTTTATATTAGTAACATGAAAAACTTGAATTATTTCTCCTTAGCGATGTCAGTAGATAGCTGCTCAAAAACAAAATTTAGTGAGAAATCGAATGGTACACGTTTCAAGGTTGTATCTTTAATATTGAGAAATATATTGTCAGAATTTTCATTTAAAAAGTTTCTCATTATTTTTTCAAGACAATATGAGTATCTAGCTTTTTCGAACGAATATTTAACTATTTGAAGTTATACTAATTCAGGTTTTTATTTTACTTTCGGTGAGCTGCAATTATTATGACACGTATTTTTATTTACGGAACAAATTGTATTCGAAAATATTTGAATTTAGGCAGAATCGAAAAATCGGATTCAACATGATTTTAACTCGTAGTGTAGGTGTGAAAATTGAAATATTTATAAATGTATTATATGGCAAAGTTATTAAAAAGGTACTTCGACGCTTCCCTTTATACTCATCATTCATGGCTAGATAGGTATTACTATTCAAACGGTTGGCCAAATATACGTTTTTGCTACAAAAAATTTTGATTTTTTTTTCTTTTATGACGGGTCTACAGTGTTCGAAATTCTCAACTGAACCTTATTTTTCAGGTCGGTGATCCTCAAGAAGTGAATTCAATTTGCGATGTATTCTGCAAAGGTCGAAGCTCACCCCTACTTATTGGGTCGGTTAAATCAAATATGGGACACTCGGAGCCGGCTTCTGGCCTATGCTCGATCGTTAAAATACTGATCGGTATGGAAAACGGTCTGATTCCACCAAATCTGCACTATAAAAGCCCGAATAAAGATATACCTGGTTTATCGGATGGACGTTTACAGGTTCTTTAACGTCAAATTTTCGCTGAATGAGAGATAGTATAGTTTTGATTTATTTATTTGTCTTTTTTCTTTCTCAGGTGGTAGATAGACCATGGCCTTTTAATGGAGGTTTAATAGCGTTGAACTCCTTCGGATTTGGAGGTGCTAATGCCCACGTTGTGCTTAGATCAAATCCGAAGCCCAAAGAAGGTCCCATTCAAGATAACATTCCTCGATTGGTGTCTGTTTCTGGACGAACGGCTGATGCTGTAAATTCTATGTTGGATAAGGTAAGCTGAGACTAGAATCAAATGATCCTTCTCATGTCACTGTAAATAATTATTTGGTAAGGATTTTTCATTTTTATGTTGCGCAGATAATAAGCTCTCCACGTGATGATGATTTAATTGCATTGTTGCATAATATTCATAGCAGAAATATTCCTGGACACGATTATCGTGGTTTCACTATTTTGGGCAAGACACCCGTAAAGGAAGTTGCTGTAAGTATTTTAAATTTATTCAATGAATTATTATGTTACATAGAAGGTATTTCTAAGTAGTTTTGATAAATTTTTTTTAAGTATGTTTCGGAGTGGATTCTCAAAAATTAAAATTAAAATTGTACTTCACCTCATACTATCTTCCGACTGATCTGATCAAGAATTTTTGCAGAGAACTTTTGCAATTTTTCCAGTGTGAAAAACACGTGGGAGATAGGAATAGAACTTTCTCTTTTTCTTAGAAGTGATTCATCGACCTAAAGACCGTAAGTACAGGTAGGGTTCTAAATCTGGGAGGCTCTAGTTCTCATGTCACGCCATATTTACTGTGATTCCGTGTTTTTTTGACCAGAAGTCGGGGGAGGCGATTAAGTAATATCAAACCCCTTTTTACTTACTTACTTACTTACTTACTTACTTACTTACTTACTTACTTACTTACATACATACTTACTTACTTACTTACTTACTTACTTACTTACTTACTTACTTACTTACTTACTTACTTACTTACTTACTTACTTACTTACTTACTTACTTACTTACTTACTTACTTACTTACTTACTTTACTTACTTTACTTACTTTACTACTTACTTACTTACTTACTTACTTACTTACTTACTTACTTACTTACTTACTTACTTACTTACTTACTTACTTACTTACTTACTACTTACTTACTTACTTACTTACTTACTTACTTACTTACTTACTTACTTACTTACTTACTTACTTACTTACTTACTTACTTACTTACTTACTTACTTACTTACTTTACTTACTTTACTTACTTTACTTACTTTACTTACTTACTTACTTTACTTACTTACTTACTTACTTACTTACTACTTACTTACTTACTTACTTACTTACTTACTTACTTACTTACTTACTTACTTACTTACTTACTTACTTACTTACGTACTTACTTACTTACTTACTTACTTACTTACTTACTTACTTATACTTACTTACTTACTTACTTACTTACTTACTTACTTACTTACTTACTTACTTACTTACTTACTACTTACTTACTTACTTACTTACTTACTTACTTACTTACTTACTTACTTACTTACTTACTTACTTACTTACTTACTACTTACTTACTACTTACTTACTTACTTACTACTTACTTACTTACTTACTTACTACTTACTTACTTACTACTTACTACTACTTACTTACTTACTACTTACTACTTACTACTTACTTACTTACTTACTTACTTACTTACTTACTTACTACTTACTTACTTATTATTATTATTTATTTATTTATTTATTTATTATTTATTTATTATTTATTTATTTACTTGTAGGAGTACGAAGAAGACGACCGTCCGGTTTGGTTTGTATTTTCTGGCATGGGTAGCCAATGGGCTGGCATGGCTAAAGACCTTATGCAATTCCAAGTATTTGAACAGTCTGTTCGAAAAGCGGCGGATATCCTTAAAAGCGAAGGTTTCGATTTATATGCCGTTTTCAGATCCAGCGACGAAAGCACCTTTGACAACGTCCTCAATTCGTTTGTGTCCATTACCGTCATGCAAGTAAGTTTTTTGACAATGCTTAAGACTACTATTGGCCCGTTGTTTGGTTGATCATTCGTATTAATTTATGGTCTTTGGCTTTAGGTGGCTTTGGTTGATCTGTTGAAATCTATTGGTATTGAACCCGATGGCATTGTAGGTCATTCCGTGGGAGAACTAGGCTGTGCGTATGCTGATGGAACTTTCACTTCGGAGCAGGCAATTTTGGCTGCATATTGGAGAGGTAGAAGTATTCTCGAATCGAAACTACCCGCTGGAGCAATGGCTGCTGTTGGTAAGCTAGAGTTTCGTTCGTTTTTAATAAATAAGAAAAGAGATAGGAGTGATTAAAAACGGCTTTTGGTTGCAGGCTTATCTTGGGAGGAAACTCTCCGACGAAAACCAGAGGATATTATTGCCGCATGTCATAATAGCGCCGACAGTGTGACTATATCTGGTCCACCAGAATCAATTGCCAAATTCGTGAAACAGTTGCAAGAGCAGGATATTTTTGCTAAAGAGGTGAAAAGTTCCGGTTTTGCATTCCATTCCAAGTATATAGCTGATGCCGGTCCCAAATTACGTAAACATTTAGAGAGGGTAAGTAATTAGTTAATTTCCTATTTTCCTTCTTGAAACGAATTACATTTACCAGCAACCAACAATAAAATTCTACTTTACACCTTAATCTGTTTTTTTCGTTCTTAGATCATAACCAGTCCAAAACCGAGATCTCCAAAATGGATCAGTAGTTCGGTACCAGAATCTGGTTGGAATTCTCCCATGGCACAGTTATCCTCGGCTGCTTACCATGTCAGCAATTTATTGTCGCCTGTATTGTTCGATGTTAGTCTCTTCAATACCTGTCCTGTTCTGCTTTCTTTTATATCTGTGGTATTTGCTATATAACATTGATTTTAATTTTGTTATCATTGCAGGAAGCTCTGAAACATGTTCCTCGAAATTCGATTGTCATCGAGGTTGCCCCACACGCCTTACTTCAATCCATTCTTAAACGTGCTCTTGGTCCAGATGCTGCTATTCTAGGTCTAGTAAAACGAGCTCATGCTAACAATACTGAATTTTTCCTTTCAAACATCGGAAAGTAAGTCACAGTTTTCCAACTTTGTAAAATTGAATAAAATAAAATTTCGTGAAATCGATATTGGTTCATGACATTCGTTTCTTCGCTGCAGGTACTACAATGCTGGTGGTCAACCTCAACTCAGTAATCTTTTTCATCATGTGAAATTCCCTGTCGCCAGAGGAACACCTATGATTCAGTCTATGGTCGAGTGGGATCATTCTATTGAATGGAGCGTAGCTGATTTTTCGGATATGGTGAGAAATAATTAATTCTTCATGCATTTATTCGTTAAATTTTATTTCATTCGAATTTTTATGATCTTTAGGGAAGTAACAAAACTGGTGAAGCTATTGTAGAAATTGATACGTCGAAAGACGATCAAGCATTCTATTTAGGACATACTATCGATGGTCGAGTGTTATTCCCTGCTACCGGATATTTGGTATATACTACGTAATTTTTATTTTCTTCTTGAAATTTTTTCAATTTTCTAAATGAAATTCTGTTACATTTTAATGCTAGACGTTGGTATGGAAAACATTCGCTAGTATTAAAGGAAAGCCCTATGAAGACTTCCCAGTCATTATTGAGAACATTCAATTTCTTCGAGCCACCATAATGCCAAAGGATGGTGAGTCTTGTGTAGATTGCTAGTTGTTTTTTTCTTCTTGTTCAAAACGATTTAAAAATTGTGAAATTAATTCAGTTACCAGTTTTCTCATTGGGGTGCTGTAGGGGGAAATTAAAGTACCCATTTATTGAGGAAAATTCTTGAATTACTGTTGAAAATTTGTCAAAAAAGATTTTTTGCAACCAGTGAGAGAATATAACTACATGTTTCGAAAACTTATCATGATCGTGTTTTCCTAAACATTTGCATCATCTCCTGAGCATCAGCTTTTGAAATCGTGAAATTAGATTTAATTGAAAGCTGAGTATTTTTTCCAAGTTAAATGTGCTTAAAATGGTGCTGTGGGGAGTGGATTTCGTCAATTTGTTTCTTATAGTAAATCTTCTTATTGAATTAAATGCAATTTGTTTGTCCTGCTAGGCGTTGTCAAATTTGCCATCAATATATTTGATGGTAGTGGTGACTTCGAAATCAATGAATCTGGCTCGGTGGCTGTGAAAGGTCAGATTCGAGTTCCTGAAGATGTTTCTAAAGAAGTGTTGACGTTGAGCAAACCTGAAGCGCCGAAAAAAGAATTGCCACTGGGTACTAGTGATATTTACAAAGAGCTGGGTCTACGTGGATACGATTACTCGGGAGAATTCCGTGGAATTAAGACTACAGACAATTATGGTACGAATTCTGTGCTCTAAATGGCATAGTAGTATTTGATATCTGTATTAACAAAAAGGCTTGATTATATTACTTTTATTTTTGTTGCAGCTGTGACTGGAAACTTGGTGTACAAGGGTAATTATGTCAGTTTCATGGATACCATGTTGCAATTTTCTATTCTGAGCATCAAAACACGTGAATTATATCTTCCTACTCGGTTACAAAGAGTAGTTATCGATCCAGTCAAACAAAAACAAATTTCTGATGCTTTGCCTGAAGGCAGTGGTTAGTTTTTGGTTTGAAATGTATTCAAAATGTTATTTGAAATTGGAGAATTAATTTTTCAATCATTGTTTTTAGATGTACCAGTTTACAACTATCAAGACATTGGTGTGGTAGTTTCTGGCGGTGTTGAGATGCGAGGCTTAAAAGCTTCCCTTGCTCCTCGTCGTCAACAACAACAGGCTGCTCCCAAACTGGAAAAATATTCGTTCATTCCGTTTGAAAGCGATAAGGTTGGTGTCAAGATGAAAATATCCTTTCGCTATGAAATTTGAACGTTTCTGAATATAAGTATAGTAATTCATGAACCCAATCATCTACGATCGTATAGTTTACTTTCGTGACCACATTTAATTATTGTAATGTTTTCAAACTAAGAGTATTTAAATAAGAATCAGTCATTCTCAGTCGATTGAATTTGGACAAGTTATATTATTATTTGGATTGTTCAGTTTTTTCTGATTTACTTCATTTCATTTGAACATCTCCATTTAAAATTTTTCTCCGTTTTGAAGTGTCTGCAGATGCAGTCCTAATTTGGCCCTTATATGGCTGATAATGAAAAAAGATGAGATTGAGTAATTTATATGTTAGGAACTTAACTTGCATCAGCATTTTCCGAGACTAATTTAGCTTTTTCCTTCATATTTATCAATTATCAACTGTTTATATTATCTTTTATGAAATTTTGAAGCAATTTGTAAATCTCAGAAGCCGTGGAAGAATATCTTACCTGGATTTTTGTTGAAACTACATTTTCGGTTGCGCATGTCGTGAATGTTGTACACTTGCTTTATGTGTAGAACTTTCAAAACATTTTCGAGGCCTTTAATTTACTTTGCCACAATTTATTGCGTGTTTCAAAATTTTTCGCGATGTTTCTTCAAATGATACCGGTTTACTACATGCGAGAGATGAGAGAGAGGAAGAGCTTTTAGCTGTAATGCCTAAAAAAAAATAGAAAATTTTTTTACAGCTTCGCATATGTTGAATCTCTGCATCAAAAATTCATATAATTTTAAAATTTTCAGATTACCGCCTTTGGAGTGCCTCAAGCTCTTGTCAGTACTATAGGTCTTGTTATTGAAAATAACCCCGGCATCGCCAAATTGAAAATTGTTGAAGCTGGTGGTAACAGTTCCTTTGACGCTTTGTTGGCCACAAAACTAATTGAAATGGTTGAAATGGAACCTACATTTAGCGTTAGTAATCGACGGACTTTGATTTTTATTATGTTTGTTGTACGCATATTTGACTTAGCGTCCATTGTTTTTGTTGTTCTTAGGTGGACTACGTCGTTGCATCGTCAGTTCCAGGAGTTGCTGAAGGTATCGAGGAATTAGGCGGTAAAGTTGTTGCTAAAGATGCATCTATTGAACCGCTTGATTCGAGCGCACATTTGGCTGTGGGATGCAATGTTGCCAAAAATAGCCCTGTTTTATCAAATTTGACTGCCAGTGTAAGAGATGGTGGTTTTGTGTTGTGTGTGGAAGATTTGGCTCCAGTTGATATCGATGTAAGCGCCGTAGGATTAGTTCAAATTTGCAGATGGTTAGCCGATGATAAGGCTTTGTTTGTTTTCAGAAAAGTATGTGCAGGAATAGCAAATTTTTCGCTTTACACCTACCTTGTCGGTTTTTATCTTCATTTTTAACTGTTGTAGGTGAAAGATTCGCTGCCCACCAAAGTAATTCCTATCAAAACTGACTCATACGAATGGGTCGAAGTGGTCAAAGCTGCTTTGGTCGAATCAGAGTCCAGTGGTACAAAGACGTTGGTTGTCGCCGACGAAGAAGAGTGCGGTATTCTTGGACTGATTAACTGTTTAACGAAAGAACCAGGTGGTGTAAACTTGAGGTAAGGTTACGTTAATTTTGGAAAATAGTCGCGGCCTTCGCAATAAAAGTTTCTTCTAAACATTGTGCATATATTGATAATTTACAGAGCTCTATTCATTCAGAATACCAGAGTAGTTCCACCCTTCTCATTAATGTCATCATATTACTCTAATCAGTTGAAGAAAGACTTGGTGCACAATGTTCTTAAAGGTACTGTTTGGGGAACGTATCGCCATGTTCAACTGGAAACTTATTCAGAAGCCTCGTTGTTGCAAGTCGAACATGCGTATCTCAATACGTTGGTACGCGGTGACCTATCGAGTTTGAAATGGATTGAAGGACCTCTCACTTATTACAAGTTCGTTCATTTAAATTTCGAGAATGATAATTTCTTCGATTGATATTATTTGTGTATCTTTTTGAGCTATATTTCGAAGTTTATAGTTTCAGGATTTTAAGAGAAAAAATATTTCTGTATGAGAGGTTGAACTGGTTAACTCCAAGATAAAAAAATTGGATTGTTTATTAATTTATGAATGGGGGTTGAAAATGAACATTTATTAAATTTTAAATGTATTTCGCTTAGAAATTGAGAGTTCTTCTTGAACATTTACATGAGTTTAACACCATGCAAAGACATTCACGGAAGGAATAATGGCATACTGAATTGGATGCCTTCTGAAGTAAAGAGGTATAAAGTGGAAAAAGTCTTGAAAATTGACTGAGAAAAAATTTTGTGTCACTGGTCGGTTGGAGAAAATTGAATTTTTAGCTCTACGTATACTTAATTAATTTTTTCATTATTATGTATTTGGCAGTTTTATTCAGCAAGTCTGATAGATACTCATTATATTCTCAGTTTTGGTTTTCATTTTACATGACTAATACTTCAGATTTTTTGTGTGCATATGATTATGTTCAAATTCACCTTGTTACTGAAGAGCATTTTGTAATTTCAATTCTACCTCAACAGGCCGGAAAATCATACCAACACTGAACTTTGCAGTGTTTACTACGCGCCACTCAACTTCCGTGATATTATGTTGGCCTCTGGTAAATTACCCCCAGATGCATTACCTGGTGATTTAGCCGGACAAGTAAGTTCTTTGCTGGTTATTCGTTCTTTACAGATGAGTCATTTGAATTCATGATTCATTTCAACTTTTAGGACTGTATTCTTGGATTGGAGTTTTCTGGTCGTGACAGTAAGGGCAGACGAGTAATGGGTATGGTGGCGGCTCGCAGTTTGGCCACGACTGTTCTGGCTGATCCTGGATTTTTATGGGAGGTGCCGAGTAACTGGACCTTGGAGCAGGCATCTTCAGTTCCTGTTGTATACGGAACTGTGAGTGGATATTTCCCGGCCACCTAATAATGTTTTTAGTTTCTTGAGAAATTATTTATATTTTTATGAATTTTTCAGGCGTACTATGCTCTGGTTGTTCGTGGCCATATGAAACGCGGCGAATCGTTATTGGTTCATGCTGGTTCTGGTGGCGTTGGTCAGGCAGCCATTGCCATTGCCTTACATATGGGATGTACTGTGTACACGACCGTTGGCAGTAAAGAGAAACGTGATTTTTTGAAGAAAAATTTCCCCAAAGTAAGTGGAAGAGGTTTTACTTTTTTTATGGGTTTCAACTAGTCAAAATCTATATCCATTATCTGAAATAGATTCTACAATTCATGAAACGATGTATGAGCCTTGGTAAATTTTTTTGGATTATCATAGGTATTTAAGGCTAGTTTTAAAATGATAGCTGAAAACTTGCTTTTGTCTTAATTTTTTGAAATAAATTTTCTGAATTGTAAAATGTCGAATTGATTCTAAAAAAAAAACTGAAAAATTTTGAATAAGTAGAATTTTTCTTTCGTTTGTCGATGTATCAAATTAATTATCAAGTTTGTATGCGCGGCGTAGTTGTTTAATGCATGGTCGTACAATCGGTGGCTTATAAATTTCGTGACTAGTTGCCGTCTTATACCCGACACAAAATGATGATGTGTTGGGTTTGGTTCAATTAGTGCTGCCCCCTTATGTAATTGAAAATTCATGCTGGTAGATCGTTGGGCATTCAATCACTGTTACCCCTTCCACCATATCGACATGAATAATCTTCAGATACTGACTATGTTAAATCTGTATCAACAATCTTAGAATAATTATTCGAGACAATAAGACGTAACTATGTTGTGGCAGTATGATTTTTAATTTGATCAAATTTGAAATGATTAATATTTTTTTAACTTAAATTGACTAGTTTTCTAAAATCGGAAGATATACAGTAAATTTAATATTGTCTGTGCCGAGTTAATAAACTTGACTATATTTTCTTCTATGCCTAGTTAACTGATGCCAACATTGCCAACTCTCGGGACACATCATTCGAACAACATATTTTGCAACAGACAAAAGGGAAAGGTGTTGATCTTGTGTTGAACTCGTTAGCAGATGATAAACTGCAAGCTTCGATTCGTTGTTTGGCTAAACATGGTCGATTCTTGGAAATTGGAAAACTTGACTTGTCAAATAACACACCACTAGGTAAATGAAAATTTACTGGCTGTTTGGATTTAGATTTAACCTCTAGTAAAGGTAGATGAATTCATTTCACATACTTAGTTGTACTAACGTAAGGATCAAATCTTAAGCCTTTAAAATTCCATCTTTATGATGAACCGGGCCTGCAAATACACAAATTTTCTAATTTGAAGTGATTAAAAACCTGCAATTTCAGAATCATCAGAGGTTGTCCAAGGTTGCCCTTTGAATATTTTGTTTATCTAATGGTTTTCTAAACTTTGTTCCGTATCTTCGTAGACAGTAATCACAGTAGAACACATATATAGATTGGATTTTGAATAAAGGTTTTTCTAGATTTGGAACTGTACCTGGATCAAAGTTCCATATTATGAGAAAAAAAAAGAAAACACATTTGTTTCATATTAGGTTCATAGTCTGAATCCCAAAAACTAAAACTATGCAAGACTTTATAATCGATATTACCCAAACTGGAAATTATATGGTCTCTTATCATAAATTAAAATAAAACTACACTCTTGAATACTAAATGAAGATGATGCAGTAAGAGAGTTACTTTTTATATTTATTGGACTTTATTCAACATAATTGGACAAATTTCTATAATGTGAGAATTATATGGATCCGGAAAATAATAAACATTTAAAATTTCTAGATTTTTGAAATACAAGACCATGATAGGAATTAAAAATCTGCTCTCAGTAAAATTATCAGTCTCCAATCTTCATATTATATACTGAGTGAAACTATTTTGAAAAAAACTATCATAAGGGTACTCATACTAAAAACTGGAATCATGAAAAACCTAATTTTTACATTTTGTTATTAGAATAAAATTATTGTCATTGGTGAAAAAAAAAAAAGACATTAATCTTGTTCCATATCATCATCATATATAGGACCTGTTGAACGAAGAGAAAATAATATTAGATTTAGGATTCAGGAAATTTTGGCTCTGGAAAAGCCCTGTATGAAAAATTCTTATTATCATAGGGAGAAAATTAATGAGGAGGATGGATTTGTTCCATATCAGTGAATAGTGTATAAAGCTTGGAAACTGGAAAACAATTTCATACTTCATTATAATTATTTATCAAACCAGAAATAATTGAGAAAAATCTACATCCCTGAATACGTTTCATAAACATGCATATATGGGCATGAATACAGAATTTTTCCTGGTACATGATTAGAAACTATTCAATTTAATTACCAAGTATTATTAAACAAAGAAAACTAAGAAAGAAAATCTAGAAAAACTGTATATGGGGACGTATATACATTGTTAGTGTTATACCCTTGCAGTGTGTCGTCTGTTTTCTAAACTGGGTTACCAATTCAAATCCCTCTTCTAAGAGCCCACAGAACTGATGACTCCTGATGTGAGATATATATGAAACTGCCTCCACATCCCCCTCCTTAGAGTGGCATCATGCTGTGATGGCCCAAGTCTGTGTTTATACACAGCAGCCTAGCTCTACCCTTTATCGTTGTACTTGCATTTCAGCCCTGGGGGAGTCGTTGTGGGTATGTAGCTATATGTGCTATTTCGCCTCGTTTGCATCATTGGTGTTGTATCTGCTCAGTGCATCATCTATCTAACCTCTGGATTGCCTGTTCGAATCCCAAGCTAACAGTCAACACTATAGTCTATCATTAAGAATCAATACCACTTTCACACCTGGATATTCAATGAAAATACCTGTGTTTTGGAGGTTGTCATTACATTTGAATTATTTAATCGACATAATTAATCAGATAAGTATAGTGTGAATATTAGGATCTTCCATAATCTTTTCAATCAAGTGAAATGTATCCGAAAATTACGAATTACAAAAAGTAAATCTTTTCTCAAATTCAGTTTTTTTAAGGCTCTTATTAAGTTTTTCATTCCAGACCCAGGAAATGTATCTGGAAATTACAAATTACAAAAAATGAGGCTTTTCTCAAATCCAGTTCTGTGAAAGTTCTTACTAAGTTTTTCATTCAAGGCCCAGAGACATCTGTATCCAAAATCCAATCTTTATATTTGTTCTACTGTAATTACGGTCTATGATTGTAGGGAATAAAGTTTAGAAACGGATTTTGTCCAATCTGTATAGATTACGTAAAACCAAAATTGGGGTTTTCAAGTTATTTTCAAATTTTTTCTGATTTTTTTATGTTTTTTTAACGAAGTTGGGTAAAACTTCGTTTGTTTCATGTATGGTATTACATACCGATGAGATAAACATAATATTCAAAGAAAACCCTATACAACCTCTAATAATTTCAGAAGTTCAAGTTTTTGATCACATCAAATTTTGAAAATCTGCGCATTTCCGGCCCTGTTTCATTAAATAGATGAGATTTTAAAGGCTGAAAATTTGGTCCTTACATTAGTATAGCTAAGTATGTGAAATGAATTCATCTACTTTTACTTTCCATTTTTGGGCTACCCAGAGTTTAAGTTATTAGCCAACCCATCGCTGATTACTTTTTTTTTTCCAGGTATGGCTGTATTTTTGAAAAATACCACATTCCATGGTATTCTTCTAGATGCACTTTTCGATGCTTCATCTGATGATCCTGATAAACAGCACGTAGTTAGGCTAATAAATGAAGGATTGAAAAGTGGGGCTGTCAGGCCATTGCAAACCACCGTTTTCTCTGAACAACAGGTGGAGCAAGCATTTAGGTATAAATATTTTTTATTTTTTATTCTTGCTAGTATATTATGCTTGTGTTCATGTTAACTGAATTTTCATCGATACTGTTATGCTGAGTTACGGCGTCAAGCTTAATTTCAGTATCATTAAATTCATGCTATATTCTCTCGTTGTGGTTGTAACAAAAACCATGACATAACTGATTTTTAAATGATACCATACTATCAATGCGACATTAATTTTTTTTCCCTTCGGGATAGTTTAAACAGACATGACTTCGCTTAGTATTTGCTTTTCTTTGTTATACCAAATTTTGACTATGTTGCTAAACTGTAAAGCAGGTAATCAATCGAAAGCTTTCCCGGAAAATCTTAGGACTAGTTTCATTTCCGTGTGGTAAATTTTTGTAAACATTTAAAAACGTTTATGTCTTCACTTCCTGTGTGACGATTGCTTGCCTTCTGTCAGTATACATACTGTATTTTTTTTATGGATAATTGTCCTCATGCTCGAAAATTAATGTAACTATTGTTTTTTAGATTCATGGCTACTGGCCGACATATTGGAAAGGTTGTTGTTAAAGTACGTGATGAAGAACTCCCGGTAAAAGTATGCAAACCAGCTACCAAATGTGTTAATGCTATTCCAAGAACGTATATGAACCCGGATAAATCCTATATTTTGGTTGGTAAGTGAGGTTTGACCTGAACTATTGAATTTGTTTCTTCAATCATAATTTATGCGTTTGCCATTTTTGGCAGTTTTTAACTGGTTTTCAAAGAAGAAAAAATGTTCTTCAAAATTTTTTTCTTTATGATTCGATGTTTTTTGAATTTAGCTGAATTCTATTAATGAAGTTTCTGTTTCGTACTTAGTGATGGTTTGGGGGACCGACTTCCCTTCCTCCCTCCTCCGGTACGTCACCACCGTCGATATATGAAAGGCCGCGGAAATCCCGCAGCCTAAACTTGTAAGTGCATGGTACTAAAAACTCATCGATCGTCTACATACACGTAAACGATCGCGGTGGTTACGTGAATACTCACGTACCGCCAACGCCAATCGGCGGTACGTGAGTATTTACGTACAGCCAGATAAAGTACTGCTACGTGTATTTACGCACACGTAGCAGGAAATGCTTTGTCGCCCCCTAGTAGCCCAACAGTTTTGTTGCTAACTGTGACGTAGGAGTTTTTAAGCGGGTTGGCTCCCCTCTATAAGAGGAGGTAAATTCGAACACATGGAAAATACCTTCTGTTAAATCCATCCGCAGTGTGTATTTACATTTACCCACAGCCAAAATGGTAAATGCTCGAGCATTTATTATTGATGAGCAAATGTTGAGTACGCCCAGGCAGTTGCTCAGCATGTGCTCATGATTGAAATGTTCAATCATTTAATATTGGCTCAAGCATGTTTAGCATTTGCTCAGCATGCTAGAGCATTTTTAATATTTCCTTTTAAAACAAGATGTAATAAGTTGCAGACTTGCCATTTGCAATAATTATTTGCTCTCTCAATCCGGATGTTCCATGAATTGTTAAGTAAAGATGAAATTTAGTCTTCATAGATGCTCATTCTATACCGCACTACCTCGAGAACAAAATGTTGAATTGTCATATGATTGTGCTAGTCTGCTAGATTTCACACAATGTTTTACTCTTATCATGATCTGTATCTTCATCATCACCATCATCATCATCACCATCATCATCATCATCATCATCATCATCATCATCATCATCATTTGCCATCTGTACATTAATATAAAAAGAAGAAAATTTGGAAAAGTGTATGTTAAAGGTAATCTTCAAATCTACTGAACAGATGTTGATGAATTTTTTTACGTGCATTCTTCATGAACCTAGGAAGGTTCTAGGCTTTGTTTTATCATATCACTTCGGAAAACTTATTCATAAAGGAACACCGATGATGGCTGGATTAATAGCGCTGCCTTTCTATAAAGTGAACAAAAGAAAAATATGCAAACTAATTAGTGTTTCATTTAGTGGCCTTTTCCTCTTTCTTAAATTTACATCATCGGACATGTTTTCGAAGGTTTGAATTCGAATTTGATGTTAATTTTGTCATTTGACCCATTCTTTGACTCTCATTGGCCCAAAAATATGAGAATTTTATATTTACTGATTTTGTGGTATAATACATTATCATACATATTTTTTGACACTCAATTTGAATTTGACGTTAATTTTACCATTAGACTCATTCTTTGACCCTCATTGGGCCAAAAAAGGGAATAATTTTTGATTTTCATATTTCATTATGTAATATATCATCAAATATGTTTTCTGAGGCTCTGAATTCAAATTTTATGTTTATTTTATCATTAGACCTGTTTAATTAGAAAACTGTGAATCAATATTTGTTGTTGACCGAAATTACAGACAAATACATTATTGACCATTCTATTATATGATCACAGTTAAATAAGAACAGAAGAATAGACGCACAAAATATTGATGAATTATTCTTAGCTGCTTATCATCAATATAAGTTAGTAAAATATAAACGGGTAGGTGGAAGCTCACATTAGTAAACTTAAACTTCCTTTGATGAACAATCGTCCATTTGTCACTGAAGTCCAAAGGTTATGGAATAAGTGAATGTATATTGCAATTGTATTCTCTGGCATTGATACGGACAACGACTGTTCAGATTATCTCATTTTTGTCAAGATGGACTGCTTCAATAGTAAGGAGCCAAGTGAATAGTGGATGAGACTGGTCAGTGAGACTACTTGCCCCTTCCGAATATTTGGTGAAATAGTTGGCCACTCTTCTTTCTTTTGGAGTGTAGTTAAATAATCAAATTGACAATTCTTCCAAAAAGATGAGATCATAGTGCGAATAAAATCGTATCTCTTGAATAATGGCAGTTTTGATTGCTGTAGCTTGGGAATTACATTTGACAAGGAACCACTCAAAAAATGGCCCGGTGTTAGAACAAATTCTTTGTAGTCACGAGATGTATGGTGGTAACATATCGGGTGCAAATTTAAAATTCAATCGCTTTGACTGAATAATATTGTATATTCTTCAAAATTCAATTTTTGGCCAATTATCATTCGAACCAAATGAAACTTCTCTTATTTAGTGGCAGCTTCCCAAATTATACTTGAATATGGCCCATAAGGGGCGTTGAAGATTTATTTGATTATTTTGGTAGCATCATAATATTAGATGGCATCATCATATAAGTTGCGATGATTGCTAGCACCCACAAAGTTGGTACCATTGTTGGAAAACATGGATACTGCTAGACCTTTTCAAGCAACAAAGCAATGAAGTGCCATTAAAAAAGCAGTGCTTGTTAAATTGGAGAATATCTCTAGAAGGACAGCTCGGGTGGACATACAGACAAAAAAATACATGCTTAAATTTTGTTTATTTTTATTGAACAGTGGTTGACACAACAACAGTTGAATGGACCACAATAATCAAGACTGGTTTTGGGAAATAGGCAGCTAGGTGTGACTCTCATAGCAGGGAGCACAGACTAAAAACTTGGCTTGTACGAAAGAAATGATGAAGGTTTTATCAGCATGTCAGTACTTTGAGATGTGTCACATACAGTTGCATGAAGTTGTAGTTCTTCTGTATGACAATTGGGTGCTTTCTTCGGAACAAGAAAGTAAAATTTTGAATTCAACTAGAGATTCTAAGGAGTTCATCCTCTTTGATGAATAGGTTGAGGCTGCGAAGACAACTTTTAGATGGAATGGGTTTCCCTTGGCTCAGTAGATCCATCTTGTTAGAAAATACATTTGCCTGTAAAATATGAATTACTGCAGTGTCTGGGCTAACAAAACAATCAGTTCGAGAAGTTGAACACTTAACTTCATTCGACCAAGTCAACCTCTAATTGTGTACAAACAAAATGACTCGGCTGACAATACAGGTTGTTTGGTCTGGCTAGCCAGGCTAAAACTGATTGGGAATTGGTAAATAGGAACACATCAGCATGATTGATCTGAAAAATTGTCATTGCATGCTTGGCAGATACAGTACAGAGTAATAAGCCTTATTAGAAGCATTGCAAAAGCCTATCAACTGTTTGGAACAGAGAGTTGTGGGTGCATATGGTCGTGGAGTGGATAACTTCAAAAAGATTGGTTCCTCAGAAAAATATGATTCCAATTCGTTGTAGAAAAGTAAAGAAACATTATCATCCCTCTAGTTGCCTTCTTTCCACACTCTTATGAAAACTTTGGCATATACAGTGAATGAGGATGTGATACCAAGAAGGTTAGACACATATGATACTTCAGATAACAATTGATGCTTAGTTACAGACTCAGTTTGGTTTAATGTGGATAGAATTTCTCCTATATGCAAATTTTCAGAGACAGATTCCCACATCAACCTGAGAATCAATGTAGCCTATGAATCACCAAATTCATGAAACAGATTTTTTTCAGTTAAAGCTGGTGGAATTTCAGCTAATATGGATGAGAAGTTTGATTGATATTTATTTAGCCCAAAACTGGCGGCTTTTTGATTGGAATGAATAACTCGGCAGATGAATTTTGCATCTTTATGCTCTTGGCACCAGTTAGAAGATCATCCATGTAAAAATTTCTTTGAATTGCATTGGCTGCATGTGGATTGATTGTGGTTTATGGATCAGCAATTGCCTTGAGACAGCTTATGGTGAGAAAGGATGCAGGAGCAGTGCCATATGTGACATGTTGAGCTCATACTCAGCAAGTTTAGATTGATATAGCACACCAAATAATTTTTTGGTAAACTTGATCATTTGGGTTCACAATTACACATTAGTACATGTTATGTAGTGTTAGTTGGTCAATCTACATACTTTTGTTTAATTTGCCAAGTTTGGAATACCCTGTATCAAGCAAATTGTGTATGTCTTTGATCGAAGGAGTTTCCAAATAAAAGACAGAATCAACAAGTTGATAACTTTTGATTTTACAAAAGCGATCTGGACAGTTATCCTGAGAGATTGAGTTTTTGGCATAACGGATGGTGATAGCTGGAATGACCTCCACTTCAATATCTATTTCAAATTGGTGGATTTGGGAAAAAAGTTTCAAACAACAGGCTCTCGAGGTGCCTTTATTTTTTCAAAACCAATTTCATGGACAGGCTTGTTGTCTGGATTCTTATTCGTGTTAGATCCAATTTCTTAACTAGATTCTCAGAAATTAATGTTGTCGGAGAACAATCGTCAATTAAAATGTACATTGTTCCAAAAAATTGTCTACATTGGAAAAGGGCAAATGTGATTGGTAAAACGACAAATTTTTTTTGAGGTGGTGTTGTGACATTGGACACAAATTTTTCATTTGGAACAAATATAGGTATGGTGACTCGCAGCATTTTTGGAGCATCTAGCAAGTGCAGTAATGAATGAAGATTCTTATTGAAAATCTTATATGCCTTGGTTGACGTACAAATGGAACTGAAATATGCACGTGAAAAACAATTGGTGCACATTTTATTAGAGAGAATCAACTGGAAATGTTCGGATGGTGTATGATTTTTGAAGGCGATGTAGTCAATAAGTGTTGACCCTTGCAAGTAACGTAACCAAACTTGGACATTAAAAAGGTTTTTTTTAGATCTGTAGATTTGGAAGAATTAGTAGTCTTTGGGTTATTTGAAGGCATTTCTTCGAGTTGACCAGCATTGATTTTGTTGGCATGACTTTCGTAAAATTTAAATAGGACTTTGAATGAAATATACGTAGCATTATTGGAAATTTGGTTATTGAAATCTGTACGAATCTTATTGTCTAACTGCATGTAAAGCAGATATGACAGAATGAATGACCATTGATTGAGCATGAGGTTACAAATACGAAAACCATGAATAGCACTATCAAAGCGATCCACAAGTACACAAAGGTTGTATTCATTTTTTATTTTTTCAGCACCAAATAAATCATTAAACTGTGTGTGAATGATCAACCTTTTATTATCATACTTGGAAATTACGCGACTCCAGGATTCTTTGTAGCCATCTTCAGTAATGGACAGGTTAGCTAGTGGACATGATGCCTCACCCATTAAGCTTTCCTTAATGTAGTGCATTTTTCGCGCATGTGGGAGGTTGCTATCATTATGAACAAGGTTTTCAAATAGAGCTTTAAAATCTAAAAATTTACGGAAGTTTCTGTAAAAGGTTGGTACGTCAGTTTTTGGAAGCTTAGCAGATGTGCTTGAATGATCCGTAGCAAAGGAAGAATTCGGAAAATCTCTCTTGTACTTATTTTCAAACTTATGTTTTGCAGCATTGCAACTAATTACATGGTCGATATTGAGGAATTCTTTGTCGCAGTCTTCCATCAGTTCATCATCTAATTTGGCATCAGCTTAGTCCCGCATAATTGTAGTAAATTTCATTTAGCTCGGATCTGGTAGTTGTAATTGACCAACGAGCGTATCTAACTGCTCAACTACATTGAGGACAAGGTAGACTTGGTTAGCTTATTAATTTCTTCGATTATATTTGTATGATGTCCTAAGAAGCTGGTGGCTCCATTCAAGAGACTCACAGTTAGCTATAATGGCAGTTAAAATGGTTGGTGCAAAGTAGAAAATGTGAAAAAAAATTTCAAAGAAATAAAATTTGGAGGTGAAATGGCAATGCGAACTTATTGCCAATCAAACACATTATATGAGCAATTTATCTCACCATTAATGAAGGGATAAAAATATTGAAATTGAAACCAAGTGAAAACTTCAACAAATAAGATCACCTAATTACTTGATTTTACACGAAACGAATCTCCAATTCATGAAACACATATCTCATATGAATTAACTAGGCCTGAGCGAAAGCATGGCAAGAAGGCATTTCGCACGAAGCGATAGACTGACAAACAAAAAACAATTTGTTTAGTGACAAAAACTTCACTAAAATTACGAACTGCGAGAAGAAAAACAAATTAACATTAAAACAAATTACTGGATAAAAGATATCCAGCCCGGAAGATCATGTTCAATTAGAAAACTATAAATTAATATTTGTTGTTAACAAAAATTATAGACAAACACATGATTTGACTGTTTTATTACTTGACCACAACTGAACAAGAACAGAAGAATAAACGTACAAAATATCGACATATTGTTAGCTGCTTACCAGCAATATAAATTGCTAAAATACAAATGAGCGGGTGTGGGAACTTATGTCAACAAGACCCATTCTTTGACCCTCATTGGGCCAAAGAAAAATGAGAATTTTTTATTTTCAGATTTTTTGTGTAATATATCATTGGACATGTCTTTTGACACGCTGAATTCGAATTCGATGTTTATTTTATCATTAGACCCATTCTTAGACCTTTATAGGATCCAAAAATGGGAGAATTTTTAATTTTCATATTTTATTGCGTAATATCATCGGACATGCTTTCTGAGTCGCTGAATTCGAATTTTATGTTAATTTTATCATTAGATTCATTCTTTGATCCTCATTGGGCCCAAAAAGGGGAGACTTATATTTTAAGATTTTGTTGATTGATATGTCGGTGAACCTCAGGGTTAGGGTCAAAGGTCCTAAGCATCTGTCGGGCAAAGCTGACACCACGGGCAGCTAGTGATTAATAAATATATATATTGAAAATTTATTTTTTGTAAACTTATTCTTTTGTTTAGGCTAGAAACCAGAACTATTGAAAATTGCCCATTATTAAGCCTATGTTTTTAAATGTCAAGCAATTTTTTAGCAAATTCTTGTTACCATCACTGTTTGTACCGAATTGAAATTCATATCGCTTGAGAATTTTAATTATCTGTTGATCGCGAAATACCATTTTGAAGGATGAGAGAGCTTATTCAGTATATTTTCAGCCTGATAATAATTTATTTTATACGAATAATTTGCTACTTATCGGTTGTGTGTACTATTCACGTATGATTGCTGCCCTATATTTATTTATTTGTTTTATTCTCGTTTGATCATGCAGCGTTTGGAGGCGTGGTGTTTTTATAGCGTAGCTAACTTCGATAAAGTGGGCCATAAGTGGGTTAGGCTGAAATTCAATACCGCCCCCTCAAACAAAAATTATTTATATTGGTACGCTCAGAAACAGTCATAAAATTCATAAAGGTTTTTTATCAAATTTTTGGTGGCACTGGTTTTTGCTGGGCTACTCATAGTTTCACCAATGGGCGAGTTGAACTTGATCTGTTGGGTAGTTTTGAAATGGGGAGTTCCTGAAAAAGTAATCATCTTGATCCAAAGTATAATTTTCTGTTTAGTACCTAATTTCGCTTTGAAATTTACTGAATTTTGGTTGAAGCATAACGTCAAGGACTGAATTTCGAAACTGATGACTTGAAAATTTTGTTCTTTCTAGATATTAGTGAATTAGTGGTTTGATTAATTTTCTGGTTGATGGTTTGGTTATTTGTTATCGTAGTTGTACCTTTATAAGTACTATAAGTGGAAGCCATTAAACAATCCTTCCATTTTAAAACACGTTTTATGTAAGCTTATATTTCGTGGAGGCAGTATTTTAATAATGGTTTGCTGCCTGAAGAAACTGTTCTGTTTTGTATTTTGCGTGCAAATTACTTATAATTATGTACTTCAACGTTACCATGACAAATTGAAAACAAATTAAATGCGTAATTCTTTGTTTGCTCCTGGTAGGTGGTCTTGGTGGATTCGGTTTGGAATTGGCTAACTGGCTGATTTTTCGTGGAGCAAAGAAAATTGTACTCACTTCGCGCAGCGGCATCAAAACCGGCTACCAAGCATTTTGTGTTCGTCGGTGGGAAGAAAGCAGTGTCAAAGTATTAATTTCAACAGCCGATTGCACAACCGTTGCTGGTACTGAAAAACTTCTTAAAGAAGCCAATTCTCTTGGCCCAGTCGGCGGTATCTTCAATCTCGCTGCTGTAAGTGGACTATTTTGCTATGAGCAGTCAAAAATCTTGAAAAGTGGTTGATTGCAGGTTGCAACTTCTCTTTAAAATTCACTCTTGAATGGTGTATAGAGATAAAAGTTTTTTAGCCGAATAGTTGATTGATAAAATTACCCGATAAATTGGTGTGTTTTATTAGTCACATGCAAACATACATTTGTTGAGAGCATTTCACGTATTTTAACGAAAGGTGATGAATGTGGAACTGTGAAATGTCAGTAGAAAATTCTCAGCTCAAAATGCATTTTGAGAGTTTTACATGCAATGATCAACCAGTAGAATATTTCTTAATTTATCTGTATCTTCATGTAAAGAGAATGATATTTTACGGGGGGAAAAAAATCAGAATTGCTACATGGAAAATAATAGTTGAATGTGGAATACTTTTTCTTGTGAAGGCTTCATAGAATAAAAAAAAAAATGTTCATTGATCAGCTAGTAAATACGTCTTTGTTTCTATTATTTTACTGGGTCTGCTTTTCTTTTCTATTTTCTATTCACTACTCTGTACTCTATTCAAAATTACAGAGTAGAATAATTTGAAACTTGGAAGAATTTTAATTGATCTGTGAATAATCAGTCAATTTTAAGTAACCCATTCACGTTTCTTCTGTTCAGGTTTTACGTGATGCCTTTATGGAAAATTTAACTCCCAAAGAATACGACATCGTATGCAAACCTAAAGTAACTGGAACGAAGAATTTGGACGCCCTATCGAGAAAGTTGTGTCCATCTTTGGACTATTTTGTCGTATTTTCGTCAGTATCTTGTGGACGTGGTAATGCTGGACAGTCGAATTACGGATTTGCTAATTCGGTTATGGAACGTATTTGTGAGGGCCGTCAAGCTTCCGGACTACCAGCAGTAAGTACACGAGTTTAAGGCCATTATAATTGAGGAAAGAGAGATGTTATTCTTCTGACAAATAACTTTGGTTGTTTCCGGTTACAGGTGGCTATCCAGTGGGGTGCTATTGGAGACGTAGGGTTGATTATGGATATGGGTGGCAATGATACGGTGGTCGGTGGCACGCTGCCTCAAAGAATGCCATCTTGTCTTGCCACCATTGATAACTTCCTACAGCAACCTGATCCTGTACTCTCCTCCATAGTATTAGCCGAAAAACGTAAAGCTGGTGGTGCTTCTAGTCAAGTCAGTATCGTAGATGCTATTGGCAATATATTAGGTGAGTGAAGCTTTTATGAAAACCATTTTTTTGCTTTGAATAAGAAATTTCATGTAAAAATAGCGAGTATCATACGTTATAGTTTCATTGTTACCGATCTATGGTTCCTCAAAATTACCTGAACTTGATTTCATAATCCCATTATTTTAATTTTCTGTTTTGTTGAAACTGTATCAACCTGTTTATATTTAATCACTCTCTTGTATTCACTCAATCAGGTATTAAAGACACTAAAAATGTGAATATGACGTCAACATTAGCCGATCTTGGAATGGATTCGCTGATGGGCGCTGAAATTAAACAAACTCTCGAACGTAATTTCGATATGGTGCTGAGCGTGGGTGAAATTCGTAACTTGACCATGGGAAAACTATTAGAACTGCAAAATGGATCCAGCCATGGTGACACCTTATCATCGAAAGATAATTTAAAAGTTAGTCACAGGACAAAGATGTGTTTTGCTTTTTCTTGTTCGCGTAGCGTTTACTCTGATGGATTATCGAGTGGCTCAACTATTTTATAGGGATTCCGAATAATAAAGCCATATCTGCTAGAATTATGAGAGAAATTTTAGTCTTAAGGTTTTAGAATAACAACTTTAATGAATAATTTCAGTGAAATATTTGGCTCAATCGATAATTTGAATTATTTGTGAGTGGATTATGTCTTTTATCATTTGAGTGTTGAATGAGAGCTCGTTGGGTAATCATTCCAGATATATGAGAGTTCATTTAGCATAAGTAGCTTGTTAGACGAGAGAGTGATTGTGTTACCCTTCGTGTTTTGCATTTTTGAATAGCTATTTATTATTCTAGGTTATTTAAAACATTTAAGAAGGTTTCTCAAGAAAGTCTAATTATTCTGTGCAAATAGTCAGCAAGACCGCGTCGCATGTACTTTTTGTTTAATGACTCAAATTTTTGTTTTAATGCAAGAACTGTATGTCACAGTGAATTTTTCGAGTAGCGTTTGTACATGTATGCCACCATGTATGGGCTCATTTTCTGTATTGTTCAAGATTACTCTTATTTTATTTATTGAGGAAGTTTACGCGTGTTTTATTACTCGGTAGTAGTTCCATTTTTGCATGAAAAGTAATTGTTTGAGCATGTTCTAAAAAAAGGATGATTAACTTCTTGAAGGTTTGTCTTTCAATTTGGGAAAGTCTTTGGATCATATTCTTAAACATTATGTAAATGAAAAAAAAGAAAAACTATTTCAGTGGCTTTTTATCTGTGGTTTCAGTGCTTAAGTATAGGGAAAAAGTAAATCAAGTAATTTCACTTAAGGAAAAAAACGTTTAAAAATGCGGCCCTTTCTTATTTTTAGTGGTGGCTTGAACTACCGTTTCTTTTAGCAAATTCAAAAAATAAAATGAATGCGATTGAAATGTTGATATTTTAATGAATCTGTTACTGGCTGTTTCTTTTCGAATTTTTGTATCTAATATTCAGTTACAATTGCCCTAGAATTCATAGTTTTTGTTACGTGTGAATCACTCTTATTCTAAATTAAATCTACTGATCTAATCACTTCAGGGAGTCCTTTAAGTTGGCGAAATTTTGTTGGAATATCTGAAATTTAGTACATTGCATGACTCAGTGAAAATTGGATACTCAACTCGTTTTTGTTATCCGTCTGAGACTCGACAACGTCACATGCTCAAATGTTGCATGATATTTCGTGTAAAAGATAAATTGTAAACAAAAAATTTATTTTTCTAGTTTAGAGAATTTTCTAATTAGTATTATTCGCATGCACCGATCTAGGAATTCATTCGGGTGCATAAATAGAATAATTTTGAATATCCTTGCTGAAGGCCTGTTTATGAACTACATAATTATTGTGTCCTGTGTTTTTGCGGTGAGCTTCTTACTTCTCAAGTATTTGAACATTTGAAAGTATGGCTTATAAAAAAATTCGGTTTCCTCCTGTATAGTTCTCGTATAGTTCTCACTGTATTTTTCGACTGTTGCTCTGTTCGAGAATAAATACTGATTGACCTCTGTAATCAATCTTAGTACTTAAATAATTGTGCCTCTTCGAAACAGACCTGTTGCAATTTTCCTCGCGCTTTTTCCCCCCTTTCTTTTTTTTCCTTATGACCTGAATAGCGAAAATTTATTTTACACTTCCTGTTTTCAAAAGATTTGATGCAAAGTATTTAAGATATACGTGCCAAAAATACGGATAGAAAGTGAATATTGTGCAAAAAATGCTTGCATCAAGTTTTAATATTCGCATCGTAGTTAGGGTAAATTCAACGCGAAGGTTTGTAGTTTCGAAAATGTTGAAAACAAATAAATGTAAGCATTTTGTGCTAAAAATGAGTGAAATTGCCTTATTTTCCGTCATCCTTTTTGGGATGAAAGGGTTTGGGCTCGAAACCTCCCTCGGATGTGGCTCAACAGTAGTTGAAATGAGTGTAGAGGGAAGTGTGATTGATGAAACTCATTACAAAATTTAATTCAAATGAGCTCTGGTGGATTTCATTAAACTACGAGAAAATTTCATGATGAGCCATTTTTTTTATTTTGAAAGAGTGTTGTGTTGGTACTTGATGCTTTGTTCTGTCATCACTCTGACTTTCAATTTCTTATTTCCATCAACATTCATTAAATTTGAACATTCGTCTGTTGCACGATTTCATCTAGTAATAATCTTGTATGTTATGTTTGGTCGCAGAATGATGGAGAAAATCAACTGAAAATGGATGATGCCTGGGTAAGATATTTTATTAACAATACATTCCATTTTTAAGTTTAGCGGAAAAATTTGTTTTAATTTTATGTATAAATTTTTCGTTTTCATTAAAACGACAATACTGGATGTTACGTGGTAGGCAGAAACATTGCGTAGCATTTGTAATAGAGAGATAAAAAAAAACCTATGTATATTTTGCACGTGCAGTTGAAAGACATAAATCTTTATTTTTTCTAACGTTATTGTTCCAGCTAAATAGTAGTTTCAAATTTTGAAAGAATTCAGTAATATTTTCATGGTGGTGAGAAACACTACCTAATTTTGAAAAAAGAACGAATGAAGCTGCGTGCTTGACTGGATCACTTTTGTAGGAAGAATTTGAAAACTGCCATTATATATTGTCATTTTATTTTGTTCGAAATTCGACAATTTCTTTTGGTTTTTGGCATTCTCAGCATTCTGATGACTTAACAGTCTTTGCATGTGATACATGACGAATGATTTTACGTTTACCATTTTTGATACGTTTCATTATCAAGCGTATGTAAATTGCGTGATTGCAACTTGATTGGACTTATTGAACTGTATCCAGAATTTAATTATTGTGCAAATATCTGATACCTACAAAATACTATGTTCGTGGTTTTAAATATAGTAGAGAATCATAAAAGTTCACTTTGAATAATTCGGTCACAATATTTTTATGTATATACCGTTGAGAATAAGTTTTTTATAACCAAGCGATAGTTTCATCCTCCTGATTGCTAGCTCACCCCACCTTTTCTGCCAGCCGAAATCCGTAATTGTTTAGCCGAGAAAGTATTATTAAGGTGACATACATTCCTCATTAATTGTGACTAGATCAGGTTAGATGAGTTATTGTGGATACTTATTCCCAACCCATTGTTAGAAGTATAAAAGTGTTTATAACTATGTTAAATGCAAAGGTCCGAGGTGACCAAAATGATTTTGAGATTTATACAATTTTGGGGTAAATAGCGGCTAATTGGTGGCGATTTTCCCGAAAATTCAACTACCTATCCATCATCTGCAATCAAATCCGTGATAAAGCATGGTGTATGTTTGTCATTTTGTTTAAATAATTCTGAGGTTATTTTCCAAAAGCTGACAAGTCGCTTTTTCCTCAGTTTTTCAGAAGATGAAAAATATTAAAACTTGATGTGTCTTCTTATCATATTTCATCTGCTCACTATAAAACACGTTTTTATTAGTTTACTTAAATTGAGAAGAAACTATAGAGAACTGATGACTTATCAGCTTGTGTTAACTCGGAGAACGTACTTTTTTTTGTTTTATATTGTATGCTAAAAGCTGATGTGTTTTTCAGTCTTTCAGAAAAGGAGATGACAAACATGATGCATCTATTTGGGAGTATTATATTTTGGCTGGCCGCAAAAAGTAATCATGCTTTTAGTTTTTATTGATTTGAATTGAGCAGAAATTATTGAGAACTGATTTGCCAGCTTAAAGAACATTAACATTTAGGCTTACCCCAAAATCACAATTTTGTGAATTATAAGCTTATGAGAAATAACCACAAAGTCTCACTTCGATGAAACGAAAATCGCTTGGAGAACCTGCAGCGAATTGTTCTTTTTATTTCCCTTTTTTATTATTTTTGCATCTGTTTTGCGAAGGTTCAATTTGAAATGGGAACACCGCTGATGCCCGCTCAAACCGTTACGCAGCTGACATCGTCAATCAATCCGAAGGCGTCTAACGCTCCAGTAATGTTCCTCGTCCATCCTGTAGAAGGATTGGTGTCTGCGTTGAAGCCGCTGGCCTCTCTTCTACCGTATAAAGTTTACGGTATTGAATGCGTCGAAGACGCACCATTAGACTCTGTACCCTCGTTGTCCAGCTTCTACGTTAAGGTAAGCGCCAGCAGTGTTAGCATTTTATCTGTATATTAGTGAACGGAATCTTTGTTCATTTTGAGAGAATTAATACAGGTGTACCGAGAATATGTATTCATTAATGAGATGAGCGAGCAGTACTTCTTAGAGAGTAAATACGCATTATAATTGCGTGAAATCTTTTTCGATCGTAAGACTTTCTTTCGGAAAAGAAAACACATTGAGAATTCTCTTTTCCTACTTTTCAGCATTTAATTTGTTTGTAGTAGCTGTTGCCATTTTTGCTGTTGGACGATCATGATTAAAAACTGCAGGTTCAATTTGAGTTTTAGGATCTATTAACGCATCCCTAATTCGTGCAATAGTATCTGTGTCTAGATTCATAAAACGTATTGTAAGCATTACAAATGTGTGTACGATATCTCTGACAAAGTTTGCAGTTCTGGCCGACGTGAAAAGACATTGTGCCTATCTTCCAATTGGGTTAATTTTGATATGTTTTATGCCAATAATATGGCTCTCTAACCTCTGCATCTGCTGATTAATTCTATACCGTTCTTGACTGGTAATTTTGAACATGTAAGATTCGTATACTCGAAAATATTTCAACAAGAATAGAGTGCTGCTGTGAAACTTGGAAAGGGATTCTATTATTGCAAGCATCAGTGACTCGCTAATAGTCTGCTGATTTCGTTTGCTTGTTTGAGAAATTCAGAATCGAGTGTTATAATTTTACGAAATCTGTTCGAAAAAAATTCACGAATTCAGCGTTGCCTATTTGGAGATTATAATCGGTTATTAATATCGCGGAGCATCGCAGTATTTCAAAATATTCCCGAATTATTTTCGATAATTGAGGTTGAACTAATTCAGTTTGAAATGGAGGTTGAAAAGGAGAATTGTTTTTGTTGCTATGAAGTTTACAACTGCATGAATCACAATCGGAAGTAAGTGTCTGCTTAGACTCAATTCAAGGGAACTAAGACATTTCCCAGTATTTAGGTTTGTTAGCATTTCTCTGGCATGCTTTGCAATGACAAATTGAGCCTCTGTTTTTATCTATTTTAGGTCAATCCTCGAGCTATTTTTTTTCATTTTATTAATTTTTATATGACAGGCAACCAGTGGCAGGTCCAAGATTTTCTGATAGAAAGGGGCCAAATCTTAAATCTAATTTTATTAGTTCTTCAGTTGGTACCATTATTCCCCCAACTTTTCGGATGTCAGTTTTATGCAATAACATAGATGTGTTATTCAACGAGATTTTATTTGACAATGAGGCTACACCCTTCCACCACTGCAATAAACTCTTGTAGGTCTGTAGCTTGAATATATCTGGCCTGAAATACCCTTTCTCAGGTTTTGGCTACATAGCAACCGTCATCCGTCATTCAAACTGGTCATTCATTGGTCAGAATCAAATCGTTTTGATTCTAACGGACGACTGACCTGGCATCTGTGTTGCCACCTAGTATAATTTTTTCTTGTTTGATTTTTTTTCAAAAAAAGGAATGAATGATACGGTTACTATGTAACCGAAGCCTCACTCTAAGACTTAGTTACGTTTGGTTGTAAACATGATAGTATCATCTTCGCTTGCATTCTGAGTAATATTTTCTGCAATATTGTCTAGTAGCCTATTATACTTGCGTGAAATCACATGCAATAATAATGTCCTTCAATATGTTCTCGTTATTGGATGAGTTGAAATGTATAAAAAATTACTGCATTAATCGAGCTAACATCGATGCTTTGCTTGTGGTTTGATTTTCTAGAACATAAAACAAGTCCAAAGTAAAGGACCGTATTATTTGACCGGATACTCTTTCGGCGCCGCAGTTGCTTTCGAAATGGCCGCCCAAATGGAATTAAGTGGCGATAAAGTATGCCTAATTTTGCTCGATGGTTCGCCAGGATTCGTCGTTGGGCATACAGATATGTACCAAAGCAAAAGAGATATGCAGAAATTCCCTCTGATTCCCATCATCGGAGCATATTTGCGTTTCGCCATTATATTCACGGATATGGATCTGAATAAGGTGCGTAGATATATGATTATTCATTTACTTCATAACACTGCTAAAATAAAAAAATGAAATGAAACTTTTATAGAGGTTTTTCTTAAATTCGTGGCTATAATTAATGAAGGCATGTGTCGTTTAGCTAGTGCCTGACCTAAATGTTGTGGCAGTGGTAGGCAGTGGTTTAGCACTATCACCTCAGAAGTGAAATAGACGTATTATTTGCGGGAAGACTTGTACAAATTATTCTGGATGTTGACAAAATTTGTAATTTTTGAGCAACACTTTGTGGATGTGTAGCAGTTATTTTTTATTTACTCTGACGCAAACTTATGACTACTTTCGACATCATCAGCTGTATTATTCTTTATTTTCATCAGCCAAGTTTGGTCCGCCGCATGACGTTTGTAACATCATTGGACATTCAATGAAGGCTCGATAGGTTTCTCACTTATTCATGTAAATGTTAATCAGTTTGGATCTGCTCGAACTTATATTATTTATTTCCGTTTTGTATTGCCTCAAAATCAGTTTCAATGTATTGAAAGGATCACTTACTTGAATTTGAAAGTTTCTTGATGTAAAGTACATAATTTCGTAATTTACAGATGGAAGAAGATTTTAGTATGCGATTAAAAACTGTCGAAGAAGTCGAAAAGGAATTTTTGAAATTAATGAAGGGTAAGGTTCCTTACACGGATGAAGAACTTTTGGCTGCTGTGCAGTCCTTCTACAGGAAACTAAAAATCGCTGACGAATACAAACCTGACAAGAAGTTCAATGGTGAAGTCATTTTGATGAAGGCAACGGACAATTTCATGCCGATGGATCGCGAATACGGTCTGAAAGAGGTATTATTATTTTCATTTTTTGTTTTGTTTGTATTTCACCTATTTTTGCTACATTGAGCTTTAGTCTCCGCATCGAAGAATAGTGTGTTTTTTCGTTATTGGGAGTTTCCATCCAAGTGGCTGACATCTGGTGGATTTTTGTCAAACTAAAGTAAAGATGTTGGTGTGTGTTATCAACAATGTAATCTTATTTATCCACAAATAGTTGAATATATTGGTGTGGAAGCAGACACACGTTCTTTTAGAGGTGCAGAAACAATATTAAAACAGCAAAATGCCAAGAATTCATTTAAAAATTTGGAGAGGTCTGTTTGTTTGCAATAGATTCTGTGAATGGCTCATTAACAGATTCCAGTATAAACAAACAGACCTATTGTGGATAACATACACCATCACCTCTATTTTTTGTTGATTATAGTGCTCCTAGCGGCTATGGAAACTCTTAATAGCAAAGCCAACTTCACTTTATCAGGGCATGAATTAGAATGAAAATTGGTTCCTCAACATGGTTGCCAGCTTCACTTTTTTAGTACATATTCAAGAATAACTTTGGGAATAATGGCGAAAATGATCAGAAATTTATAACAAATAACATTTTTTGGAGTGAGAAATTTAAAAATCAACTTGAAAAACTCTAGTTCTCTTAAAAATTGGTCCCTCCCTTATCAGTTTGGAACATTGCGATTTTTACTTCATGGCTTGATAAATAAGTTGGCTTTGATTGTAGAGCTGTTGGATGTGGTGAAAAAGTGTTGCGTTTGAGTTCTAAATTCTCGACAAGTTTTATTGATTGTGAGTTTTCAGTTCTACTCCTAGCTTTTGGTTTTGAGTGAATTTTGTGAAATGAGAAAAACTCCGAAATCTGGTATCTGTAAATAAAATTATTGGAAAACTGTTTACGTGAAAAGAGAGACAGTGCCCGCAATACAAACACGATTACATGTTGAGAAAAAAATTTTTGTCAAAAGTTTACTCACTGAATCTTATTAGTTAGGAAGTTCCTGACTTTCTGAGTACTAAATTTTTTTTTCGAGTTCTGCTTTGGAAAACGAAGAAATTTCTTCAAAGAACTACCTGCACACTCTTCGAACTCGAGCTGACTGTTCATGAAAAGTGCTAAAAGTCTGAACTTTGATCGAAGGGTGCGTTGTACAGTAGGGTATATTCTTGAGTTATCTCTAAATTTGAGAATGTACATAAGTTAACCCTCAAAAATTTGCGAGTTATCTATATTAAAGTCAACTCAACACTGTAAACCGGACCCTAAATTATACAACAACTTTGGCTGTTTGTATCGATACTTACTATTGGAGTTCTTTAGAATATGAAAGTTGTTTGCATTTTAAGTTCCACATATATCGTTTGATCGAAAAATTCAGATTTGCTTTGTGAACAAAAATTGATCGCAGTTTTTTCCTAAATATCTTCGTTCGGTACTGAAGTAATGTACTTTTATTTTATTTCGCGGTCACACTATCATTCTAGTTCTCAAACGATTAACTATCACTCGGTTGATCTCGTACTTTCTCGTCCACATTCACGAACTTCATCTGATACGATAATTTTGAATCATAATTCGTCTAACCGATTTTCTTAAATTACATTGCACTTTTTGGACTTGAATGAGTCTTAACTTTTATTTCTTCCACTCTGGCACATATTCTGCTTCCTTAACCTCAATAATAATGGTTATAGTTCTGTAAAGTGAAAGAAAAAATTGATATTCAAATAGAACAATGCAAAGAACTTTTTTGATAAGAAGGAAATGATAAAATAAAGCCTAAGCCCCTCTTTAAAACCACAAGGTCACGAATCCCAATAAACAAAGTGAATATGATCACATCGATCAAAGAAAACTTGAGAACTTTCACTTTGTGTCAGGTCTGGAAGTTAGTAACTTCTTTGGGAACCAATGATTTTTTTGAGTTCTGCCCTGACAAATAGAGATTAGCTTCTTTAGAGGCTTAGTTTGGCACTTTTACAAATATAATAGTATGTTGTCCAAAAATGAGTGATGAGTTTCATTTACTTTTAGCAATAAAATAGCCTACACATACCGTTTGATCGGCTGATACTACTCAAATGATTGTTTGCGTGATTTTTTTAAGAGAAATATTAGGGAGACGTTGTTCGCAGGTAACTTTATGGCTCCTTGTTGGTTGTGCTCATGCGCCTGAACTTGTCTTCTTTCCATAATATTGGTTAGTTTATTTTTTGATATTTCGATCAATCAAAGGGAATTTGTCAATGAATTCTCTTCAATTTGTTTGCATTTATTGGCATTAATTCGTGTGCATTTAACGCCTTTAATTTGTCAACAAATTAATGTTATTAAACTCACACTGATCAAAGAGAATTTGTGTGCATTTAAGAGCCTTAATTCATCGACGAATCAATATTATTAAATGCCCACAAATCAAATAGAATTCGTCGTTGAATTTTATTCGATTTGTTTGCATTTATCAGCATTAATTCGTCGACGAATTAAGGCCGTTAAATATACCTGAATTCCCCATTCTTGTGGGTTTATAGACATGAATTTGTCGACAAACTCCTTTCAATTCTTGTGTTCAACGACTGATTCATTCACGCTTATAATTATCACGGTGGGATTTAAATTTCATGTTTTATAACAAACTTCATGGAAAGAAGACAAGTTTAGGCGCATGCGCATAACCAACGAGGAGCCATAAAGTTACCTGCGAACAACGTCTCCTGAAATATTAGACAGCTAGTCTTACTTCTGAAAATCAGACAGTTCTTACGTCGAGGAGGAAGGAGGCTTCGGATCCAATAGTATACATAGTAATTTTGAAGCCTTGTAAACTGAAAATTGTACCTAGGTCTCTCGTTTCATTGTTCTGTGACGAATTTTTCTGGAAACCACCTTTTCAATACGCGAAATGGCCATAAAACAAGGTTAGAAAGCAACGGAAATCTTTCTCATTGAGAAAACTTAACGGAAGCTCGATACTTTTATGGTTCAAAATTAAGAGAGTAGTATTCGGCTTTTTCTTCACAAGTCGCGCCTTTTAATATCATTATTATTCAATGGTGAAAATGTTGGCTTATCGGCGGAAATTTTTATTTGTATCCGTTCATTTTCGAACGTTTGTTTCAGATCTGCTCGAAAGCTGTGAAAGTTATTGAAATTCCTGGTGATCATCGAGAGATCTTGATTGGAGAATCTGCCAAGAAAATCGCCAACACAATAGAAGCCATCGTGAAAAACGTTTAAAAAAATACGTTGTTTTATTTTTCGAGATAAAAAATAACAAAAAAATGACTTGAACTGTGATTGATTTGAACTTTCGTATTCCTTGTAGTGTCTTTTTTTTCCTTTTTTTTTTTTGTTTTGTTTTGTTTTGTTTCTGTGTTGTTGATGTTGATGGTTTTGTAGTAGTGAACCATTCTATTATGTTTTTTTAAATGATTCCTCGAAGTGCGACTCGATCATTTCTTTCCTCGTTGTTTTTACTGTTATATGTCAGGCCACGTCACGCATTCCAGTGGAGTATTCTCATGTGCAGTTTTATATTTCTACTTTTTTCGTGTTTGAATATGAAGTTGAAAATTCTTTTTCGAACTAGCTTTCTCAGCTGCTTTATAATATTTTTAATCAAATGCTTCGTAGTTAATCGATGTCTTTAAAGCATTTATTTTGTAGCATTTATATATTGTTATTATGTTTTATACTTAATGTCTGAATTTTTTTTTTCTCCTTTCTTTTTAAAACTCGTATCGGCTAGGATAATTTATTGTGAAATGTGGAACGATGGAAAAACAAAAAAGAAGTTAATTTATTATTTTTATTACCAGTTTGAAAATTTCGTACGTTTTGAAAAGTGATTTTTTATGGATTCCTAGTTGAGATTTCTTCCAATTCTTAGAATGGAAGTACAAATTAAAAAAAAAAAAAAAAAAAATGGACAAAAAAATTGATGATTCTCGTTGAATGTTTTATTTGGTTAGGTTTATTTTAATTTTTTGTTTTTCGTTAGAAACTGATAGGAGACGATTATAAATGTAAAAGAATACCATTTTGTTGTTATAAGAATTTTTGTCTTTTAGAAGCGCGTATAGACACGTGTGTAGCAATTTGAAAAAATACTTCGAACATTCGCGCTCTACGATTGTAAATAATATGTTCGTAAGACGAACACGTAATTTAATAAATTTAATGACATATCTTTTGGTCGCTTGTTATTCATTTTGTTTTGTTTTATTTTTATTATATAAAACGTAAACATTTAATTCCTTTTTCCTACAAAAATTAATTGAGACGAGTTGACGAGTTTTCATCTTTTAAACGAATATAAAGTCAAATTTATCAAAATTGCCTGAGCATTATTTTGGTACCTTTTTGTTATCAAGCTGTATGTAATGAAAATGAAAAATCTACAGTATTATTATGAAAGGGAAAAAAAAGGCACTGTACCAAATAACGAATCGATATAGTGCAATTTTATTTAATTGGCACGTATTAGAAAACTACAGCTGTTGAAAATTATTCACACATCTGACTTTCTTGTGGGAATAATAGAAGGTTGTATACTATGTACTTGGGTGATAAATGCGAAACTAAATTTGTAAAACTGGCTTGTCTGTGGGAGCAGGGTGGCTACTTCTCTTTGAGCCAAAAAAAGGAAAACATTTTATGAAAAATATAATACAGGATGCATGTGAAACTAAAAATGGCACCGCTTTTAGGATCAAAATATTCTAACATCTTGTAGGTACCAACAATTTTCAATCTTATTTTATATACGAAATTCGTGTTCGTTGTGATTTGTAAATTAATAATTGTATTAATTTATTCATTCATTTAATTAAACTATTTGAAAAAAAAAAAAAAACGATTGCCAACGGACTTGGATGAGAAGCCAGAAAATTTGAAATTGGTACCGTACGAGTGGGGACAATAGTTTAAAAAATGGTGCCGTTTTTGTAATGGTGTTTAGATGAGCGTTTGTCTTATAAAGTTATATAAATTAGACAAGTTGACGCACTCTGATGAAAACCTGTCCCAAAAATCATTTTTGAAATTTTATTCCGCTAAGTAAGCGCAAGATCATTCACCTAAGTACACAGCAAGAACCAATTGGCAAAGAAGGTGGTATTGGCAGGATTCTCATGAACTGCATATATTTCTGTTTTCGTTGAGAAGTTGGTTCCGACAGCATCTGAAATCTGTATTTAAAAACGAAATGTTTTTCTCGTCGATAATTCGCACACATGAAGATGAAAGATGCCCATGAAGCAAACATATTCCCACCTTTGATGTCATAGGCTGATGTAGTTTGAAATCGAATGTAACGTGGGTACTAAGTGAGAAATATGATTATTCATCTCTTCACCCCTTCCCCGCCCACTAATCATTTCGAGGGTGTTGTCTCATTTAAGGGCTTTGAGTATATCCAACGCTCGGTATTCATGTTGATTTATTTTGTTATAACCTAACGTTATTTATTATTGTATGGCATTCCGTCATTGAGACATCGACTGGGAACTGAGGGCGCATATTACAATCACAGCTTAAACCATTGCTCAACTGAATTCAGCTCAAGTGGATAACTGTTCGCAATATTTTGGTTTTTTCATCAATGTTTAAAATGTAACATATTTTAAAATGATGTAAAGAATGGAAGAATAGCTCTCCACTTG
Source organism: Ericerus pela (assembly GCA_011428145.1). Classification (NCBI taxonomy): domain Eukaryota; kingdom Metazoa; phylum Arthropoda; class Insecta; order Hemiptera; family Coccidae; genus Ericerus; species Ericerus pela. Next base: position 852,145 of record WOFM01000635.1, on the reverse strand, counting down.
AGCTGAGTTCAATTATTGAGCATTGGTTTAAGCTGTGATTGTAATTTGTAATATCTACCCTAAAAGGACTCATCAGTTGAGAATAATCTCACATCAAGTAAACCTAGAGAGTAAGAGTAATATGACACACCAAACTAAATCAAATTATGAGACAATCAACTGCTCTTGAGAGCTACATCAAGCTATATCATTCTCTTATCTGCCAGTGGCGGGTTCAGAAAAAATTACTAGTGAGTCTTCGCAATAATATAATTCTATTATGTTACAAACATATCAAATTGGTAAATGTTCTTTTTTTTGGAGAAAGGCTGAAGCCACGGAGGAGGGAGGTATGGTTGGCACAGTAGCACCCTTTACAGAATACGGGTATTCGACGATCTAATTGTATCGCCCAGAACGCTCTTTCATTATCTCTTTCAAATTTTTAACCCATCTGTCACATAAATAAATTTTATTTAAAAAAAAAAACTTACTTCGTTAATTCAAATGAGTAGCTTTCATTGGTGTATATGCCCAAATTTATAACAATAATTTTTTCAAACTTTAAATTCTCATTTTCTTCATTACCTAATTTTTTAATTTCCAAATATGAATAGCCTAGGACATTCTCCAGCTGTAGAGGAACATTTTGAGCCTATTTTCATTAAAATCTATAAAGTAAGTCACTTGTTCTAAGCGAACGTTAGTTCTGTAGTTAAACATATCAAACGGATATACCTCCTCTATCCGTACGTAGTCGGTAAAAATGAAGAAAAATCAATCTTTTTACATCATTCTGTATTTCTGCATAATTATAATAAATACAAACCATCCACTCATTTTCTATAAAATTTTTCAAACTGTTTTCTTTAATTAATTAATTTAAGTAAATTTACTAATAAGTAGGTCAACTATGATCGCTATCTATTCGTATTCATCGTCAGTAATTTTTTAACCGACGTTTGGCTACAGTTGAAGAAACTTTAAAAAAAGCTATTAGTAGTGCCATCTATATTTTTTACGAACTATTTCCAATCAAAAAGTATATTAGTAGTGTCATCTATTATATTTTATACGAACTATTTACAATCGAATAGTGTCAGGAACGTGAAACCTCTCGATCGCTTCTACTTTCCTAATAAAAAACGTTAAAAAACGCGTATTTTTACGTTCGTAAATCACGCGGTGTACGGGATGTAAGATATGTTGCATAACAAACTTTTACAGGCGCATCAGGTATACAAATTTAATGTTTCATGGCTTTATAATAACACGTATTATTCATAATAGCCATAATATTTATCATCAAAATTGAAAAATTTTTCAATCTTTCAAATTCTCTTTACAAATATTCTCAGTTACACCATTTTATTTGAATATAGTGGCGTACCGTGCTCTCATAATTTAGGTATGAGCTGAATGAATGAATGCTATGACTTAATATGGGCTAACTTCCAGTGTAAATTTATGGAATTAAAAAAAAAAAAAATACAAAAAACAAAAAACAAAAACAAACGTGAAAAGGTTTCTTTTGTAAAATACTGAGAAATGCTTTCTTTGCGAGTTATAGTTCCTCTCCCCCAAAATTGAGGAAAAATAAAAAATTTGATGTACATCTTCCAAAAAATTTAAAAAAATGAACAAAATTTGGTACAGGGTAATATGTATTATTTATTTTCAGTTAATTTTCGAGTTTTACCTGCATTTGGCGAGAGGGGAGGGAGTAGTTTGTCCCTATTTAAACAACAATCATATCGTTTAACCCCTTCGTGTCCGAAAATAAGCACAATCATTTTATTCATGAATAACAAATACATTAAAAATGTATCTAAAACTCGACAGTTTTCGAGAAAAACGGGGTTGAAAGCTAAAATTGTTATCTAAGGTTACATTTGGCGATGGAAAACGCCCGGCCCATCAGCGCCAAAATTGGAAGCGTACTACAATGAATTAATATAAATATTTATTCTGAATTTCGTGTTTATTGGGGCGAAATTGAGCATTTTATATCCGAAATAAAAACAAGAATGGTGATACCGGAAGTACCGTCCTGCCGATCCGCACCAAAATCAATAGGGCTGGTCCTTTGCTTGGTGAAAATATTCTTACCAAATTTCGTGATTATTGGACAAAAATTGCGACCTGTACTATGGGAACAAGATATTGACAATGTATATATATATATATATATATATGAATTTGAGTGGTATCAAAATTTTCCTGAGATCACGAAACGAAAAACGTACCCATATTTGGCCCGGGGGGGGCTAATATCGCACCAAACGTAATAATTAAATTTTCTAAAGAAAACCTACTAAAAAAGATCTTCTAAGCCCGAAATAGAATCGTTGTACCGCCGGTATTGATATGAAGAAGTACCTAAGATAAAACTTATTTGAAGTAAGATATCTATGCTAATTTGCTAATTTGTACGAGATGTCAACTTGAATAGAGATTAGAATACAGCAATTACTGACTTTCACTTTTTGTTTTTTCTCTTTTTTCATAAGTTTTGTACCTCGGACAATTTTTTTTTGTTTTTTTTTTCAATCAATTTGTTGATTACTTTTTGTTTATTTTTCATAATACAAGTAGTTTCATGCGATCGTAATTAATTTTGTTGGTAGATTTTCATAAAAAAAAAACCTACTCAAAAAGTGCTAGACGAAGACTTGAAAATTTGGTGCTGGCAGATATTCAAAAACCTTTAGGTTTTAATTCTGCGCGAATTCGAGGAGTAGGTAAGCTAAGAAGAACTCAAAAAATGGATGTCCTCACATATAAGTAACAATAATAATTTAAAGAATGTTTTCGTTCTAACTGAGTTAGGTATAGCCACTTTCTGAGAACCAGTGTTCTTTCTGAGTTCAACACACACAAATATAGGTGCGTAGCTTATCATCACTTCAATTTTTTTTTTTTACCAAATAGCCTACCGTGTTATTGCCAAGTTCCTAACCGCTGAGCAATTTTTTCCCAATTACCTACTTGTAACATGGTCAAGTATGAACCGTAGAAAATGAGTACTTTTTAAAATAAATAAAAATTAGTTCGAAATTCACCGAAAAAAATTTTTTAATAAAATTTATCATTTATTTCTTTACCGCTGTGCTAAGTGTTCGATAATAATTTTTTATTGTTTTTTTTTTTTTCTTTATGCATCTTAGGAGCTGATCGTGTAGCAACGACAGAGTATTAAATATAAAGGAGGACGCACGTGAAAGAAGAAGAAGTACCACTTTTGAGACGAAATAACCCCACTCTTACAGAACTGTACACTTTTCGGTCTCATTTAAACCTACGAAATTCGTGTGTTTTGTGGTTTCTGAATTCATAGTCACATTTATTCGTTCATTGAATTGAAATTAGGTACCTACCTATATTTTGAAAAAACAAATTCTCATTATTTTCAGCGGGTCCGAATGGGCGGCTAGTAAATTTGAATTTGGTGCTGTAAGGATGGCGACAACATCTTCAAAAGTGGTGCCATTTCTCGCAGCAGTGTTCAGAGATGGGCGTGCAGTAAATGTATTTAACAGGTACTCCGAGATAGCAACTGACTAAACTACCTAAATATTATCATATTCCAAGCACGTGACGTCAGTGGTCAGAATTTTATTCGAATTTGATAGGTAACGCTGTAGTTGTGTTAAAAAAGACAAATCGCTTTATTTTCTCCGTAATTTTCGGACCTACAGGCGGTGGAGTTTCTTCCATCTCCATAATCCAAAATTTACGAATTGAAAATCACGAATTGCTAATGCAGCCAACGTAAAATATTATTTTATTCAGCTGGGTAGGCACTTATTTACGAGAAAGAAGAAATATGCCATTGAAGCTATCCGAGAGCAGGCGGATACCTTAAGGTCAATTTTTAAACGTAGGCATAATTTTTTGCGCCAGAATATGGACGTTCATTCATTATGGGAATTGTTGGTGTAAACAAAATTTAAAAAATAAAATAAGTACCCCAGGAATGAACTTGCATCTGCCTGATGAAATTAAGTACCAATCGTGGAACGTGTCTGAGGGTAACCAAGTATTGCTACACAGGTTAGACAAGAAATAAGAATTAATCGAAATTAAATTTCATACGTAATCCATGTTTTTAACATTGGGTCGTGGCCGGAAGTTCAACACTTTTTCAAAACTAAAGTAAGTTCTTGACCATGCACGCTTATATGTCAATTATTTTTAATTTTATTATAAAATTATTACAAAACTTGTGACAGCGCGGGTCGTAAGCCGTAGGCTCGAAATTTATTTCGAAGCGTCCTTCACCGACTAATCGGTTTTAAATTTATTGAAAATTATATAAAATTAAAAAACAAGTTCCGTCAAGTCAGTTCTTGGTTTAATCAGACAGTTTTAGTTCGATCGCATATCTTTGGAAGAGAACTTTCTATCAGAATATAATCGCAGGGCCGTGTAAGAAAGTTAAACAGTTTTTAAAAAAATAGTTATTTGTGATACAAGTACAAATAAGTTAGGTAGGTTAAAAACGAATTTTTAAAAAACACGCTTATTTTATAATTTAAAGAAGAAAATAAAGACGAAAAAGAAAATAAAATTTCTCACTTTTTTTTTCTGATACAGAAACAAACAAAAATTGAGAAAAACAACTGATAAAAACGGATATAAGTGTATGTGTGCGTGTGTGCGTGTGTACGTGTGTCACAACACGCGAAAGCAGCGCTGACGTTGGTCATCCGGTGTACTTCAACAAATTGAGTGAGTAGAATGAAAGTGTACCTATAAAAAGTAGGTGATTTTGATACGAGTGCGATTTTTGCAAAATGAGCCAAAGGTGAGCACTGCAAATCACACGAGTATCACCCACTTTTTACGCGAGTCACACTTTTGTTTGCAACAACCACCGTGTAAAAAAAGATCAATCATTTGTTTGATTTATAGCAAATTAATAATCAGTAATTTTTTTTTAACCAAAAAATCTTTCCATCCCTGTAGAGTTGGGGTATAATTTTTGAATTTTTTGCTACTGACCGTATAATTAATAATTATTTTTATAAGATTTTTCAGTACCGTCGTTCATGAGTAAACTTCCAGTAGAACTCGCGCCTTTTTTTATAAGCTTTTATTCTACTCATTATTGTAGTGGTAGGAGTTTAAGTGTTCGTTTAACATCAAAAGGACAATAAAAATATATCGTTGTCACACACCTAGCTCGTGTTTCTGTGCTCCAACAACAACTGAAAAGTGTTGCCTCAGCCCAGTGTCTTACAGTTGTGGCAGTTTCCCTGCGCATCACTAGCGCGTAGGGGACCCATGGGCAAAGCCATGACAACTATTGTAACGCCAGAAAATAGGTGTTGGTTCAGAATTTGTTTCCTATTTTTGACGTTGACACTTTACGAAATATTTATTTGAGGAAGACCACAAATAAATATTTATAATTAAATAAAATAGACTTTATAAATTAATTTGAATATACTAGGTATCCACTTCACTATAGTGGACCTTAACTTTGTTGAGAGATTTAGACTTCAATTAATTTTCAACGAAAATATTTTTATAAAATATAATAAGTTTCATTTACAACACAAGAATAATAGAATTGAACAAATGAGTTGACTACAATTAAAGAATTTACATGAAATTAATGAACTGAACAAAATTGAAGAACTGAACAAAATTAAAATTGAAGTGAACATCTTGTTCTTCAGAGTTCGAGTTTTTATAATTTAATTTCTACATGGTAAAAAGAAGAAATGGTAAGAACAGGTGGGATTAGTTTATTACGATTGGTTGTTACCAAAAAGAAGGAGAATTGACGTTTTCCAGTATTAGACAGATATTTCAACTAAGTTACACGTGTGTGACATTAGCTGAGGTCAGCCATAATTGTATTTTTGTAACAGAGACAATTTTCATCGAATTCAGACGATGCCATTTCCTGTTAGGTTTGTACAAGGAAGAAGAAGAATAATAAAAGTGTGAGAAAATAAAAAATAAGACGAATAAATTCGTCTGTGTAAAAATATAGGCGGACATTTAAAAAAATGTTCGTCTATATTCGTTACAACTATGGCAATTTTAAAATACACCAATACTGCGGCCAACCTTTCGCAACAAAATAACATTTGCTAAAGCCAAAAAAAAAAAAAATAAAAGCCTATCTTTTTTTCACTAAAGTATTTTTTATTTCTACTTTTTAAGGAAAAAAATGAGCTGAGAACTTTTTCAGAACACCACGCCAACATAACCCCCTAGGCATGCATTTTCTCTCTCCAGTCCTCTTACAACATGATAATATGTTCGTGATAGCAATAAGCTGGTAACTAGTAGGGGAAAAATGGGGTCATTAATCTGGCTGGCGTCTTCCTTTGCCCCCACAATCAAAAATCTAAAAATCTTTCCCACACCACTCCATATGCCAAAGAAGAATCGCACTAGCCTCGAGAAGACCAAAACAACAAATATTTGGCTCCTGTTAGAATTTCATTTGTTCTGTCTGTTATAACAGGCTAGTTAAGGCCCTGAACATTGATATCACAGCAGTAGAGCAAGTAGAGCAGCTGCTTTTGAGCACCTTTTAGATGGCAACTAAAAATCTTCTGAGGAGGAAAAACTAACAAATAAATTGTGATTAATGTACCGATACATTTACACACCTTCAAACACACACACAACACAACCATAATATACCATTACATCCTACATTCATTTCATCCCCTTTGTGTTTATATTACAATTTACACTATATGCACACGAATCTCCATATATCTCTATCCCAGTCTCTTGAAATTACTACTTGTTCCCCTTACACAATCATACCTCATACACGCAGATAGATATATTTTTTTAGTTCATATACATTAGTAACTGTACAATTGACGTAATAGGTACTCTTTTTCAGTAATTTATTGGAAAGAAACTATTTCACACATGTTTTTAAATAGCAATTAGAATATGTGTATCTAAACTGTATTCATCTTCTTCTGATTTTTGAAACCGATTTTGTATCTCCAAAATCTGAAGCAAACTCACTTCTAATGAAATCACTGTAAATGTGAAGGGGTTCAATAGTTTTGAGTACGCAATGTTTTAATTATTGTTACTTGAAGTCCAATACATTTCAAGTACTGTAATGTCTGGTCAAATCATTTTGAGTTTATCAATTTGTTAAAGTCCTGAATTACGATAAAAGTTAAAACAAAATTATAATAAAAATTAATAAATAAATATATATATATATATATATGTGTGCATATTGTGGAATACCTTGTTGTGAGAGATATTCACACAAAGAAGGTCTTCAACAGATATTGCGTGTTCTGCCACTTCATACTGTAAAGTATGGGAGAGCCAAATCTTGGCAAATACTGGCAATTTTGTAGCCAGTTTTGAGAGTTTATATACCAAATTTGGCACACACACACAGACACACATACATACATATACATATGTGATTATATCATCCATTACATCTTTTCCTGCCACCATTGAGGTGATAAGAAACGACGCAATGCATTTAGTATCGAGTCATGACATCACCAAGATCATTATCAGGTAATTGATCACAGCCCGTGCAATGTATCTTACCTGTACGTATGTACAGGTATGAACATACAAACGCACAAATGTGTATATGGTTTAACGTCATTGAGACGATTGATTGCCAGCCTTTATGCAGCTACTGTTGTCGAGGGGTGCGAGCCCTTAAAACCTCATACAAGTAATGTCACCACATACATACATACATACATATATATAAGTTCGTTTTCAATCGAGTCTAATTTGCACTACAAAAATAATAAAGTGTGAGATCGTTTTGATTCATAATTATTTATTCACACGAAATTAAATGGTCGGAGTGAAATTAGAAAATTCAGGTTATTTTATACACGAAACGAACTAAGATTAAATCTGTATATCTAGGTCAAGCGTTGAATGACCGCACGAACGAATGAATGAATCTATCAATGAAAAATATTATCGAAAAGTGGTATGAGATCGATGACGGTAACAAAAGAAAACGTTCAGGTTAAGATTAGTTGAAAATGTTGTCATCGGATAAAGAAAAGAATGAAGTTCGTGAATGAAATGACGTAATTGTCGATAAATAGTTTGCATGTAGTAAATAATAACGTCGTAACATCTTAGCCTAGGTCATACATAAATAAACATGAAAAAATGGTCAAAATCTTGCAAGTATAAGCAAGATTGGTGTGATTCGAGAAAAGACGATTTTGTCTTTTACATCCCCACACTGAGAAAATAAGACAGATTCACAATATACAAATAAACGATTAATAAATACATGAAATATACAGAAATAATAATCGATTGACAATCGCGTAAAATATACAAAAGTTCTAGAATTTCGTTGTTTGATACAAATGTATTAAGTACAAGGGTAAAGTTTCGATACGTGATACAAGTTGGATTCCTGTTTTTGGTAGCCTGAGTCAACCTGAAAAATAGAGTTTGATACTTGCTTCAAGATTTTGTATGGTCCAGTCCTGATCTCGTCTAATTTATTTTTGTTTAAAGGATTTCCATGCAAAACAAATACGTTATCTCCTGTTTGAAAATTACTTTTTGCTTTATTTTTATCAAATCTTTTCTTGTTAATTTTGTGATTTTTGCACAAATTTTCAAAAGCGGTCTGTCTATCTTTGTCTAAATTATTTGTTTTGTTTCCAAATTCTGGAATTATTTCAAATTTTACGTTATTCATTAAATAATTCGGAGAGAATTTTTTTACAGAGTGAATAGTATTATTATATTCTTTTACGCATTCTTCCATAAGGACAGACCATGATTTTTTTTTATTTTCTTGATTTTAGTTAATTTTACATCTCAGTCTATTTACTAGAGTTTGATTTAATCTTTCATTTAATCCATTGGAGAAAGGACAATCTACTGCCGTAAAAATTAAGTTAATATTATTTTTTTGAATAAAATTTTTGAATTCGTTGGAGTTTATCCCTCCATATTGATCGGTCAATAGATTGAAAATATTATGACCATTCTTTAAAACATCCTCTATTATTTTAACAAAATCTTTGGCGGTTTGAGTTTTTGAGGTTAAAATATACGCAAATCTGGAAAAATGGTCAACTAGTAAATGACAGTATTTTTTTTTTGAGTTGTTACTTGAAAAACCGCCTATAGTGTCGAGTGACATATATTCAAAGGGCCTTGTAGCTGGTCCAAGTTGAGAAAGATGGCCAAATTTGACAGGAATTCTGGTTTTGTTTTTGATACAAGTGGTGCAACTCTTGCAGAAATCTTTGATGTGTTTTCTAAAATTTTCATTATAAAAGTTTGGAAAAAGGGTGAGTTCAATCTGTTTGGATCCGATATGTCCAAATTTAAAATGAGTCTTTTTTATTAATTCTTTAGCAAAATTATCGGAAATTATTATTTTATCTATAGAAGCTCTGTATTTTGAAAATATTACGTTATTTTTTTCTGAGAGGTTTTCTTTTTTTATTCTTTTAAAATCTTTAAGTGCCATTTTTTGATCATTTATAATATCTTTTATTTCTATGAAATTTACTACTCTGAGTTCAGAGGAAGCTTCAAAATTTTCGAGAACTGGATTGCGAGACAAACAATCCGCTTCATTATTAGTTTCTCCCGGCACATATTCTATTTCAAAATCAAATGGGGATAATTGTAACATTAATTCTCTGAGTTCATCGTCGTATTTTGTATTAATTTTCATATTTTCTAGAGGTTTATGATCAGAGAATACTTTGAATTTTAATCCCAATAGTCTGTGTCTCCAATACATTAATGCCTCTTTGATTGCCAAACATTCTAAAAACACTGCTTTTTTTCTTTTTTGGACTTCATTTAATTTTTTTGAAAAGAAAGCAGTTGGTTTGAATGAACCATCATCTTGTTTCTGTTTCAGAATTGCACCAATCCCTTCTAGGCTGGCGTCAGTCTGTACAATTGTTTCCCTTTTTGGATTGAAAATGGCTAAGCACGGTTCGGAACATAGGGTTTCTTTAATTTTTTTAAAACTTTCTTCACATTTATCGTTCCATAAAAAGGGGGTATTCTTTTTTAATAAATTATGAAGGGGCGCCAGAATCATAGAAGAATTTGGAATGTAGGAACGATAAAAGTTTATTTTGCTGAGAAATTGCCTAATATTTTTTTGAGTTTTTGGGGTGGAAAAGTCCCTTTCTGCTGTTGTCCAAAATTTTTTTCTTTCAATTTTCTAAAAAACTATTGAACTAGTAGACACCAAACTTCTACCAAACTTGCACTCACATGGTGACAATCTGTTGTGGAAAGTTCAACTTTATTCTAAATTCTGTAAAAATCTCTTTTAAAGGAATATTTTGTTCTCCAGTTTCCCTGGAAACTACCAAACCAATAGGCTGACTCCTTTCACATCTAATCCTACATAAAAACTATGTATCATGAGAATTTCAGCCTTATTTCTTTGGTAGTTCTCTCAAAAACATGAAACAAAAATTCTCTCCAGCAATTTTTCCTTTTTCAGTTTTCTTGAAAACAACTGAACAAATAAGCACCAAACTCCCACAAAACTTGTACTAACATAAAAAAAATCTGTCGGGAAAATTTAAATCTGATCCCTTTTGTAGTTTTTTCAAAATCTTGGAAAAATCACTTTTCTAAGAATTTTTTATTTTCAAGTTTTCTCAGAAGATACTGAACCAGTAGGAACCGACCTTTTTTTAATATCTACTCCTATATGAGAACTACCTTTTGTAAAAGTTCACTTAAATGAATCCACGTAGCAAATGTCCTTATCTGCAATTGCATATTGAAAAACATCTAAGAATATGGCCACTGTCTTATCATTTGAATTTCAATTCTTATTCTTACCAGTTTTTCTCGTTTTTATACTTTTTTTCTTATCATTTATACATTAAGATAATAAATATTATTTTAATTTCACTGCTTGAAGTATGATTCTATTATACATCCACTGAAAGATGGCATTTGATAAATGACCTTAAACAAAAATTTGAAGATAGTCATTAAATTTGAAAATTATTTTGGACAAAATTTTGTCATTTGTTTGTAAAAATTGATAAAAAAAATTCTAGCTCAGTAATGCTTCGCTGGAAAACTCAGTTTGCTTGATATTTATATCCATAGTAATCGATATTTCTATCGATAGTTATCGATATGTCTATATTTCATTGCTAGTTTTAGATTAAGAAACTACAAAAAACTTCAATTAACCCATAACTTTAACAAAAATATCGATCTATCGTTGTTTTATCGCTAAAAATTATAGAGGATGTGGATGGATGAAGAAGAAGTTTTGTAACATGAAATAAAGAATTAACCAAAGTAACATCTCAGAAGTATGTGTATTTAACATCAGTCATATATGTTGAGAGTGAGTACAGTTTGAGTGAGATAAACAAAGGAGTATGGAGATTAACGTGTGAGTGATGGAACAGTGTATCAGTGGAGCTGCGAACAATAATACAAACTTGTGTTTTGATTATAGTCGAGTGTCCGCAGGAGTGAGAGGGGAGAAGGATTGGTGGTTTCAACAAAAATCGCTTTTCTATAAATTTTTGTTTCGTTTTTTCAAAAACTACCAAACAGATGGGCACCAAACTTCTTTTAGACCTGCTCCAATACAATAGCCATCTTTCATAGAAATTTCAGCCTTATCCACTTGGTAGTTTCCCCAAAACCGTGAACCTGAAATGTTTTCCAGCAATTTTGCTTTTCCAGTTTTCTTAAAAACTACTGAAATAATAGGTGCCAAACTTCTGAGAGACTTGTACCATCATAAGAAAAATCTATTGGGAAAATTTCAGCCCAATTCCTTTTGTCATTTTCTTAAAATCCAGGAAAAATGACTTTTTTTGAAATTTTTTATCCAGTTTTCTCAGCAATAAATCAACCAATAGGCAAAAAACTTCTTTCAGACCTGCTCCAGTATAAGAACTATCTCTCGGGAAAATTTCACTCATATCCACCTTGCAGTTTTCTCAAAACCGTGAACACAAAATTTTGGGTGATATATATGTAAATAATGTACTGCACTACATCATTTAAGATAGCTATCTTCGTCACACTGGCCTTGAACTTGTTCGATATTTCGTTAATCGCACGTGCCAGTGCAATAACCTAAAGCTGATTTATTTCACCATCATACATCTTATCTTATTTTCACTTTTGTACCTGCCACCCCATACTTTGTCTGTTCATGCTTATTTTAATTTCTACGATTTTGGATTAAGATTTATTTCTCGTTGCTTTGTCAACTCATTCGTTTCCTACTAGTCTTATTAAACAGACAGATTGATATTTTCGTGTTTGATTTGTATATAATAACCTGAAATTTCTAATTTCAGTTATAAATTCTAAAATTTTAAATACAGTTCATTTATTTGCTGTAATTTCTTATTTTCGCTGCAAATTAGTAATTCAGATCAATCAAACTCTTACAAATTAGAAATTTCTTAAACTTGTGAAAATTTTCGTGTAACCTTCGTGAAAATTTTTACCCAGAACTCTGTAAAAATTAGTGACAATTTTTACCCAGATTGTGCCAAACGTATTGTGAGAATTTTTACTCCGATATAGTGAACTTTGTTTAATCAATTTTGTGAAACTTTGTAATGTCCACTGCAAAATTCCAATTTTTTTTGATCGCCGAGGGCGTAGATAAAACCACAAGTGTTGTGCTAAAAAGAATTCGTGCCTTCGAGGAAGAGACTTGGTTCTCATTCCCTGACGAATATCAGAAACTGGCTCATCATAAATCCCTGCTCGAGTTGCCTTCAATCAAAGGCGCAATTTCGGCGCTCAAGGCGAGGGGCCAATATCGTACAGTGAATGCATCTTTAACTGAGACCTTGCAGCAGCTGTACACAGATGACGATGGGAACTTTGTTTTTAAAGAATACTACTTGGCGGAGTCATATTTAGCTGTCACTCAACCAACCTATAAAATGGACGATTTGGTAACCTGCATGACTAAGATTGCTGAACCAAAAGAAGAGTCGGTGAAAGAAATTTTAAAACACTTCATATATATATATATACACATAAAAAAAATTGCGTTAAAATGAGAAAATGGTACCAATCGTTTCCTTTTCTCATGAAACGGATAATTTTCTTAACCCCCACCCCTAACCCCACAATGATGTCAGTTTTAATACTCCGTTTCTAAGAAACTGGGTAAAAAAAAACACAAAATGTGGTGGTGTCAAAGACACTTCCGATGTTTCTGGCGAACATCTATAATATATCCCTATCAATATGTAATAAACATATACCTAAAACCTCAACAGGACACTTCTTAAGCCACTGACAACGCCACCAAATTTTCAAGTCCAAAATTATGACGTCATCAGCCCCTTCAGTTGCCCCTGAGATAATGCCAATCACCCTTCACTTTAACATGTTCCAATCAATATGAAATAAATCTATTTATTTATCTTTTTATCTATTCGTTTATATTTAGGCCTATTTTATTTGGGTAGGTAGGTACCTATCTATTTATTTATTTTATTAATATTTATTTAGGTATCCATTTATTCAGAGGGCGGTCTGAGGATATTACGGTGCTCGTCAGGAAAAATACAATATACATTGGTCATCATTTTTGACTTGGAAATTTTAGCAGCTTAAATGGCTTATGACGTCATAATTTTGGCTATTACATTTTTTCTGTCACATTTTTTCATGTGGCACCCCTCTGTGTAAGATATAAAATAAATTCGCATTAAAAACGAATTTAAAAAAAAAAAAAAGCTTTTATTTACTTTTTTTTTACTTTAGCTTCATGCGGAATAAGTATTATTTCGTTGCGGAAGGTTGGCTGCAGTATTGGTATATTTTAAAATCGCACTAGGCAGTAGTGAGTAGAATAAAAGGTCATAAAAATCGGGACTGCTCACCAAATTGAGCCAGAGAGGTGGGACAAGTTCGTACATTTTGGTTAGAAGGAGGAGAATTTTATTTTCATGTGAAAACTTACAGAATGTCGTTAAGAAAGAAAATGTACGAGTTTGCGAGTTCCACTTTGATCCTTGGGCAACATATTTATGAAACAACTGGTAACAGCTAACGAAACGCCCGACGACCATCTTTCGCTGGGTGCATTATATATATACATATATATATATGTATATATATATATACCTTATTACAGCTCTGTCCGCAGTTCATAAATAGCATTTAACGTTTCCTATCCAGTTATTTTATAATCTGAATATGAGTCGAAAGCTGAGCGTTTATCTATGTATTTTCACATCTATTCATATATCATTAACTAATAAGTAAGTACCTCAGCTGGTCAATTTCTTCTTTTTAGCATGTTTTTATTTTTGCTTTATTTACCATCCACAAATTCTCAGGTCCATTTTATTTTATCCTTTTTCACGAAAAACGATCTCGCTATTATCAGGTTTTCAAATATGTTACTTAAGATCTTGTGAGTTAGCGAAGTGGGGGTTGGGAGTATGACAGTTTTTCGTTTCGTAACAAATCATGACTTTTGGCAATAAAATCAGAAATTCGTATAATCGTATTATTATATATTTCTATATTACATACAATATATAATTATATATTCGTATGTGTATGTATGTGTGGGTGTATGAGTGTATGTACTCTATATATTTACCATTCTTCTTAACATGATACAGGCATCATTTTTGTTCAATAGTCACGAAATTCTGTACCAAAGGCCTTTGAGAGGGAGGGGGAAAGGGTACCGAAGGTACGGGTCCGGACATCTTTAGGCGGAATGGCCTTAATTTAGAAATAAATTGTAGTTTTTAAGTATAAACGGTGAAAAAGGGCGTCAGGACCGATCCACGATGAGGTTTTTGGGCGTAAATTTTCCGAAGGTTTGAAAAAAAAACCGCTAAAATACATGTTTTAGAACCCAAAAGGTATCTAAAAAATTTATTTTGTGAGAAGAGCGAGCGAAATTATTTTTTGAATTTATAACCCCTTTCCAAAAACAAATCCTGCAGCCGGAGCTAAGAGGGGACCTTCAGTTTATTTCTCCTGGACACGAAATTTCTCTCCGAGGCCCTGTTCTGTACAAACGTTACGTCTAATACAGGAAACTTATCTAACAATTTTGAATCTAATTGATCGATTTGTTCAGAAATTATTATGTTATTTAGTTTAATTTTGTAGGTCGCAAAGGGTTCCATTCGAGTTTTCACTTGAAGTATCCTTTTGTCAAACAAAATGCGGAAAATAATGTGAAAAGATATCAAAATAATTAAAATAAGTATAAAACATGTAAAATGTGATACAAAATGAAATGAAAAACTATTGCGCAGCAAGCTTCGCAAGAAAATGTAGATTTTCTTTGTTTAAAAATTACCTCTATCACCAACATTCTTCTAACAAAGTAGTGTATAAGTTATAAAATATTTGTATTTTTTGCAAAAAATTATCCGTATCACGCAAATACGATGGATGCGATAAAATATACGGATTCAGCATCATGTTTTAAAAATATTTTATGAATGTGTCAAAAATCATTATTTTTTTGTGAAATGTTCGAAGTTATAAGAAGCACAAGTTTAGGAATTAATTCCGTGGTTCTATTTCCTGCTGTGACGAAAATTGTGGACAATATTATATATATATTTATGAGAAAAAAATCTTTTACATTGCAAAACGAAGAATAATTCAATTGTTTACGTTCTGATTACGAAAATATTAGCGGAGATTTTAGTGTCCGCGTTCAAATCTAATGTAATGAAGCGGGTAAGGAGTGGGCTAAAATTGATCTTTTTCTGAGATCGGGTTGTGTTTACGTTAAAATGAGTATTTTTCGCGATAAAGGCTAGAAAATAAATTCTTCAGGACCATTATCAGAAGGGTAAAAGAGGAAAAATCACACTGAATAGCTAATAAGTGGGAAACAAATTGGGCAATCAAAACCAAAATTGCTAGGTTTGATCCTTGTATGAGAGATACTGTTTGTACCAAATTTCGTGCCTGTTGAAAGAGAAGTGCAGCTTTTATTCAGATAACATGAAAAATTACCATCATCAACAGCCCCAAGGAATAAAATATTATACAAACAGGAACCAAATTTGAAATCTTGTTAGATATAGGTACTTTTAATCAATACCTGTACCAAATTTTGTGACTATAGCTTGAAAATTACTCCTTTTAGAGCCATTAATCTGCCAAAACTGCAATAAAATCGTTCCTATCAGACGTACCGTAAAGTTTATCCGCACCAAAATTGGTAGGTACTGTCCTTGACCTAAAACAGATAAGTATACCAAATTTTAGGTCTATTGATTGAAAATTACGACCTTTACGCTGTTCAACAAAAAATGCATATAAACAAAGGGATTGTTACTTTTTGAAGAGCCGTTTCTTTTTAAACCATGTTGTATAGAACAATGAGTCGCATTGTTTTATTCGGAAGCAAAAAATACATGAAAAAGGTATACTTTACCTTTCTGTAAAAACGAGAGGTGGCTCCATAAGAAGGCAAGATGTGACTTTAACGAATATGTTAGTCATAAAAATATAGACATACAGTACACACTTGGCTACATAAAAATACATATTTTATTCTGTACATTTGTCCTTTTTAAAGTTATACAGCTACCTGGCAAAAGTACCATTACTTTCTGCCAGCATTCACAACATGTTTTTCAACAGGATATTTGGTGACCTCGATGTACTGGTCCCTCGAATACACTTGAATAAATAAATTCCTTTAATCAGCAACTTCATACCTAATACCATGTAAAATTGTATACCCTGACAGGGTATATAAACTCATGTAGACAATAAAATAATTGTACTATACTTTCTATCAGTCTTAGCACTGTCACTTATCAAGTAGTCTTAAACACTTTACTGTACTGTTGTATGTACAAAACATTATAATAATAGATTGTTGAATTTCACTGTGTATTTGAATTTTATTTAAAGTCTCTGTTGATGTTAAGGTCTACAATAGTTGTGGATAATAAACTTATTAATTCAATTTAATTCTCGAGTAATAATAATACTCCTTCAAATATTGTTTTACTTAAAGGCAATGTAACCACATCAAAAGTGGTTAATTTCCAGTAGAGATGGGAATTTTAGTTCATTTTGCAGATTTAGTTCATCGATTCTGTTTCACCAAAGTGAACTAGTTCAATTAATTCAGTAGTTCAGTAAATTTTTCAACTCGATCACTTCAATCAGCTGATCCATGATTGGTCGTATCATTAAAATCAACTGATTTATTATATGATATTATGATAGACTCGTATTCATAAATTCATGCTAGAACTATTGGTTAATTGTTTGACTCACTCATTGACTGCTACTTACGTCAACTTTATTTCAATCAACAGATCAAGTAGAGTAGACTGATGAGAACTGAGAACTACCAAAAAAAAAAAAGAACTAATGAACTAGTTCATTTAAAAGGGAACAAAATGACTGATAAGTTCACTTCTAGGATTTGTTCAAAAGAACTAACTTACAAACGAACAACCCATCACTAATTTCCAGTAATTTTCACACCTCATTTGACCATTAAAGTGACTACCACTTCATCGTTGGAAATCTAATCCACTCTATATTTCAAGCCCCCTTCCTCATTGACACAATTTGAGAAGAAATGGAGGATAATGAATTGTCTGTGAACACAGTACCTACACTACATTTTTGTTACAAGTTTTTGATTTATAATATAAATACAGTTTCGCTTGATTCGATTTTTTTTTCTTACTTTTGCAGGAGGAATAAAGAAAATAGTTGACGAGACTATATTTTTGTTTCACATAAATGTGCAAGTAGATAATTTGAAATAAGTCAGCATGGCAACTTTAGTTAATCCAAACGTCAATATGCCATGGAAGAATGGCAAAGCCCGGATGAACAAAGACGATGTGGTCATATCCGGCATGTCGGGTCGGCTGCCAGAAGCCAACTCCATTGAGGAATTCAAACAAAAATTGTACGATGGCGTCGATATGGTGACAGATGATGATAGACGATGGCCCACAGGTGAGCATGAAATTATATTATGTTGGTTGGGATGAGGTCACATATAGGATATAATTTTCTGCTCCTTGCATCGGCAAAAGTAATATTTTTGGATACTATCTGAGGAAAGGTTTCTCTACTTTGAGGAAAAGTTTGTGTAAATTATGCTTTTGTTATTGGATTTCCATCTCTATTTCGATCTTATCGGTTAACAGAAATATATGTTCATGAAGTATGGCCAATGGTCTTCAAAGAATAAGACATAAAGAGGGTGTTCACAAATAATTTAGTGGAAATTAAGACTTATGCAAAATTGCAAAAATATAATAAACAAGAAATGAGTTCATAGGACTTTTGTGTACAAAGTAACTGTTTATGTAGGAAGATGATGTCATCAGGCAAGTCTTTACTTGTTTGAATGACGCGAGTATTTATGAATAGAATAAGAAGAGAAAATAGATTGAGAGTAATGATGAAGAGGATAATAAATGTTCGAATTAAGGAAAGTATTATGTACGATATGAAAATATCGTTATATTATCCTATTTGCTATTTTTAAAACTATAAAATTCATTGACTAGTACATCAATTTACAATGTATAAGGTTTTTAAAAAAATTTATAGGTCTTCTGTGGGGAATCAAACTGGCAACCTACAGGTTAAAATACTGACGAGACTATTGCATGGCTACAACGCCACCGATAGCCTAGTGAAAGTAGGGGCGTACAGGTTCACATCCCCATAAATTCATTAAGTTATTATTCTGCACTATTTTTATACGCTTTTATTCTACTCACTCAGTTTGTTGAAGTACACCAGATGATCAACGTCAGCGCTGCTTTCACGTGTTGCGACACACGCATACACATACACACATATCCGTTTTTATCAGTTATTTTTTTCAATTTTTGTTGGTTTCTGTATCAGAAAAAAAAGTGAAAAATTTTATTTTCTCTTTCGCCGTTATTTTCTTCTTCAAATTATAAAAGCGTATTTTTTAAAAACTCGTTTTTAACCTGACTTGTTTTGAATTATATTTTTGAATAAATGTCAAGTACCTAGGTATCTACCTAAACGTGTTCATTATTCATTAAACTACGGTAGGTACCAACCTGTTAATGGAAAATGTATCTATTCATAGAGAGAAAGGTGCTCTTTCTGAAAATTGTTCAAGGTACAAAATGATGCTATAGGTAGCTGTCCTCTGGGTGCGTTGTATAATAAATATTTGCATCTTTGATTGTTAGTACCAGGGAGAAGTGGTGTGGGGATGTGAACTACTATTAGGCAGTCTTATGTGGGTGGTGACATAGCTGTGTCGACATATTCACCCCTGTTTACCCTGTGGGTCACTGGTTCAATTCCCCACATTGGGAGACTCACAATCGGATTTTGTATTAGTATTTTTTCCTCAAAATTCTTAGTAGACTAACAATGTGTGCCCATTTGACAGGTGTCGGCACATATTTTTGATTATAACCTGTTCTCCAAAATCGCTGAAATTTACTCCGCTATCAATATCGCATAATATCTGATCTTCCTCCATACTGGTATATTTTCTTACTGATCATTTTTATACAATGACTTTATTTTAGGTACCTAGGTGATAACCATATAATAATAATTTTTTGTAACACGTGCATATAAATGCTGATTTTTTAGAGACCGTGTGAAGTACTTAAAGTGGCCAATTTTAGAACTTCTCATTTTCTCACTCACTCTTATTTCACCTTCTTGATTCCTCAACTTTATTTCGCTCCTTAATGATTCCTTTTCCTATTCATACAAACCTCTTTTTTCTTCCTCCACTTTTTATCAAACCTCATTATTTCCTCAGGTTTTTCACTCCTTCTTTTCATCAAGGAATACTCCAATTCCTATTTATTCCTTTTTATTATTTTTTTTTAAGTTTAAATTATTTTATACAACTTTTCACTTTGACTGGGATTCGAATCTGCATCTCCTGTAAGTTGGACAATCACTCTACCAACCATGCCATGAATACTGGTTGATATAGAATTATTTAAGTTTACTCTTATATGTTGTTAATGAACTACTTTTGTATATTTCTCTCTACAAAAGAACATTTTTTTTAAATGTCTCAAAACCAACATTCCCTATAATTATTAAAAACAATATAGTATGCTAGAGGTGCTAGTGGGCGATTTTAACTCGTGTGAAGTTTGCAGCTCTCGTCTTTGGCTCGTTTGCAAACTCTCCACACTTGGTAAAAATATAGCCCACTTTAGGCACTTGTAACACAATACAGTATTTTGTAACACCTGCTGACAAACTACATTTTTATACGCACCTTAGACAATGTATAAAACAGGTGATTTTAAAACCGTTTAGAACTGGGGTACAAAATTCTTAATTTATACGTCTGTCCTTACTGTGTACATTGTCTTGGGCGCATGCGTCATTTTATGCACTGGTCCTTGGAAGCATATAGCCTATGTTGTCATTTTCTTCAATTACATTTTTTTTTTTTCATAAATTCGATCGTCTGATGTCTCAATGATCAAGCTACCACCATGAGGTTTGGTTGAGTAGAGGGTAATAGTTTGCGCTTATATGTTGGAAAATTTACAAAATATTTGTTTATCTCAATTTTTTTTCGTTTTATTTTGTGTTTAGGGGGTGTTGCAAAAAACAGTATGTGACACAAGTGTATATAGTAGATGACTGAGACTCGTGTGATACGGCGGCTTTGCAAAAATTATTTATTTTTTATAAGCTTTTATTCTACTCACTACTGCGATTTTTAAATATACCTATGCTTCAACCAACCTTCCGCAATGAAATAATATTTATTTCGCACGAAGCTAAATCCAAAAAAACATAAATAAAAGCTTATCTTTTTAAAACGCGTTTTTAACGTAAACTTATTTAAACCATTGTATCACAAATAACTAGGTATTAAAATTGACTTTTTTCTTATGAAAGTAAAACAGGTTGCTTTTTATCGCAATTTAACTTATCGGACATCTTTCACACAATGTGGAGGAAACATACCTACTAAATAACTGAAAGAACTTTAAATGGCATCCTTTAAGCCGGTGGTTCCCAAACTTTACAAATCGTAACCCTCTAAAAAAATTTCAAATATTCAGGACCAATTTAGAGTGAAATGAGGTAAAAGGCAGTCGGTGTTATATATTTTTTGGTACTAACCCACAGTTTGGAAAACATTTTAAAGAATTAGGCATGATAGAAAAATGGGTCGAAAACAATTTGGCATTTTTTCTCGAAGGTTTACTAGTCAGTAGACTTAAGCACGTGAGTGTACGGAATTAACTCACGATTTTTATTGTATTCTCTTTCCACAAAAAAAAAAGTGCGTAGATAGTTACTAAAATGCACCCATCAATCTCACTTAGCCCTCAAGCAAATGGGCATTTTGTGACTCTTAAATTAGCCAATATTAATTTTATTGCAAAACAATTTTTGAGACACCAAAATCTTTAAGTGTACCTAAACAAAAAATTGAATAGGATACCTAATTGTTTCATATAAAAATTGAAAAAATGACGATTAAAATCATAATTCTTATCACACTACGTCTTCATTTCCCGTCCCCTACTCCCTTCCAAATTATAAATATATGCAATAAAATACCACTATAACTTAATATCTATACATGATCAACATTATTTTGTAACCATTTAATTTAAATGACTTGTTTTTTTGTTTTTTTTTTTCTTTTGAATAAGAAAATAATATTTATATTATGCAGAAAAAACCGGTTTTCTAATACTGCAGTAGTTACTGTCTGCTGCATGGCCATGACGTAAAATATACGTACCTAGGTACATCAATTATTGGAAAATTAGCTAAACACGAATTTCATTGCACATACAACTATACCCCGACTATTTGTACATGTTATCGATTGAAATTAATGAGTTTTTAATTGGTATTTTTCCCTGAGATGAAAAAAACAACATTTTTAATGCACGTAGATTGTCTGCTTTCATTGTTGATTGGGTGTGTCTACTAACTTTTGTAACTTAATTTTGTAATTTTTAATGATGAAATTAGTAAAAATTATTTTCGTTTTAATGGTTTTTCTGCGATATGAGCGAAGTTATTACTTACAGGGGGTTTCAGTAGTAAAACAAAACCTTTAAATACTTACATGCAAAATTTTAGTTTTTAACCAGTACCTACTGTTAAAAGTTAGTTCTCACGTCTTCTACTTTAAGGCCCATATTCACAAACGTCACTTTAACCTCCCTTCACTCAAATTTTACCCAAATAAATTCTTTTGCACTATTTCATACATAAAAATGTGGGAACACCGTATCTCTTACGAGAGTTCCAATGTAAAAATAAAATGTTATCACATTCTTAAATACAAAATTGTGCCAAAAGTCATTTTTAAGTAAAGTTTAAGCGAAGGGAGGTTAAAGTGACATTTGTGAATACGGGCCTAAGTCAAAAAATCTTCAAAATAGTGAGTTAGAGCTAATGGTTGGAAAACAAAACGAAAAACAAAACAAACTGCGATCTGAAACAATTTTTTTTTACAAAAAATGGGAACTAACAGAAACGGAAACAAAGTTTAAAAAACCAATATAAAATAGAAGAGTTAAAATTTTTTTTTTTTACTTTTAAAAAAATTGAAATTTTGGAATTGGATTCATTTGCTGGCAGTCTATTTTGTAAAATTTGCAAATTAGGAGAAGGCTACACCCTTTTTTTTTTTTTCACATGAAACATCTCTATAGTTATTAGTTATAGTGATTTATTCAAAAACAAAAACGGAAACAAAAACAAACAAAAACAAGAACAAAATTTTTAAATTTAAAAACTAAGTACCAGAAACAGAAACGAAATATTTTAAGAACAAAAACCTAAAATAGAAACAGAATCAAAAATTTTTAGAAAGAAACACTAAGCAAATTGGAAACCAAATTTTTCATTTTCCAATCTCTCTTTACAAAGAGGTCTTGCCTCATTTTTAAGTTTTGAAAATTTTTGGATTTTTCAAGTATTCTTAGTGGTACTCTGTGTTACAAAAAAAGTTGAAGTCACCCATCAAACTATAGGTAGATCATCATATTGTAGGAAGCTGCTGTAGACGCATGCGCACATCTACTTAATGACCTCGTATGTGTGTGAGCCACGCCTGGTGTTAAAATTAGATTGGTAGTGGTGAGCTACCAACCTGTGAACCAAAAATGAGTTTGCCCTACATAATGTAGGACACAAACTACCAGCAAGTGCGTAAGCACACTTGTCACCACTGGTAGGAAGTTGCCACAAGTATAATAATTAGTATGTATTTTCAGGGTTACCAATCTGGTTTCATAGAATTCTCATCTCATGCTCGAAACAATTTCTCGTAGGAAGTAAATGAATAAAAAATAAAAACTTTAGTCAAGAGATGCCAAGTTAGGCAATGTGTAAAGTGTATAATAAATGTGGGACATCTGCCCGACTGCTTAGTCGTATTCACACGTTCCAAATGGGAATTTTGTGTTGTGCCAATGAAACAGAATAGCCTACAATAGGTCTGTTTGCATGCTTCCAGTTATGTAAAATTCTGACAAAACTTATGTCAGATTTGTTAAAAAAGCATTCCCACGTTTTAACTGAAAATACTGAATTGTGTTCACACATTTTTCTGAAAATTCAGAATTCTTAATTTTCTTAACATTTAGTTTTCAGTCACTCTGGACTTCCTGAAAATTTTGAAAACAGATGAGTTCCTTCCAATTTACCATGTTTCACAATTTTTTTGTTTGAACCAATCCAAAAGACAATGAAAAATATCAATTTTTTAATTAATTGGTGATGATTTAATGATAAATATTTTTTTGAAGTTCATTCAGTTATATTTTTACAATTTTTTTTCAGAACAGTCATAAAGCTGTTTGCTCGTTACAAGAAACCTAAAAATAGAATTTCTAGTTTTGTCAGTTTTCAGAATTCAGAAAAATGACATTTTCATTTTCCTGAAATCGTGAAAACAAACCTAATAAAATTAATACATTTATTTACAAATTTGATAACATTCACATTTTAATATTGAACAAAAATTTCTCATTCACTTAACGATTCTTTCAGTCACCATTTGAGGTATAAAGCTGGGGTTGATACCGTTAAATAGGCTAAGAAAATTTTCTCCAAAAATCTCGGCCAAAAACAATTCACCAGGAGATAAATTAACTCGCCAACCCTGGCCTTAGAAGAACTAATTTCGCTCAAATCCAATCATTACAGTCGTACTCTTCTTAGGTACTTTATCAGCACTGGCATAGTTAACAAACTGTGACCAAAACGTTTGACCGTGTTTTTGTCGTGTGTCAATTTCAGGTCTTTTTGGTTTACCAGTGCGATCAGGAAAATTGAAGAATCTACAATATTTTGACGCGTCATTTTTTGGAGTGCATCCCAAACAAGCTGAGGTCATGGATCCGCAAATACGGATATTGCTAGAATTAACCTACGAAGCCATTATCGATGCTGGTGAGTAGCAAATTCCTTGCGGTCTCGTTATCATATGCACGAATAAGTTATTAAAATACCAATTATCATTAGAAGTTATTTGTTTTTATGTCACAAGGTACGAGACAGTAAATTGGATAAAGTAAGGGAAAATATTGAATCTGCAGTTCTTAAGATAGAACCGAAAGACGTAGCTGGTGTATAATTATAGCCTATTATTAGGAAGCAATTTTATTGTAAAAAATAATTTTTGGATCTCCTTCCACAGAAATATCAGAATAACCAGAAGGTGGTGTTGGGGAGATGAGGAGATGATCATCCGATGTGGGCGAATAGGCTTAAATGAAAAGCAGATTTTTAACGAGGTGATCGAGGAATATAAGAAAACCAAGGATGAGATGACAGATCAGGTTAAATGGTATTGTAAATGGACATAGGTAGGCTGTGTGCGTGTGGTGCGACATGCATGTGGCAGTTTTGGGTGTAATAACGTGCGCTCGTAGCAAAAAACATTCACTAAACAACTCTGGAGTGCGTTCAGAATGAACAACCAAAACAACCATGGTTGTCAGGAAGAAGTTGAAATATTACTTCAAGTTTACCCACCTCAAAAGAACAATTTCTCGCAATATATAATGAAATAATTAAAACACGATAGATTGTTATCAACCTTTTCAAGTTGTTAACAAAATAATGCTGTATTAACTCAAGCATCTGCGAACAGACCAAGAGAATGTTGGAAAAAGGGTACAAGACAAGAATAATTAGACTCCCGCCTTTTTTATAACTTTTCTAATTTTTACCCAGTTTGCTTGCAAACAGATCACTAAAACATACTTCACAAAAGGGTTAGGTATGGGGATGATAAAAATTATCGGTTTCATGAAAAAGGAAATGATTGGCACTATTTTTTCATATTGATCTAATTTTTTTAATCCCTGTAGCGCCACTCCGTGGAGCTCTGGTTTGTGCAAGCCCTGGATTCTTTCTAGTAACACTGTAAAATTTGTTGTTTTGGAAGGAAGAACAAACTTATTTTTTTTGTGTCTGTGTGTGGCTGTGTAGTTAGTGGCACATGTGCATCAAATGTGAGGTAATAATTAGCAAAATAATATCGGGAAATAATTTTGTAAAATAATTAACTGCTTGTACCTTTATTACAATGATATATATACATATAAATATATGTAAAATTACTTCAGTCATCCTCGTATTTTTAAATGACCACATTTTGTTCATGCTCATAACCTGCCGATATTTCACTCCTCAACCCGATTCTCTTAAATGTTTCGAACACGTTCCCTTTCTACTGATTAGCTTATTAATTTTGTGAATACGATTTTGAATTCAAACTGTCTCTCGTCAAACCTATTCTTGTTTCCACTCAGTCATTTGTTTTTCGCATCTTGTTTTATGTACAACACAATTTTCATTCTTGCTTTCTGTGCTCTGCACATTATAATTCAGTTTGTTGTTGTAAACTTGAAAATTTGATTTAATTTGTTGAACTAAAATTTTGTGTAAATAATTTTAATTCGTTTTTGCTAATAAAGTTTCGTCAAATTAAAATCTATTTCTTTAATTCAACTGCGAACCTACAAATAAAATTTTCTTTTCTTTTATTTCGATAACTTTAATTCGTTATGTGACGTGTTCTTTGAAAACTTTTAATTGTGCAATTATGGAAGTTTTGCAATTTCATATCGTGGTAGCTGCTAGTGCCGATAACAAAACAAATGTTACTCTGATTCGTCGTGTCTGTTTCTTTGAATCTTCATCCTGGTTCGGTTTTCCTACCGAGTTTCAGTTACTTTCCACTCGTGTCGATTTGGTGAAAATCCCTGTTGTCAAGTTTGCTGTCAGTTCCTTAAAGACTAGAGGCACTTTTTGGAATGTCAACATCACTCTCCCACCTGAGGTCTATGGCCTTTATGTCGACTCAGAAGAGAACTTTGTTTTGGAGACCATGTTTTGGGTGAGGTTGAGGTTTCATCGTGTTTGCCTACCGCTGAGTCTTCATCTCCGGCTATGGAGTCCATGGTGGCATGTCTTGAAAAGATGTCCAGTCCAAAAGAGGAGTCTTTGAAGAAGATTCTGCGTCATATTTTGCTGGAAAAATTTAATCCAAAAAACAAAAACGTCGAGTCATGGTGTGATTGGTTCGAGAAGGAGTTGAACAGATTTAAGTTGGAAGGTCGTCATCAAATCGAGGTCCTGAAGTCATGGTTGGATCCATCTCTGAATAATTGGTTCATCGTCACTCAAGAAAATTTACCATCGGATGCTGAATGGCTTTTATGGCGTCAAGAATTAGTGTCAAATTTTGGTGATTCGTCTTTCCATCCTGTCTGCTCTGCCATTGGTTACAAATACATTGGTGGCTCTTATGTCGATTATGCAATTAACAAGGAAAAATTGCTAATCGCGGTTAATTGTGGATTTTCAAGGTCAGTTATTTTAGATTTGATTGTCTATGGTTTACCTTCTCGTATTATCAAGTCATTAAACAAGAACAACATTTCTTCTTTACAAGTTTTGAAAGAAAAATTAAAGAAATACGAAGGTGAGGAAAAATTTTCTAGTGATAAAGTAAAGTCAAATAAGGATAAATTGTCTTCACCTTCTTCCTTCCGTCATTTTATTAATGAAAATAAAGGTAATTCTAACATTAACGTAAATTCAGGAAGGAAAAATAATTTTAATAATTCGAATAATGTAAAACCTTGTTCTTTTTGCACTAAAAAGGGATTTCCTAATCGCCTCCCCCCAGAATCTAATTGCTGGTTTAAGGACAAACAGGAATCCTAACAAAAATCTGTCAATAATTTAGAATTTGACACTTCTTCTTCTGAAGAGGATGTTCAAAAAAACTAACCATGCCACCACTGATCAAAGTCGATGTTAACGTAAATGGTAAGCTGAAATGTTCTGGAACTTATGACAGTGGTTCGAACATTTTGGCTGTACATCCAAACATTTTGGAAAAATTGAATGTTAAATTTTTACGACTTTCTAACGCAAATTTTAAAATGGTCAGTGGATATGGCAAAATTTTGGGAATTGCTCAAGTCCAACTTAAAATTTTTAATATTGAAAAGTTTGTTTATATTTTTGTTTTGGATAGTCTGGA
The DNA here is from genome assembly GCA_011428145.1 of Ericerus pela. Taxonomy (NCBI): domain Eukaryota; kingdom Metazoa; phylum Arthropoda; class Insecta; order Hemiptera; family Coccidae; genus Ericerus; species Ericerus pela. The sequence goes on along the minus strand of WOFM01000635.1, from coordinate 824,628 downwards.
TAACAATCATGAATTTATTATAGGTTTGGACTTGATACGTGCATTTAGACTATGCCAAGATGAAAACTTGTTGATTTCTCAGAAAATAGGAAAAATTAAAGTAAAAGGAAATCGTAATGTTGCTTGTATCAATTCTATTGAATTTGTGGCTAACTTAAGTCATCTGGGTGCCAAAAAACAATGTCAAGTAGCTGATGTCATTCGTAGGTTTAACTTTGCTTTTGCCAGGGTCAAGTTTGATGTTGGTAGAGTTACGTCTCATGAAGCTGCGGTGAATCTTAGTGAACATAAGTACATCTATAGAAAGCCTTACAGGTGTAATATAGCAGATCAGAAAGAAATAGAGAATCAGGTTACTGCTCTCTTTAAGGCTGGATTAATTGAGGAGTCTACTTCGCCGTTTGCAGCGCCTGTCACTCTCGCAGTTAAGAAACAAGCAGATGGCACCCAGAAAAAAAAAGGTTATGTATTGATTATTCTGCTATAAATAAACTTGTGGTTCCTGAGAGTTAGCCATTCCCTCTTATAGGGGATTTGATAGTAAAAGCCAGAGATTGTCAATGGTTTTCCATTCTTGACATCAATAGCGCTTTTTGGTTGGTACAATTAAGGCAGAAAGATTGGTACAAAACTGCTTTTGTTACTCAGACAGGGCACTATGACTGGAAATGCCTTCCATTTGGGTTAAAAACATCTCCATCAATTTTCCAAAGAATTCTTTATAACGTACTTAAAAGAAATAACCTAGATAGTTTTTCTGTTAATTATATAGACGATATTTTGGTTTTCTCTAAATCTTTTAATGAACACTTGCTACATTTAGAAAGAATCATGGATGCAGTTTTTAATGAAGGATTTCGGTTTAGCATTAGCAAGTGCAATTTTGCAAAAAATAGTCAAATATCTAGGTCATGAAATTGAGAATAATCTCACTCGTCCGATTTTCAACAATGTACTCCCAGTTTGTGAGTTTCCTGTTCCCAGGAATCAAAAAAATGTACGTCAATTTTTAGGGAAAGTAAATTTTTATCATTCCTATATTCCAAATTCTGCTATGGTACTAGCTCCTTTACATAACCTCTTAAAGAAAAATGTACGTTTTCGATGAGATGATAAATGTCAAAAAAGTTTTGATTTTGTTAAAGACTGTTTATGTAACAAACCATGTCTGGCTATTTTTAATCCAAATAAGGAGACTAAGGTCTACACAGACGCAAGTTTAGAAGGCATAGGTGTGGTTTTAAAGCAAAAGCAGGATGATGGTACTTTTAAGCCGGTGGCTTATTTTTCATAAAAATTAAATGAATATCAAAAAAAGAAAAAAGACGTATTCCTTGAGTGTCTGGCTATCAAGGAGGCTCTAAATTATTGGAGATATCAATTACAATGTATAAATTTTGAAATTATCATGGATCATAAACCTTTTGAGAATATGAAAATAAACACACAGTTTGATGATAAGTTGAGGGAATTAATTTTGTTGATATCTCATTTTGATTTTAAAGTAACGTATCAGCCGTGAAAAGTTAAGTTAGAAGCAGATTGTTTATCTCAAAATCCAGTTCTTGAGCCTCATGAAGCTTCCTCAGAGTTAAAAGTAGTTAATATTTTGCAAATGGAAGATCTTTTAATTGATCAAAAATCTGTAGCCTTGGACAGAATTAACAAAAAAATTAACGTAATGAATGGTAAAAATAACCTCCTATTTACTAATCATAAAGAAAATAAAAAAATTATTGTATCTGATGAATTTGCCAAGAAACTTGTTAAAAAGGCCCACTTTCGTTTTGGCCATATTGGAATAAAGCAAATTAAGCTAACTTTACTACCATATTTTTATAATGTAAATTTCCGTAAATTTATTCAAAATTTCACAAAAAAATGCTCAGTGTGTATTAAAAATAAAACTCGTCTTTTGCCGACATTTGGGCCAATGTCTCACTTGGGACCGGCCACAAAGCCTTTTGAATATATGTCAGTCGATACTATTGGTGGTTTTTCTGGAAACAATTCTACCAAAAGATACGTCCACCTTTTGGTAGATCATTTCTCACGGTTTGCTTATGCAATCACATCAAAACATCAGAAGGCTACTGATTTTGTGAATTTATTGAATTTAGTTTTCAAAGATGGACATAACGTAAATCATCTACTCGCTGACCAATATACAGGTTTAAATTCAGGAACATTCAAAAACTTCTTAAAAGAGAAAAAAGTAAAATTATATTTCACAGCAATAGATTGTCCATTTTCTAACGGGTTAAACGAACGCCTTAACGAAACTTTGGTAAACAGATTAAGATGTAAAGTAAACGAAAATGAAATTAACAAAAAGAGGCCTTGGCCCAAACTTTTCGAAGAGTGCGTTCAAGAATATAATGACCTGACTGAATATTCACCAAATTATCTTATGAATGGTGTCAAACCTCCTCTCTTGAAGAACCTTCAGTTTGACAATTTTGATTTAGAAAAGGACCAAAAAATAGCTTTTCAGAATTCTTTAGAAAATCATTCGGCGAACAAAAGAAGATTTGACCGTAACAAAAAGGAGCCAAATTTTAAAGTAGGTCAACTCGTGTATGTACTTCATGAAAATTCTCTCAATCGTAATAAATTGGACAAAATTCGGACTGGTCCATATAAAATTTTAAAAAAACTATCAAATGTCTTATATGAGGTGGATGCTGGCTTTCAGAAGCACGAGTCTAATGTGTTCCATGTGTCTAAAATGTACCCTTTTGAATCGTTTGATCCCAAGCCAGAATTTTTGGTGTGGGGATGTAAAATTATTTCAGTCATCCTCGTATTTTTAAATGACCACATTTTGTTCATGCTCATAACCTGTCGATATTTCACTCCTCAACCAGATTCTCTTATCTGTTTCAAACACGTTCTCTTTCTACTAATTAGCTTATTAATTTTGTGAATACGATTTTGAATTCAAACTGTCTCTCGTCAAACCTATTCTTGTTTCCACTTGGTCATTCGTTTTTCGCATCTTGTTGTATGCACAACACAATTTTCATTCTCGCTTTCTGTGCTCTGCACATTATAATTCAGTTTGTTGTTGTAAACTTGAAAATTTGATTTAATTTGTTGAACTAAAATTTCGTGCAAATAATTTTAATTTGTTTTTGCTAGTAAAGTTTCGTCAAATTAAAATCTATTTCTTTAATTCAACTGAGAACCTACATATATATTACCCAAAATAGTGTGTTCACAGTTTTGAGAAAACTACAGTATGGATAAGGCTGAAATTTTTATGAAGATAGTTCTTATATTGGAGCAGATCTAAAAGAAGTTTTTTGCTAAGCGGTTAATTAGTTTCTGAAAAACTAGAAAACAAAAAATTCCTGGAAAAGTTTTTCTGAGATTCTGAGAAAATGACAAAATAAATCGGGTTGAAATTTTTACGATAAATTTTCCTTATTTGGTGCAAGATTTTTTAAATTTTGGTGCTTATTTGTTCCTTAGTTTCCAAGAAAATTGGAGAAGAAAATTTACTATAAAAAATTTTGTGATCACTGTTTTGAGAAAACTACCGAACAGATAGGGCTGAAATTTTTATGAAAGATAGGTAGCTTTTGTATAAGAAAATGTCTGAAAGAAGTTTGGTACTCAACAGTTCAGTAATTCTTGAGAAATCTTAAAACAAAAAATTTCTGAAAAAGTGGTTTTAGCAATGAAACATCAATAGATCGATATTTTTTTAAAGACACGGATAACAATTGATAGTTTTTTGTAATTTCTGAACTTAAAACTAGTGTTGAGACCACCAATCCTTCTCCCCTCTCACTCCTGCAAACACACGATTACTCTAATACATATTTTATATCTCTGTTCGCAGCTACACTGTATTACCATCTCCGCCGCTCACTCAACCATCTCCGTACATATTTGTTTATCTCACTCAATATGTACTGATACTTAAATTATGTAACTGTTACAAAATACACATGCTTCTTGGACGTTACTTCGATAATACTTTATTTTATGTTACTAATTTGTGTCTTCATCGATCCTCATCCTCTATATGGTAGCATCGCTTGGTAACAATCCTTGTACCAGAAACAAAATTTTTTTAAGTTCAAAAATCAGAAATATTTTTTTTTGTAAATCTTTTAAGGCAAATTTTTAATATTTTGTGAATAATTGTGTCTTTTTTGTCTCGTTCCTATTTTTGTTGGGTAACTTAGTTCCAACTTGTAATTATTTTCTCAAATCATAATTCAATTTGATCGAAAATTTTCTTGAGTGCTGTAAATGTTCAATGTGTTTTGTCGTTTGCTGATTTGGATTTTGCCCCATTTGTGTAAAATCCAGCCAAGTATTTGAAATTCCAAGGCTGTTGTCAATTACTGAACTGTTTGAGAACATTGCTTGTGTTACTCAAAAAATAGTAAAATCATTAGTATCTGCCCTGCTTGTGTATGAACTAATTCGTCAAAGTCGTCAATTGGTTACAAATCATCTTGAGCCATCAGACTAGCATAAAAGCTTCAAAAATTTCAACTTCAAATTAGTATTCATCATCTCAACCAACAAGAATCATCATTTGGCAACAAAAACTATCAAAATCAACATCATACGCACCGAGGTGCATCCTCCAAAACCGAAGTGTTGTACCAACTTCATCCAAAGATCTTTAACATCGTAGACTTCACCATCCAGAATCTGCAAAAAATCAAAAATCAACATAAAAAACGGTATTTAGGAGAAATTTTACTACAAAAAAGGTAACAAAAAACATATTTTTTCATAATATTTTTGTATTTTTATGCACTTTATTTCATCATATTTCAAAATTTAACTTGTATATTTGGAAATATCTTATTTTCAAATATTTTTGGCCTTTTCAAAATTCAAAATCGAACAATTTTTGGCCTGTCTCTTGCAAATTTTTGCAGTTACTTTTGTTCGGGACTTTATAATTTGTGACGCAAGCACGGCTCGTTTTGTTCTTTCGTTCGGACTTGTACGTTCAATCTTTTGTACAGTGCAGCGTACTCTCGCTTTCTTATTTACGTTCATTCATAAAATACGTTGGTGCGATTTTCATATTTGAACCACCATTTTGCAACAACTTGTAAAATTTTGCAATTGCACAACTTTGTCGATTTATTTTCATATAATATTTTAATACACAAAAGATTTTTTTCTTCATCTACAAACACTATTTGAAATACAAAACCACTTTTAATAATCTATTTCATACAAAATAATTCCTTTTTTAAATTATTTTTATTACAATTAATTTTTTTCCCTTTATTGAATGTTTTTTTCTCAACTAAAATTTTTTTTTTTAATTGAATTTACCCTAATCATTTGAACGGATTATCATTATATGTAGTCATTTAAAAATTTTATTAAAATCCTTTCGAATTTTTTTCATTTTTATCCATCTTTCATTTTTTTTCTCTTTCTCATTTCAAAATTTGGTTTTCAGAAATAGATCAAAACCCTTTCCCCTGTTATCCTAAATTAACATTTTCTTTCCACAGGTCAAGCAGTAGCTAATCTATCATCATCATATATACACATTTAATCATTCATCTTATTGAATTAATTGCAAATTATCTTGGGTTGTAAAAGTCTTGTTTATTTTTTTTATTATTTTTTTATCTGAGGGATATGTATTATATTAATTATGAGATAGTGGAAGAAGAAAAAGTCTATCAGGAGCTTGTATGCATGCCTGTACCTCATTCAAACTTAGTTCAGGATGATCATATAGATGATTGTAACCAAAATTTCAAAAATCTGAATGAGGAAGATATTGATAATCCACAAAATGAATAGGAAAACATTGACAATACTCAAAATTTACAAGATGCTGTAGCGGAAACAGCCCCCCAGGATGTTTATACCAAATCTGAGGAAGAAATAGACAGCAAAAGTGTCGGTATAAAGAGAAAGCACAAGAAAAATATAAACAAAACAAAAACTCTTTGGCATAGATGCTTAGGTCATTTAAGTGGCAAAAGCCTTAAGGTCCTATCAAAAGTAGTAGGTATGCCCCAAAATCTGGTATTTAGAGATGACAATTTTACCACATATGAGATTTGTATAAAAGCCAAATCCACCCAACTTGGTCACCATGGTGTGAGAACAAGACCAACCAGGAGAATGGAAGTAGTCTCATCGGACATTCTGGGACCTTTTCAAGATGTGTGCAATGGAGAAAAATTTATGAAAACCTTCATAGATCATTACTCCAAATATATACTCTTGCATTCCTTATTCATAGAAAATCTCAGGCTTCTGATAAATTTAAGGAGTATTATCTATTATTTAATACAAAATTCCCTAATGATCCCATATCAGTCTTCAGAACTGATCAAGCCAAAGAATATTCAGACTCCAAAATGACGCAATTTTGCACCAAAAAAGGAATTACCCTTGATGATGGTGTGGCATATGATCCTGAATTAAACACCATAGCCGAAAGGCAAAACCACACTCTACTTGAAAGAGTCAGAGCCATTCTTTATGACACCAAAATAAATTTTAAATTATGATCAACAATAGTATTAGCTGCCTCACACATAATTAATAGAACCCCAATCCACGTCAATATAGGAAATATTACCCCTATGAAAAATTGGATGGGTCTAAACCCGACATTTCCCACATTCGAGTTTTTGGCGCAATTGCTTATAAACATGTTCCCATTGAACAAAGACAGCAATCTGCAGTCAAAGCTAAGAAGAACAAAGAGGAACACCTCGACCCAAAATTCTTACCCCGACCTATGAAAACAATATTAGTTGGATTTTCAAATGTAGGTTACCAAGTTATAGACCCCATTAAAATGAAATCCTACAAATCCTATAACGTTAAGTTCGATGAGGCAAAAACATTAGCCAACTTCATTGATAAGCCAGAGGAATTACAAGTCAAACCATTAATGGAGGAAACAGAGGCTATATATTGGGTCAATGTATTAAAACAAGCCTCAGTTGAAAACTCTCAATTTTTAGACGATTGTATGCCAGTAAAATTTAACGACATTTATCAAAATCCTTTTAAGAAAAAGTGGCTAAAGGCTGTTGATGATGAACTGCAATCTATGTCTGACCTTCAGGTTTGGAAAATTGTTGATCGTCCACCTAATGTAAAACCTATTGATGCACGTTGGATTTTCACGGCCAAAGAAGCCAATGAAAGAGGAATAATGTGCCCAAAAGCCAGACTTGTAGCTAAGGGATTCACAGATCAATCCAAATATTCTATGACTGAAACTGATGCATCTGTAGTACAATTATGGTTGATCAGATGGCTTTTATCTGTAGCCAATATGTTAAACTTGCAGTTAGTGCAATATGATGTCAAAACAGCCTATCTAAATTCCAAAATTAAAAATGACGTCTATCTCAACATTCCACTAGGTTGAAAGGTCGACAAAACAAAATTACTCAAATTAGAAAAATCCATATACGGCCTAAAAACTTCAAGCAAAAATTGAATTGAGTTACTGGATACTCATCTTTCGAACTCCAATTTTTCAAAATCTAAGATCGATAGATGTGTCTAAATATGTAAAGATGATTCTGATAGCATAGCATTAATGATAATTTACGTAGATGACATCCTTCTTGCAACTAACCACCCTGAATGGATTCAAGAAACTACAAACAATTTTGAAACTCGTTTCACTATGAAAATAATACATAACACAACCCATTTTGTAGGTTTCAAAATTGAAAGAAACAGAGAATCACAAATTATAAAACTCGCATAAAAACAACAGATTCAAAAGATACTCTAAAAATTCAAATTATGTGATTCTAATCCTTCAAAAACACCTATGGAGACTGGCTTAAAGTTGAGTAAAACAGAAGGCATAGACAAAGAATATAGATCCATGACTGGGGCACTATTATACATATTTAGAGGCACTAGGCCAGATAAATCATTTTCAGTTAATTACATTTCTAGATTCCTGAACTGCTCCGATGATATAAAGAAAAACCATATACGTCGCATCATAAGATATATAAAATCTACAATTGATCTTGCACTTGTCTATAGATAAAATTCCAAAGGAATCTCTGCATATTTTGATGCATCTTATGCCCCTGACATTGATGACAAACCTATCAAAATGTTAGAATTAGAAAAAGGAAAATCTATCACAGGTTACCTAATTACTATGTATGGTGACCTTGTAAATTGGGGCGTTCATTGCCAAAACATTCATGCATCTTTATCCACAGCAGCCAAATTAATCACCCTACATTACTCATTTGAGGATATTGAAATAGCTTGGCTCCTCAATAGTGAATTCTTTTCTGTTGATTCTCCTGTAAAAGTTTACGAAGATAACATTTCTGTTATACATGTCATTTCAGGAGGAGGTCAAAAGTGTCTCCAAGCGCTAATGATCAAATGTTATGGCCTTGCTCAGGCCTATCAAGATAAAATCTTTGAATTTTGTCAGATAGCTACTGAGTTCCAACTAGCTGATTTACTAACTAAGGCTCTATCCAGTAAGCAGCATATATCCTTAACCAATAAAGTCCTTGAATCTCCAAATCTTGATCCTTAACTCGTCAACTCCTACACCAGATCCAAACCTGAAACTCCAAAATTTTATATTAATCATATGCATCAAAATAACTATAAAATTAATAAATGCATATTACTTATACTTACCATTTATACTGCATGCTGTTCAATCTTTAAATACCTAAAAACAAAAAAAATGCGTTATTAATTTATTTATTATATACCTACTATTAATATAAACATATACTTACCTTATACATCCAATATAGTTACCAATTTTTATACTTCTTTTTTTAACATTTTTAATTTTTACCAATTTTATATTCACATCCTTTTTACAAATTAATAATTTAAATAAATACACTATATACAATGTAAACAACTTTTAAATACCCGCCGTCGTGATCGGTTCAAAAGATTGTAGGGAGGTGTTGGGACCACCAATCCTTCTCCCCTCTCACTCCTGCAAACACACAATTACTCTAATACATATTATATATCTCAGTTTGCAGCTACACTGTATTACCATCTCCGCCACTCACTTGTCCATCTCTGTACATATTTGTTTATCTCACTCAATCTGTACTCATACTTAAATTATGTAACTGTTACAAAATACACACGCTTCTTGGACGCTACTTCGATCAGTACTTTATTTTATGTTACTAATTTGGGTCTTCATCGGTCCTCATCCTCTATATAACTAAGAATGAAATATCGATTAATATCGATATAAATATTGATTAATATCGATATAAATATAGATGAATATCGATATTATTTTCCAATTTTTTCAAGTAAGCTTTCTCTCTCCCTCTCTCCATCTCATCTCCATCACTATCTCTATCTCTATCTCCACCTCCTCTCCATCTCTATCTCCATCTGTAAACAAGGTTTTCTAACAATATTTTGCTAAAGTTTTTTGTTAATGTTGGCCAATCCATTCTCAAAGACACAATATGAAAACAAAACAATACTGAAAAAATATAATTATAAGAAACAAATCTCTATTTCATAAAGATTTGAACACGCCTCCACAGTGGTAGTATTTGCCTCATAGCAGGAAGCCAGTGTGCAACTTCCTAAATCTGAGTTTTAAATAACACTACCTACATAGAACAGTATTGTGAAACACTTGTGATAACAAATAAAATATACTCTTTATCTAAATGTAGATCCTATTTGTATTAACTGGTCAAAATTAAAATCATTAGGACAGTGAATTTGTATTAGAAATACAATGGGATTGGTCTACTGTTAATTATCTTCTTCCAAAGGGGAATATTGGTAATTTTCCAATATTTATTATACAAAATAACACCTGGAGCTTGAAACATGTTTCTCGGTGTTCTGGAATGTATTATTGGATATGTCTTGACATGTTAGCACTTAGATTATACACATCTAACAAAATTGAAATTTAATTTGGTACATAGGAAGAAAACAATCATTTTTTCTTATTTCAGCCTTTTAAATAGTCAGCGTGCTACTGGGATACACAGAACTACTGAACCTATATTATCGAATCAGATATCATTGCTTACTTCATTTTTTTATCACTTATGGTAAGGCAATTTAATCACAGTTTTCAGTAACACAAATCTTCATGGTAACATTTCAATAAGTATATTTTGCACTCTCTCTCGCATAATTGCAAAGTTTTGATGTATACTTCCACAATACACACCCTTATCAAGAGAATTTCATATATATATATCACTGTTTTCTGAGTCATAATGACTCAGCCACTTACTGATAGGTATCCTGAACATAGCTAGTTTTCTGTGAATGCAATTTATAAAGTTTCACGCTGTATATTTTCAGCTCTCTCTTTCTCTCACGTCATTTCTCTTTCCTCTGTTTATTATTTTTTTCCCTTTCTACCATCTCACTATCATTTACTTCCAGTAATTTTAAAATCAATTGCACATTATTATTCATATTTTATTATTTTTAAGTTTAAAATGAAAATACATAAAAATTACTTAAACAATAATCAAAATTGTTTTTTTTTCCCTTCCTGACCACCTCAAATAGTTCGTCTTCCACACGCCTCTATTTCTTCGTCAGTTCAGGAATATAAAATACCAATACGTTTTTCTCTTATACCTTTTTTTTTTTCATTGATAAGGAAAATTTGTCTGTTGCAGGTGTGAACCCGAGTACCGTACGTGGCTCACGAACCGGTGTCTTCGTCGGAGTGTCGGCCAATGAGTCGGAAGATTTTTGGAATCGTGAACCCAATGAAGTCACCGGATATGCTATGACTGGATGTGCCAAAGCCATGTTGGCCAATCGTATTTCATATACGTTCGATTTTAAAGGTACGGTACCTATACACTGAAGTGATTTTTGTAATCGAATCTATGTAACTACCTATTTTATTAAGCCTTCTAATTATGAAGGGAGGAGCGGTGTTTGGTGAGGAGGATATTGAAAAATTAAAAATAAGTTTCACTTCTGCTGCCCGTACTGTGGTACACTCGAGTTTTTTTTTCTCTTTGTTTCGCAGGTCCTAGTTGCGTCGTCGACACAGCATGCTCCAGTAGCATGTTTGGCCTGCATCAAGCTTTAATTGCCATTCGCACAGGACAGTGCGACTCCGCTATTGTTGCGGGGACTAATTTAACCTTACGACCAACCATTTCTTTGCAGTTTCACCGATTGGGAATGTTATCGCCACAAGGAAAGTGTAACGCTTTTGACGCGTCAGGTATGAATACGAACAGCCTCAAGATCAACTTACTAATTGTGGGTGTGCGTATTGGTAAATACACAGCACCACACAAATACCAAGAAGGCTGCTGCGTGTTCACGGAGTGTGAGTGTGTGGGCCTAGCCTAGCAAACAATTTAGCTATATAGATGAAATATATAGCCGTGAGCACAAAAAGGTAGTTTGTGGATATAATCCACTGGCCCACTAGGTGGTCGACAAGTGTGTAGTACACACTCGTTTGTCAACGACCACCCGTTGCCACACTAATCATTACACCATTTACGCCGCTCAATCTTCCTTAATCTCTCCTTCGAACACTAATAATTACCTATGCTTGACCGCCACAGGAAATGGGTATGTTCGTAGTGAAGCTGTTGTCGTCATCTATTTACAAAAGTCTTCGGATGCCAAACGAGTGTACGCGACTGTGGTGAATGCGAGAACCAATACCGACGGTGTCAAAGAACAAGGTATCACCTTTCCGTCTGGAGCAATGCAAAAGAAACTCATTTTAGAAACGTGCGACGAAGCCAATGTCATTCCAGCTGATGTCGTCTATGTTGAAGCTCATGGTACTGGTACAAAGGTGAGTTCTGTTCTAGCATTAGCAATATCAACATATTTTATATTGGATTTCCCAAATTGGTAATCTCAGACATCAACTTCGAATACAAAATGCATATCAGATGTCTTACTGACATTTGTTGGGAGAAATACCTTCACGTATGTAGTTACTAGTCCAGTCAAATTAGCATCAAAATAAGGAAAATAAAATTAGCACACAAAATTCAACTATGTAGGGTTGTTAGGTGTCTCTTCGAATATCATACTACTTTCGCCCCCCTTGTATTTTTAGGGAGGAGGTGTTTATCCCTCAAAATTTGATTTTTCCAGGTTTTCTCCTCAAATTTTGATTTTGTGAAAAAAATACGTCAGTACGAAATTGTTCAACATAAAGTTACCCACGAAGAAGATCACAAGTAGCTTTTTTCTCAATGCCCCCTTTCCGTTCAGAGAATCTTGAAAAAACTATTCTTCACTGAACATGCTGTTATTGAAAAACGAACATTTGGAAATAAATTGTTTTACTTAAAACGAGTAATTCGACATTAAGAATAAAGGAATTATTACAGTGTAGTGATGGGTAGTTCGTTCACAAGTTAGTTCTTTTGAACGAATCCTAGAAGTGAACTAATTGATCATTTAGTTCACTTCTAAATAAACTAGTTCATTAGTTCTTTTTTTTTTTGATAGATCTCAGTTCTTATCAGTCTTCTATACTCGATCCGTTGATCAAACCGAAGTTTAAGTAAGTAGCAGTCGATGAGTGAGTCAAACAATTACCCAATAGTTCTAGCATGAATTTATGAATACGAGTCGATCATAATATCATATAGGTAATAAATCAGTTGATTTAAATGATGTGAGCCAATCATGAATCAGCTGATTGAAGTGATCGAGTTGAAAAATTTACTGAACTACTGAACTAATTGAACTAGTTCGAATCAGTAAACCAGTTCACTTTGGTGAAGCAGACTCAATGAATTAAATTTGCAAAATGAACTAAAATTCCTATCTCTATTACAGTGAATTTTGAATGATGAAGATAAAACGTATTTATTTGATCCCAAGATAACTAGGGAAAAATAGAAAGACTGATGGAAGAAGTACTGTAACATACCTAAGGTTAGGCCAAAAACAACTAAGTAAAAAGTGCCGCTAATGGTTTGAATCATTTTGTTAGTGAATCAAGTTTTTTTAATTTTAATAATTTTTTTCTTTTGAAGGTTGTTAAAACTTAGTTCGGACCTGGCCCACAGTCATTCTAAATAATTCTGCGGCTTCGAACAAAAACATGCTATGTCACTTTTTGTCATTCTGAGGTGAATACCTACGCAAATGATTTCCTTATTATTTCACCCAAAACATTAGTTCTTCTTGTTCCAAAATAATGGTTGTTCAAAATGAGGTTGGTTACAGAAATAATTAATTCATTTACCATACTCGACAAAAAAAAGCATAAATAGCCTATATGCAATAAATGTTCTAAAACAACAAAATCAATTTTCCATAAAAAGGAACGAAACAAATTATGACATTAGTTCTGTCAAACTTCGCATGAAAATAACTTATGATGACATTGGTTATTTTGTTTTCGTAACATAGGATGTTCTCAATCCAAGCCACAGTCTCTCATTAATAAACTTGTTACGTCACTATTGTAAAATTGATAAGCTTGGATATTTTGAAAATGATTTTAATAATACTCAGTGGCTCATGATTAATCTAACCTTTTGTGAAACTAACACAAAACTTACACAGACGTGGGCCTAATTTCTTGAAACTTATTCTTACTTTAACCAATATTTCAGGCAGGTGACCCAGCGGAGGCGAATTCCATTTGCGACGTGTTCTGTCAAGGTCGCAACGCACCACTGCCTATTGGTTCAGTCAAATCAAATATGGGACACTCAGAGCCAGCCTCTGGTCTTTGTGCAATCGTCAAAATACTGCTGGCTATGGACAGTGGCGTGATCGCAGCCAACTTGCATTACAAAACTCCAAATCAAGAGATCGCTGGTTTATTAGATGGACGCCTGCAAGTGCGTGTGTTTGCATGTAGTTTGCATGAAGAAGGTAGACTTGTGTTTTTTGAGCGGGGTATATTTTCATTTTCATTCAGGTGGTAGACAAACCGACGTCTTTTGATGGAGGTCTTGTGGCCGTAAATTCGTTTGGATTTGGCGGAGCTAACGCCCACGTGATACTCAAATCTAATCCAAAGGGAAAAGAAAGTCATATTCAAGACAACGTTCCTCAATTAGTGTCTGTTTCAGGACGAACTGTTAATGCTGTGAATATTCTGCTGGAAAAGGTGATGTGGGAACCACCATACCTTGCTTAATACAAAATACGTTGGCCAGTTATAGTCAGCAATGAGATGGCCATGTGATCAAGTTTACCACTTTTAGCTGGCAAATATGTAGGTCCCAGGTTTGATTCCCCAAACTGACAAAATCTACATCTGGTGACCCTTGATCTGTGCTAGACATGCACGCATCTTAGTGGTGCATGGTGGAACTCACAACTCTCCTTCCTAACTTGAGTTGCCAATAGATGGCACCTTATATAGTGGAAATAGAACTCATACAGGTAGTATAAGCCTGTGTGTAGAGGCATTTCTGGCTCCACCAAACCTCCAAATGTCATTCAACTTGTGTTGAGTCTTTCTAGGAGGGGAGTGTGTGGGAACCACCATACCTTGCTTAATACAAAATACATTTGTCAGTTACAGTTGGCAATGAGATGGCCAAGCAGTTAAGTTCACCGCTTTTAGCTGGTAAATATGTAGGTCCCAGGTCCAATTCCACAAATTGACAAAACCTACAGATGAATTGGGCAAATTAAATACCTATGAGGGTTGAAACTGTCACAGTAGATAATTTTAAGTGCCTACATAATTTCCTACTTTTTTAATTTTGCAGATTATCAACACCCCTCAAGACGATGATTTTGTAGCATTGATACACAATATTCACAGTAGAAATATTCCTGGTCATGGTTATCGTGGTTTTGCAATTTTAGGTGATAAACCAGAAAGAGAAATTACTGTAAGTAACAGAATTTATAATTATAAATTGATTATTTTGAGGAGGGTTGTTGTGAGAAAATAGTGCTCCTAAATTTTTATTATACGGATGATAACTGATTTAGAGAATGAAGGGGTTTCACAGTTTCATCAACATCTCCTCAACCGACCTCATGGAGGGGTTAGTGGTTGGCATGATGGGAATTATCCGTTTCATAAAAAAAGAAAATGATTGACACCGTTTTCCCATTTTAAATTCATTTTTTTAGTGTAAGTTATAATTTATGTAGTTACCTAGTAAACATCACCTACCTATTATAATTATACATGTAATTATTATAATTTCATATATTTACATGTGCCTTTGAGTCACTCTATTAACAACTTTCAAACAAATACAAAAGGGATTATTCTAAATTTTTGTGAAAACTCGTGCTTATATGTGAGCATATTTTACAGGAGTTTGATGCCTATATTCATTCAGTAGTTTTTCAAAAAACTGGAAAACAAAAAATGACGAGAAAAGTGGTTTTTCGAGTATTTTGATAAAAGTGCTTAGAAGATTGAGCTAAAATTTTCACGAAATATGTGGAGAAGAATTTGAAATGACTTTACTTGCTTACTGATTCGATAGGTTTGGAGAAAACTGTAAAACAAAAAGTGGTGCACAAAATTTAGTGTTCACATTTCTGAGAAAACTAGTAGATGCATTGAACTGAAACTATCACGAGAAATAGTCCGCACACAGATAAAAGTCTGTGAGGAACTTGATGTTTATTCATTCAGTAGTTTATGAGAAAAACATATACCTAAAAATTGTGGGAAAAAAAAAAGTCTCATGTGTTGCTTGAAGTATCTCGTTGCGTATTTACAGCGCTACAGATTATGAGCGTTGTTTCTGTATTACATAATATTAATCAGCAATTTTTGTATTTAAAGTGCATTTAGCTGTGATTTAGAGGTCACTCATGTTTAATTACATTCTAGGAGACAAGGAGCAAAGGCATTCTGCAATTATGGTTAAAATTGGAGCCAGAATTCTTCATGTTTTGAATATTTTTCTGAATATTTTTTTTTTTTAAATTGTATTAGCCTATACTGAGGTTTTTATGATTTGAAGATTTTGAATGATGGATGAATTGGAAAACTATGTATTCTGGGAATGTGATGCTGTGCTTGAGTTTTTTTACATTCCTATAATAGCTATATAAGTGGTAAAGTCAACAATAGTATTTTTCATTGTTTCTCATGTGTGAAAACCACATAGACAAGAAAGTTCTGATTTCAATAAGTATTAATTTCAGCAGAAGACTTTTAACACATTATGTTTTGTTTTTCTTTTCAAGGAATATCAAGAAGGAAGTCGCCCCATCTGGTTTGTCTTTTCAGGCATGGGTAGCCAGTGGGCTGGTATGACCAAGGACTTAATGCAGTTCACAGTATTTGAACAAGCCATTCAAAAAGCAGTTGATATTCTTAATAAGGAAGGTTATGATTTGCAGGCTGTTTTAGGATCTACAGACAAGAGCATTTTTAACAATGTCCTCAATTCATTCGTGTCCATTACCGTTATGCAGGCAAGTTTTTAACCAGACCAACAGCTAAATATTCTCATTCATCCTCAAATTGGCTAATCATTTGCATTTCACAATGATGAACAGGTAGCTTTAGTAGATTTGTTAAAGTCAATTGGCATTGAACCAGATGGGATGATGGGTCACTCTGTGGGAGAAGTGGGTTGTGCGTATGCTGATGGAACATTCACTGCAGAACAAGCAATTTTTGCCTCATACTGGAGAGGGAAAAGTATCCTCGAGTCAAAAGTACCCACAGGAGCAATGGCTGCCATCGGTGAGTACTTTTTATTCTTGCTTCCAAGGGAATAAAATAAAACTGAAACGAGTGAGATTGTTCCTGGTTACAGGTTTGTCATGGGAGGAGACTATCCAACAGATACCAGAGGATATAGTTGCCGCTTGTCATAATAGTGCCAACAGTGTGACAATATCAGGTCCACCAAGTTCAATTGCCACATTTGTCAAACAGTTGCAGGGCAAAAATATTTTTGCAAAGGAGGTTGAAAGTTCTGGTGTCGCATTCCATTCAAAATATATTATTGATGCTGCTCCTAAATTACTTGAAAATCTGGAGAGAGTAAGTGATTTTTTTACTCCAGAAATTGACACCAATTTTCATTGTAAACCATCAACCAGTCCTCCTGCAAATTCGTGCAATATTTCATTTGACAATTTTGTTTACTGAGCTTAAAAGCCAATTTTTCATGTTCTGATTATTCAATAGTCCATCAGATAGTTGATTTCTTTCTCAAAATAAATATATGGTAACCACTAGAGATTTTGATTATCAAAAAGGAATTGTTTTTCATTGTGACTGTGGGGACTCCTGATTAGTGGTGATGGGTGTACTTGTACACTCACTGATCGGTTGTGTGGCCAGTTCTCACACGTGTGGGGTGAGCATGTTTTTGGTTCATAGCCTGGAGATCACTATTACAGTCTAACTTTGATACTGAGCTAGGCTTATACACACATGCGATAAAAGTTGTATGGTGTGCATGTGCTAGCTGCAGCACCCCCCAAGTGATGAACCTGACATGATACTGGAAATATAACAAACAGGGCTCTCTTGAGCGTGACAAGTACTCAGTAGTCACACACTCTCACCTCCTCCTGCCACCTTCTACAAATGATTTGAACAGGACACAGGCTTGAGCTGAGATATGTGCAATTGAGCACAGGTCTTTCCTTCCCTTCAGTGCATGTATTGCTCTGTTGCTTGTTGACAATCTTGCTTCTCATACCATTGGTAATTGGGGAAGTAGTGTGGCAATATGAGTTCACAAATTTTGTCTGTTGATAATGTTAGGCCTTGTGGTGCCATGAATATGGTGGTCCAGTTTTATCATTGGTGATGCCATTTCAAATCCTCAGCAGAACCTAAGTATAGTGGCAAAGAAATTTTGTGGGTGTCGTTTGACTTTTGAAAATTTAAATTTGATCATGAACGTCTGCATTTTTTGTCTTTATCATAGGTTTAAAAGAAAACTCTAACGCCGTAACAATAGGTTTTCAGAAAATAGAAAAATTTTGTAACAGTAGACCTAAAACTACACTGTTTAAAACCGTTACTCCTCCTTCAAAATCGAAACAAAAATTGACTTCATGGAGGTGATGTCCAACCCATCCGCACCAAAATTGGTGGCACATTACAAGATGTTACACTGAATTGTTATTCCGGTAACTATCGGTCTAAAATTAAGCATGTTATAGCCAAAATAAAAACAAAAATAGTACTTTCTAACCAATCCATACCAAAATTGATTGGTCAGATCATTGGCTTATATAATACTAATGTTCGTATCAAACCTCGTAACTACGGAGCAAAAATTGCGACCTGTACCAAGGAAACAAGGAAATGGCGAATATATATTACGAGTATACCTATGTATATTATGAATTTCAATTTTTGGCGTCAAACTTTTCCTTGGGTTATGATTTATGAAAAGAAAAATGTACCAACGCTCACCTCCAGATCTTTTCATATGATCGAAATTAATGAGTAGATTTTTATAGGACTTACTTAAAAATAATATCGTGGTAGTCTACATATTCATAAAAAAATAATTTATCAAAATTTTGTCAGTAATATCTGACTCTATTTTTCTTCTGTTCCCATGTTTTTCCTCTGTTCCCACATTTTTCCTCATTTCGCACTTTTTTCCCAATTTTTTGGTTGGGCAAGAGCACCAGCTTACGCCACAGTCACTGCGCCCATGAAACTCAAACAAAACAAGCTAAAAATAATAGATTTAATACGTCATAAATAAAGAAAAAAAAATGTCAACATTTGGTAAATTTTGTTAAATTACTGAATAAACTACCACGTTGGTTGTCATTGAACTTACCACTCATACTCTAAGGATAGACTACTACGTGTTTGCTTTACTTATCTCAATCCGTTCAACATTGAATTTAAAATATGTAATATTTATTCTCAAATATTCAAAAGTCTTAATTTGTGGTAAATTTGTAACTAAATAAAAGACATAACTACAAAATTGATATCTTAGGAACCATCGACCTAATGATCATTGGTATTTGTTTTTCAATGAAATGAAGGAAGAGTAATACTAAATTAATGGGCCCAATTTTAATTGGAAACCGTGTTTAATGCACTTACCAGTAATATATTTCACAGAGTGTTAAAAACTGTTTTATTCTTGAGGTCCTAAACAGTATAGAGTATGGAGTATTTATGAAAATTGAATTAGGATTCTAATATAAAGAACTTCAAAGGCTAAGGTTTTTGTAAAACAGGGAACCCAACATTCAAAAATGAGTCATAATTTTGAAATCAGCGCCTCAAGAAGTATATTCTATGGTTTACATCACACGATATAAATGAAAAAATTGAACTAACTTTATGTTGAAGTCACTCAGAGCCAACTGAGGGATTCAGTACAAAAATAGATAATAGAATATTTGAAGTCAGTGCCTTGAAAAACATACTCGATGATATGTCACTGAATACTACTTTTGAAAAAATTGGCCAAACACTTTTTTTTTAGCGTCATAGGAGTCCCAACAAAGTGGTCACTCCAAAAATGAACTGCCAATTTTGGAATCAGCATTTCAGGAAACATAATCGACGACATATCACTCAATATTAAATGAAAAAATCATCCTAACTGTAATGGCCAAAAGAGGTGGTAATGTACCTAATTAGAACCACTTTCAGTGTTACACCATACACAAGATATTTAACACTGGACAAGCATTAATACCTCTATAATAATTTAAATATTCAATTTATCATCCACAACTATCGTGGACCTTAACGTATTTGAGAGACTCAATAATATTTAAAACACAAGGTTGAATTAACACTTTTAATAAAATAATAATTTGTACAACTGTACATTAAATAATACATTAATTATTACACAATAGATTTAACATATGGGATTACAACCCTTTAGACAAGACTGTCTATTAACTAGTAGCTCTGTAAGAGAGGCTTTAGGTACTGAGTAGAAACTGTGTCTTATTCCTTTGAATCGCGGGTTTATATACTTGTTTGGGGTATGAAAGTGTATGTGTTTGATAGGCTAAGTGAGGTAGGGATTGTTATTATAGGGTTGTGCTGACTCGCGATATACTCGAGGGGCAGTCACAATTAGGTCATGAATATACAGATGTTATATCTATATATGTAAAATTAAATACGGGTAATTTAGTGGTTGTTTATAAAGAGCTGTAGGACGTTTTCATTATTGATGAATAATGAATACCTACATTTTTGGTATTTGAAAACGTGTGAACGAATATGTTCGTCATATTTAAAAATAGATGAAAATATGCGTTACACTAACCCTTTTTCAGGGTGTTAGGGGAGCTAACCAAGTAGTGTAATTCAATAAGCACATGACATGATTTTCAGTTTCGTAGTCTGTTTGAGGCCAAATGAGATTTGGGTAGGATTTTTACTTTTTTGTCTATTTTCTATTATTTTTTCTTTTTTTCAAATAGGTTGGTCATTATAAGCTTTTATTTTACTCATTTCCACAATTTTAAAATATACCAATACTACAGCCAACCATTCACAACAAAATAATGTTTATTTCGTATGAAGGTAAAGCCAAAAAAATAAATAAAAGCTTATCTTTTAAAAATCAGCTTTTAAACCGAACTTTTTTTCTGTTATATAGGTACCTACAGCTCTTTCCAGCCAAAGTTTATCTTTGGTTCCTACACCATTTTATTTACCCAATTCAAAACTGTTTTTTCAATGGAGTACTACTTACAGACAAAATGTTGCACACCTCAAATTTGTATTCATTTGTCCTAAAAAAAACCATTTATATCGATCCATTTGTATGTTTTATTTGTTCACAGATTATTCCTAACCCAAAACCAAGATCACCAAAATGGATCAGTAGTTCTGTACCAGAATCTAAGTGGGATTCACCAGCAGCCCAGTTATCTTCAGCTGCTTACCATGTCAACAATGTACTGTCACCAGTATTATTTTGCGTAAGTCTCTTCAATGATACATACCTTGTACCTATTTACTGTTGTTTTTTTATACCTATTTTCTTTAATTTTACATTGTTTTCATTGCAGGAAGCTCTCGAACACGTTCCTCAAAATGCAATTGTCATAGAAGTAGCCCCTCACAATTTGCTGCAAGCCATTCTCAAACGTGCTCTTGGTCCAGATGCTACCAATCTAGGTCTGGCGAATCGAGCTCATACCAATAATACCAAATTTTTCCTTTCAAATATCGGAAAGTGAGTAGGCAAACCTTTTTTCCAATATAGTAGTGGTAAGTGAGTCAGTTTGTCACATGTTTGTCTCTCCACTGCAGATTCTATAATGCTGGTGGCCAACCACAACTTAAAAATTTTTATCCTCCAGTGACGTTCCCTGTTGCTCGAGGAACGCCAATGATACAGTCGATGATCAAGTGGGACCATTCTGTCGAGTGGAGTATACCTGATTTCTCATTTATGGTAAGGAAAACAATATATTATGTGACAAGTGTTTAAGGTAGGCTATTTTTTTTATCGAGTGAAAACTTCACAACTTCACACAAGTTAATGCCGCTTGCTAGTACTTGACACACACCATACCTACTTTTTGCAACTAGGGCAAAAAACAAAAATTGTTACAAAATAAAATGTTATGCTGCTTGGAAGGAAAGTAAGTAATTTTGCAACAAATGCAAGGTCTGCAAGCATGAGCCATAATAGGCATGTATGGTAATTGCATGAGTCGATAAATTACGCACTCTGACCAGGTTGTGTACAATATTTTTTACAGTTATGATGTATGGAATTTTTTATTTGAGTCAGTAGCAATAAAACTAACGGGTTGTTTGGTCAAATTATTGTTCTGACAGAGAGAATTTTTAGGTGGGAAATAAAATTAATTTAAATGACAGAAAATAAGACATTTAAAGGTGTGGGGGTAATTAAGAAACCAACAAAGCATGAGAAAAATAATTAAGGAGTGAGAAAAATAAGAGTTCTAAAATTGGACACTTCCATCATACCATACATTACTTAAAAATCCAACGTTGAACATATGTTGTAAAACAAAAATATTTATTTGTGATACAAATGTATAAAGTAGGTGATTTTAATCCCAGTGTGATTTTTTTAGCACAAACTGAAGGCAAGTGATGCAAATAACACGAGCATCAATTAGCTACTATATACACGTGTGTCACACACTATTTTTTGAAATACCCCCTCCCCCAAGAAACAAAAAGAAAGAAAAAAACAAGATAAATAAATATTTTTTCAATCGGCAAACATTGCAAACTCTCACTTATAATTCAACGAGACCTCATGGTACTGACTTGGTAGCTGAGAGATCAGTGGCTCAAATCTCCATAGCAGAAAAACTTTTATACAAAAAAAAGTAAAAAAAAAAATTAAGAAAATAACGAAGTAGGCTGTGTACTTCTAACAGCCAGTGTATAAAGTGATGCATGTTCCCAAGACGATGTATAAATTAAAGACATATGTATAAAGTAAAGACTTTACACATTGGTTCTAAATGGTTCTAAAATTGCATGCTTTATATATTGACAAGATACGTATTAAAATGAAGTTTATCAACAGATGTTTTAAAACAAAAACTTTTTAACACTGCTTGTGGTATGCCAAATTTGGTTTTTACCTGTCACACAAAACTTAGTTTTTATTGACCTTCAAAGGTACATAACGAGATACCATACACATGACATCTGAAGATGAAAACATTGAGAAAATAAATGTTTTGCTGATGATAGAATGATGATGAAGTTGAAATATTGTCAAAATAAAATGATTAAAATAAAAAACAATCGGAAATTTCAAATACCAAATTAACAATATCCCACAGTGATAAATTCCAAGATTCTCTATGGGGGAGTAAAACTAGAGGGTGAAGACCCAGGGTTTGTTATTGCCAAACTCATGTAATATTATATTTTAAAAAGGTCTGAAAAAAGATTAAAAATGAACCCAAAATCATTCTAAGTTTTTCCCATTTTTCTCCAATTTCCCCCTATAAAATCAACCCATTATATTTCCGCCATTTTTCCCACTCAATATGACCGCTTTAGCCAGACATTATTTAAAATAAATAATAACTCGAGAAAAAAAATACTAGTTATATTCAATAATACAAAACATACCAGTTCTTCAATAGGTGATCATATTTTTAATTAAATGTAACAAAATTTGTAGGACTTGCATGAACAAAGGTACCAAACGGAGTGATTTATTCAAATCTCAGAAAGTTAGAGCTAGTCCAAAAAATTTGTGAGAAAAGGAGAAATCTTTTTATCTAGTTCCATTTCTGATAGTAGTCAAACAAAAGAACAAGTTACAAGCAGAAATGGAAGAAGATATGAGGAAAAAACATCAGATAATGAACTCCATTCTTCAAAAGAAGAATGTAACAGATTTTCTTGTTTTGAAAATTCTATGGATACTTCATGCTGCGCATGATTGGGATGGGCAAAAATGTGTAAAATTATTAACTGTGAAGTTTGTGCTTACATTTCAAAAATTAGTTCCTTTAGGGTCGATATAAATGAGTGTAAAATTATTTTTGGAGCATGTGTTGTGAAAATTTGTTTTTAGACACCTAGTACCTTATCTTTTTTACGGAAATGTTCATAATTTTGCAGGCAGGTAACAAAACTGGCGAGACTATTGTAGAAATTGACGTGTCAAAGGACGAACATGCGTTCTATTTGAGTCACATCATCGATGGACGAGTGTTATTCCCTGCCACTGGATACTTGGTACAATTTGCTTACAAGATGTTTCTCCAGTTGTACTTTTAATTTGACTTTGTTTTCTATACAAATTTGTGTTCGAATTTGATAATAGACGTTGGTATGGAAAAAGTTTGCTTCTATCAATGGAAAACCTTACGACGAATTCTCAGTGATTTTTGAGAATGTTCAGTTCGTTCGAGCTACTGTTATACCGAAGGAGGGTGAGTTATATGCATAAGTTAGTGTACCAACTTATGTTTTACTTGTTGCTCGAAATGATTTCAAAATCATCCGTATTTTTAGTAATTTCCATTTAAATACCTACGTTAGTAACATTGATAGGATGTGAACAAGTATTAATTTTTATTACCTACTTACATTTTTTTTGTTAATATTTAACGTTTTATCTCAAAACATTTTGAGTTTTTTTCAAGTTCTACCCTAAAAAGTCAAACTATTTCCAAAATACTTTTTCCAAATTGAACTTTTTTATAATAACCAGATAGGTACAACATATTTAATTATATTTAAAAATGTTCAAATCAAATCGTTTTTAATAGGTAATTATCTATAGTAAAATTATCAATAAATTATTTTTGAGAAAAAAAAAAAACAACAATTTTACAAGTCAGGTAAATGCTACCTGAAATAGGCATTGTGAATTTTACTGTAAATTACTGTAATTCTATAGAAGTATGTGGTTTTTATAATAATTTAAAGTAGATAGATACTAGATTTGCTAAATTTCAAAAAAATATAACATACCTATAAGCTAATATTATGTATTTAGTAGGTACTCACTAATCTGCTATTTTCCAGATAAATTGTGTAATATTTTTTATACTGTTTCTATGCTTAATTTTGTTTACAGTTTCTCGTTTTTTTTTATTTATTATTGAAAAGAGCGGTGTGATAATAACTCCTCCTCCATAGAAAATAAAAAGATGAAAAAATAATTACTATTACCTGCTATTTTTTTCATACCCCTCTGTAAAACAAAGCTAGCCACGCCACTGAACAGTTTGCTAATCTAAAATAATTTGTCAGTTTTAATGGAAGACTTAAGTGGGTGACCAAACTGTAATGCAACGGTAACCCAACAACTTTAAAATTTTTAAATTCCACAAAAAATATTCACAGGGAAGTAATGACTCAGACCAAGTTGGACATCTTTCATGAATGATTTAAAACCAAAACATCTCCAATATAATCAATGAAAAATATTTTTTGCAATACATGCACAGAAGAATGTGTCTTACATGCATATATGTATAGCAAATTTAAACGAACAAATTTTTGGCCCGTAGTAGACGATAATTTTACAATCTCTCGCGCATCCAAATCTTGCGCGAGAGTGTGTAAAATACTTTACACGCTGTTGCACATCCTAATCCTGCGCTACAGGATATAAAATATTCGAACATATAAGCATTTTGATATTATTATTTGCATTACCTATTTTGTGAAAAACTATTCATCAAGTTGCCATCAAACACAGCATTTCAATTTTCAAAAAAATGTCTGGAATGATTCCTCGGCCTCTAATTAAGTTAAAAAGCTGGGGTTTGTAATGAATGAAAGTGGATAAAATTTAAAAAATTTCCATACAGTTTTATAATCAACTTTAGCTATTTGACAACAAATGAATGAAAAAAACGCAAATTAATAGGAGTTTGGCCGTTTTTTTGAATCTAAAAACTTCTCTTTCCCTCAATGATTACTCAGTCGCTATTGAAGCAAGAGAGTTACAAATGGTACTTCAGAGGAGAAAATTTACCTGAATTTGGTTTTAATTTAATTTTTTAATCATCTTTAAAAATTTTAAAATAAATAAACAAAAAAAAGTAAATTGATGGAAAAAAAATTTTTTTTAAATCTAAAATCCTCTCTTCTTTTACTGGATAATTGCTCAGCCCCTGTTTAAGCCAGAAATTTGGGATTAGTACTACTGGAAAGAGGAAATAATGTTTTTGAAACTAGGTACTTTCTTTATAATTTGTTAATTGTTCTTAGCTGTTTAAAAATAAACGAACGAAGAAATGCTAGATATTGGAAAAAATGTCGTATGTGTGTTTTTTGAGATACAATTTCCAAAATCTATTTCCTATGAGTTTTTTTTTTTCATTGGCAGAAGGCGTTGTTGCTATACTTTCTTTGTGCATTATTTACAAAAAGTATGGTGTGCGACAAGTGCTTGTATGCTATTTTAACTCGTGTCAAGTTTGCAGCACTGAAGACTCGTCTGCAAATTCTTCACACTCGGTAAAAAAATAGCTCACTCTACGCACTTGTAACACAATATACTATTGTTGAACTAAAAAAAAAAAAATTGATGACAGGGATTGAATTAGCAAACAAGCAACAAGCTGAGAAGACAACAGCTGCCACTCTACATAAATGTCTCATTGCTGCGGTGAATGTTTGGTTGCCTACTCAATAGTTCAAGGCAATTTTGATTTTTGGCATTATTGGAAAAATCGCCTCAAATAATTGAGGTAGGCAACCTAACATTTGCCGCAGCAATGCGTTAAGTTTGTATAGTGTGGGCAGTTGTTTTCTCAGTTTGTTACTTGCTTGCCATTCAAATCTCTGCCATTGATAATTTTTTTTTAATGCTAAAAATTCATCTATTTTTAACATTTAAATTCATCAAAAATATTTTTTATTGATTATATTGGAGAAAGTGTACTATTAATTTATTCATGAAGGATTCCAGAGTGGTCCGAGTCATTACTTTCCCCTAAACATTTTTTCTTGAATTTTGAAATTTTAAAATTGTTGGGTGACATTACTTTTTGGTCACTCTGTATAATAGAGGACGGATGTTTATTTAAACGCTGCCACTAAAAATGGCACCACTTTCGAAGATATTATCACCACTCCTTTGGTACCAAATCCGAATTTCTTTTCCCCTCATTTGGGCCCATGGACAATAATCAGAAATTTTTTTTTCTCAATTTATTTAATTAAATGTGTGAATAAATATAGTTATTAATAAGTTTACTTAAAAACGAATTTTTAAAAGATGAGCTTTCATTTATTTTTTTCAAGTTTAGCTTCATACGAAATAAATATTGTTTCGTTGCTGAAGGTTAGCTGCAGTATTAGTAGATTTTAAAATCGCAGTAGTGAATATAGAATAAAAGCTTATGATAATTTAGAAATCACAATCAACATGAATTTTGTTGATAAAAATGAGACTGAACATTGTCTGTACCTTAAGAATGAAGGATATTTTGGTCCTTTATTATATGTTAATACACTGTGGGAAGGCCAAATAAAAAGTACTCGGAGTTAAAATAATTCTGATGTTACACTGACTACTGGCATGATTTGTGTGAGAGTTCTGGTCCAACACCTAATCCCTCAATGAGTTTATTAAAAATTAAAATTAATGGGCAGGGAGTTTTGCTAATGGAAGTCCAAACTCCTGGTGGCGATAAGGTAGGGTCGGTACTGAATTTGTTAGAGTGGTTGCATACCCAGCTGCTACTTTGGTGTTGAACTACGGATGAAAATTTCATTTTTCCACCATTTCGACAAGTTTTCACGTCTTGTAATTCAATCGAATGAAAAGTTTTCTCAGTTTTTGCGACACTTAATGAACGAAGAGACTTTGTCAAAATGAACCGAGATGAATAACAAAAAATTTGATTCGCTACATGCTGAGAAAATTACAAATTTCCGATCGACCAATATTGCTAATATCGTTCGTCTACCATCCAACCCGTACTGTTTCCTGAAAGAATAATGAGCAGCCTTTAACGTAAAAAAAAAAAAAAAAAAAAAAAAAAAAACAATTTTATTAGACACTCCATTTCCAGCCACTTTGTGATTTATGAAAAATCATCGTAAGATGACAGCTGAAATTTTATCAGTTAAAATGGTGAAGTGGATTTTAGCTTAAATAGTGCTAGGCCTAGCCACTTTTTTTTTTAGAAAAACCTTTTCTTAAAACTGAGACTGGTTGATCTTTATGTTATATACACACAGGTTCTGTTAAATTTTCAATCAACATTTTTCAAAGCAGCGGTGAATTCGAAATCAGCGAATCCGGTTCGGTGGTGGTTAAAGGCCAAATTAGAGCACACGATAATATTTCCAACGAAGTTCTGACACTGGCCAAGCCGCAACCACCAAATCACCAATTACCATCACTCGGCGCCGAAGATATTTACAAAGAAATGAGTCTCCGTGGATACGAATTTGAAGGAGTATTCCGCGGAATAAAGAATGCTGACGTTAATGGTGGGTACGATTTAAATGCTACCAGCCTATCCAGCGTGAAAGAAAATGATTTTCAATTTCCAGTACGAGCTGTGGGCTGGTCGACGCAACTCGCAACTTACGATAGCATTGCATCGCAATAATAATTTTATTTTTATCGCAGTTCTTACCGGGACTTTAGAATACCACGGAAACTACGTCACATTTATCGATGCGATGTTGCAACTCCATCTGTTAAGTCTTAAAACACGCGAATTGTACGTTCCTACTCGACTGCGACGGGTAGTTATAGATCCGGTGAAACATAAGCTAAGTTGCGCTGCACTACCCCAAGGACGTGGTTAGTTTATAGGTTCGTTTTTATTTTCCACAAAAAGGTTAACTAAGCTTTGTTCGATAGGATTACACTAACCTACACCAACCTATACCGGTAGAGATATTCCACAAATATTCGAATAAAACTTGGCGCAAAGTCACATAACATTTCTACATTCGTTGAATCGCCCTCCGGGTGTAGCTTGGTGTAAGTTGGTATAGTCCTACCAAACAGAGCTCTAGTGTCCACACCAGACATCACCGGGTTTGTTTCGGTGTTTGGAAATTTGAGCTCGGTGTCCGTCTCGGTGAGTAGAGAAGTTCAAAAATCAACCCCGCAAATAAAATGCACAGTAGTGTTTACCCGTATTTGCCATTTGTTTCCGATGGAAATTTTAAAATCAGACCGTAAACAAGAAGACCAGTGGCATGGTGTCAGGGAAGACATGGTAAACATTGTCTACTCCAGAGACATACAGCTAAAGTTATATGTTCTGCGCATTCAAAGCCACGCATATTTTGTAGTGAAAATGGACATTTCTATATCAACACACAAACACACTATCAAGCTATGACACATGCACAGCAACGAATACTGGAATTCAAAAAGTTTTATAACATTCTATCTTTGACATGTTTTTAATCGTGTGCTGCACATCTCTTTAGCTGTATGTCTCTGGTCTACCCAAATAAATTCTAGACTTACAGCCTGAAAAAAAAAGAAGAAAGAAATGATTAGGGAAAAAAAGGAAAAAAAAAAAACATAGCAGGGATTTTCTACTCAACATTATCTTTTTAGTATTAACTCCCAAACACACACTCCTATTGAAATATACTTGATCTACCAATAGTAAAATCTTGAAGGTAGACATTTTTAAGATTGTTCCCAACAAAATCAACTTTGTAGGTAAAAAATCAAGTGGTGTCAACAGTATCATCCCAAGGTCACTTTTTATGGCAAATAAAACGAACTTTATGATTAAAATCTTTGATTATATAGTAGCTGTAGGTTTTGTAGGTTCTAAAAATCAAACCTGGGAGGACACCCTGCTGTTGCTGACATACAAAGTGACAAGCCTTAGCCAAGGCCCTCCGCAATGTCCAATAGATCCCACCAACGGTACTATGCCTTTTGATGCCATCAATAACATGAGAAACAATGAAAAAAGTAAAAAAAGTAAATAATTAAAAATTATTATCACATTTCATCATGCAAAATATAAAAATATGTAAAAAAAATCACTGTGAGAATATTGAAGAAAAAAAAGAGAATAAAAACATAACTTCATCGTCTATATATAACTGTCAACTGACAGGAAAATTTCTTTGAACTAACTAATTATAATGTCATTTCTGATCAATATAGTGTTATAATACCAATTTCATTGTGTACCTGCCATGGCACTATGATAGGATCGCTGGGCTTCACCTGAGGTATGCCAGGTTCAAATCCAAGCTGGTTCTATATTTTGGAAATTTTTTATTTTTTTTTATTTTTATTTATAAAATGGTTTGTTGGGTTCGATGATATTTTTTAACAATTTTAAGAATAATTATTTTTAGATTAAACATATGTTTTTAGTTACAATGTGTTTGCATACTACGATCATTCAGTACTAGTTTTACTTATTGTATAGGCTGTGGGATGTTTTGGGCAAATATGGGGGGGGCAGTCCATAGTATGCCACTTTGGTGATGACAATGGTGGGGATGACAAAGTGAATGGGGCAAATCCTCACCCCCCGGAGTTTACCCTGCCATTGGCGACATACAAGATGGCATGCCTTGGCCAAGGCCTCCTGCATCATCCGAAAGATCTTTCTGCTGATACTGTACTGGCATCTACTGTGCTCATTAACACACGTGAGAGGCAGTAAAAAACAAAATTCAAAAAAATATTTTTCATGGTTTGAAGAACTTTTTTTGTCAGTCAATGATCGTCCATGTTCATTTCAAGAGTCATGAACGCCTCCTGTAAATAGCGGTGAAAAGTCAGCTGAATCGAGGTGGCCAAATGAAGAAGATCAGCAACAGCTGAAAAACATTGAAGAGTACCATAGATTTGTTCTAAAGCACTTTGCACTACATTTATGTACGTTATCCTTGTGAATTTAAGGGATTATTTAATCAAGTGTACCTATTCTAAATTAGTGAACTCAAGCAAAATGTCGAAAATACGCAGAAAATGCGTTAGGGTTGCCTACCTTTTTGGCAGCATGTCTTGACACTAAAAATTACATTGGTTTTATGGAATATTTACTGGTCCAGTATTGTATATTCAAAAATCAGAATGCATAATATGATTAAAATATTCTCGATGGCTGGTTTTCTTATAAAATTCGGTAAGTCCAATGTTCACTACTCACTTATTATTTTCAGGTATTCCTGTCTACAACTATCAACGTATTTGTGTTTTGGTTTCCGGAGGCGTTGAGATACGAGGCATGGAAGGCTCCCTTGCCCCTCGGCGCCAACAACAACACGCTGCTCCTAAATTGGAAAAATACTCTTTCATTCCATTTGAAAGTGACAAGGTAGGTATTTGAATCGGGATTTAGATGGTCAGCAAAAAATTCAACGTTCTTCTCCAAGGGAATAGCAGATCTCATACTAAATTACCATTGGATGCAAAGAAAAAAAAGGCTGCAATGTTGGGTGGCAGTACTCCCTAGTGCACTTGTACGCAATGTTGCATTTAGCTCTTTGCTGCTTATAGGCAAAATTACTTTTGTCACTTTCCCATATCATTTATAGAAGAAAGCAGAGGGTTACCATTTGTGTAGAGGTTGCCTTCGATACAAAAACAAAGAGAGAAAATATTACTATCCTGTACCCATAAGTAATAAGTAGTGTAAGTAGGAAACATTTAGGAGTGTAAAAAAATTTTTCAACAAGTGCCTATCCTAAATTTTGCGAGTGGAGCAAAATAAATGTTTGCAAGTGAATCCTCTCCTTCCTCCACGGGCAAAATCCAGCGTACATAACTGGAAGAAAAACCTACTCCGTACCTGCGCGGCGTCCTCGTTATTTTTATTTTCTTTTTATTTATCGTTTATTATTTTTGAAAAATTTTTCACTGTAGGCAGTTGCCTTCATAAAATTCGGCACTGCTTGTATGGTGTATTAATCTAAGCCTGGTGGACACGATGATAGTCCATCTTGATCGTAATCAACAATGAGTTCACTGCATACACACTCTACATGCTGCATACACTTGCGAAAAATTGAAACTTTTTTGAGAGTTTGTGTGTACTCTTAACAAGTTCTTCGAGACAATTTTTGGTTCGCAAATTTCTAGTTTATGAACTATTAGGTACAAAGCTCTGAGATTGCGATTGCCGGGATAGGTCAAGTATTTCTGTGTGAGGGTACTAGACTGCGCGAGGTGTCTGTTCACCAATCACATAACATTTTACACTTAAAAAAGAGTATGTTTTTAAAAATTAGTTTTAAAGCAATTATTTTTTGCTACATTACCTGTTCATTGTTTTTTGAGAGCGTACTCCCAAAGGCGATGTAGACAGAAATAAAGTGGGTGAGGGAAGAACATAAAAAGGGGAAGAATAAAAAAATTAGTGTGTGTGTGAGAGAGAGAGAGAGAGAGAGAGAGAGAGAGCGAGAGAGATGTATGTATATTTTAGTAGATATTCTACATAAGGAGGCTGGCTTCCCTTATACCATACCACCCTTGGAAAGTGAAATAAGCAAAGTTTCTTGTGGGCACTTAATGCCAGCAGCTATAGTTATATGCCTGTAATATAATATGCTAAATATTTTAAGCCTATAACCCTCGTCTGAAGTAAATGCCTACAACCTATCAAATTTCAGGACCATACTGATTACCCTTGCACTTGAGAGATTTGAAGTCTGTAATAGTATATTATGCAACTAAGGAGGAAAGCAAGCAATTTCTCAACAAGTACAGTGTTTGAGAGCATGAGCCACAGATTAATGCAGTAATTGTATGAATTGATAAATTGCTCACTCTGACTGAATTGCATACAATATTTTTTTCAAGGTTCATACGTAATGGTGTATTTGAGCCAGGGGCAATAAAATCTGCAGGTTTTTGAGTCAAATCTTTCTTAGGAAAGATAAAATTTTTCAAGAACAAAAAAGGAAATTAATTTAAATAAAAGAAAATAAGATATTTAAAGGTGTAGAGGAAACTCAGGAATCAATATGACATGACTAGAAAAAATTAAGGTGTAAGAAAATAAATTATGGAGTGAGAAAACAAAGTTAAGGAGTGAGTAAATGAATTAAGGAGTGAGAAAACAAAGTTAAGGTATGATGAAAATAAAATAAGGAGTGAGTAAAAGAATAAAGAGTGAAAAAACAAAGTTAAGGTATGAGAAAAATAAATTAAGGAGCGAGAGAAAGAAATTAACGAGTGAGAAAAAGAAAATAAGGGGTGAGAAAAATAAATTAAGAACTGCGAAAAATAAGATTTCAGAAATTTGCCACTTTCATCATACCATACATGCCTTGGAAATATAGCATTTCAAACACAGATTACAAAAAACAATTTTTCAAATGTTTTTTGCAACACCCTTCCCAAAAGTACTTTTTTATACTCCTTGATGAAACAAAAAGTATAAAAAAAAATTATCTTCTGCACATGCACACTTGCAACTTTAATTTTTCGCACATCTTAATGAATTTACTTTCTCAGTTTTTATTATTTCCCACTGATAACTAAATACCATATTTTTCAAAAACATTCTAAAAACAAGTAAACTGTGAAAAATTCAAAAAAAAATTTTTGGTTTAAAAAAAAGTTATTATTATTTGGATCTAATGAAAAACAAAAATTCATCATCATTTTTTGGAAGACAGTGGGGGTTGTTGCAAAAAATGGTGTGTGACACAGATGCAAAGTAGGTGATTGATAATCGTGTGATTTGCAGCATTCTCCTTTGGCTTGCGCTGCAAAATTCACACTTGTATCTGAGGGTGTGTGTATAGATTGATACAGCACACCACCATAACAATTGAAACGAAGGGTGTTCTTTGTGAACATACGTGTATGAGCCTTGCTCAGTATGAAATTTGGCGATACAAAGGAATTGTAAAACCGTGAGTGCAAAAAGTAAATTTGTGAACTATACGTCCACTGGCCTGCTAGGTGATTGACGAGTGTGCAAGCACACTTGTTTGTCTCAATCACCTGTCACCATAGTATCAAAATCACCTACTTTTTGTACTTATATGGCAAATAACTATCTTAAATGTTTGGGATCTACTTTTTGTTATCCTCTACAAATCATCCGATTTGTTATTTTCACCTGTAGATGAGAGAGAGTAGATGAGTAGATGGGTCTGTAACATTATTAAACTATTAGGTACACAAAGAGAAAACAAAATTATATTTTAGTCGATAACTATTTTTGTAAGTACTTACCTACAAGTTAACTCATTTTCAATGAAAAATGTATAAAGTTTTAAAATTTCTAGATTCCTGCTTTTGGTCTGCCTCAAGCCCTCGTCTGTACGGTTAGCCTTGTTATTGAAAATAATCCAGGCATCGTCAAACTGAAAATCGTTGAAGCCGGTGGTACCAGTTCCCTTGACGCTTTGTTAGCCCCAAAACTGATAGAAATGGTCGAAATGGAGTCCACACTGAGCGTTAGTATAATAGACGGACTTGCATTTTTTGATGTGTTTTGTCACACACTTGTGTATAGTAACTTGCGCTGGTTTGATTTATGTTTTAGATGGACTACGTCGTTGCGTCATCAGTTCCAGGAGTTGCTGAAGGTATCGCGGAATTGGGCGGCAAAGTTATCGACGGAGATGCAATCAATGGTCCGGTAAATTTGAACGTGCATTTGGCTGTTGGATGCAACATTGCCAAAAACCACACCGTTATGGCAAATTTGGCGACCAACGTGAAAGACGGTGGTTTTGTGTTGTGTGTCGAGGATTCACCACCAGCTGGTGTTGATGCAGGCGTTGGAGGACTGGTGCAAATTTGCAAATGGTTAACGGATGATAAGGCTGTGTTCGTTTTCAAAAAAGTAAGCGAACGAATAGCCATAATACCACCTTTTGCGAGCCATACGTTCGGCCGTTGTTATGGTGATCTCTTACTGCGACTCCAGGCGACAGAATCACCGATCCCCACCAAAATAATCCACATCAAAGCTGACTCGTACGAATGGGTGGAGCCGGTCAAAGCTGCACTGGCTGACTCCCGGTCTAGTGGAGCAAAAACTTTGATTGTCGCCAGCGAAGGCGAATGTGGCGTTCTTGGGCTGATTAACTGCCTGACCAAAGAACCTGGTGGCGTCAACCTGAGGTAGGTATTACGTTAATTCGAGAGAATGGTGGCAGCAGTCGTCAAACACAGGTAGGCCTTTATGCGTTTTGCGTTGATCGCTTGCAGAGCATTGTTCATTCAGAGCAGTAACGTTGCTCCACCTTTTTCGTTGACGTCGTCGTACTACGCCAGCCAGCTGAAGAAAGACTTGGTGCACAATGTCTTGAAAGGCACAATTTGGGGAACGTATCGCTTCATTCAACTGGAAACTTCGGCGGAGAGGTCAGTCGAACATGCCTACATTAACGCGTCGGTACGTGGTGATCTTTCAAGTCTGAAATGGATCGAAGGACCTCTTGCCTACTACAGGTTAGTTTCATTTAAATATTAAAAATAATAATTTTTTCAATATCAAGTCTTCAGCCTGTGGCCCTACGATCAGTGCAAATATACGAACCAACCTTAGAAGTTGAAAAGAAAACGAGTTAGCCTATACATATTGAGGGTACGCCTACGCAACTAACATAGACAGCAACTCCAAAATAGTGTAGCCAAACGGAAGTGCCTACAAACGGTACAGAAAAATTATGTTAGTAGCAAAAGATTTAACAGGGTAGCATTTGAAATATGCTTTTTGGTGGATTGACGTGGAATTAACACACATCACATAAGATGTTCGTAATTTATCATTCCCCCCACCAATTCTTAAATCAAAATATTGACGTCATCAAGAGATAGGTAAGTATCGTAGAAAAAATAAATTATTAAAAAGTATTTTTTCATAATACTACTCAACTTGGTAACTGGTTTGATTTTTTCATGGGTTATGTATCCACTTGTTAAACATCTAATATAAATAGTATGCATGTTTGTCCTTGGATTTCTGGAGAACTACTGGACCAATTTCGATGAACTTTTTCTCAACTGATAAAGAGGAATCCCATGGCGATTTCGTATTATTATTTTCAGAATCGATGAATTAGTTTTTGAGTTATTTTTAAGAAACTATTTGTTTTATAACAAAATTTCAGCTAATGCTAATGTACGAGGAAATGAAAAATCATGGAAAAAATTATTTTTCATGATAAAATCGGTCCAATTTAATAAAAAAGAATAATTATGTTCTGAAAGAAGAAAAAAAACTTAAAATTTCCAATTATAACGAAGCGAAAAAGCATTGGAATGCATAAATTAAAAATTCATTAAAACTTTCAAAATTTCTCCAGTAAAATCTAGCGACTGGCATTATTGAAGTTGACGCCAATTAAAAAGTTTTATCATAATTAGAATTAGACGGAATTGACGTATAAGCTTACTTATATTATAAAAAAAAATATGGCCGCGACTTCAATAATTCCAGTCACCAGATCTTGCTGCAGAAATTTTAAAAGTGTTAGTTTTCTCTATAATTTAACACATTTATGTGTTTTTTTTATGGCTAAAATTCGTCTCGAGTTTATTTGCAGTTCCAGCAAGTGCCTCTTGGTATTGGTTATATAGGGTTGTAGGCGTACCCCGAGATGAGAAAGACAGTAAATTTGATTTTTGAAAGTAAATTAGGAAGCTTGTGCTCCAATGAATAGGTACTAACTGGAAGATTGTTCATCAATTTTAGAACAGTATATACTTTGACCTCCTAACTACCTACATTTGGTGAAGAAAAAAAGCTGTCTGTAAGACTGTTTGAATCTGAAGCCATCCAAAAATAAAAAGGGAAGCAAAGCCGTATCCTCTTTCACACACAATTAATGATTGCTTAGCAAATTAAATAAAAGCCAGCCTGCTTTCAACCAGTTTCTTTGGTTCATCTAGGCTTTGTATTCTTTTCTTAGCAGTAGCTCGAGATTCTTTCAAATCACCTGTATTCATAAAGCGTTAAACCATTTAAAACAAAATTTTTAAGAATGGTAAAATATAATATGTTCAATGTCTGCATCAAATTTTATGCCTATTGGTTAGAAACCTAGTTTTCAAGATAGTAGATAGCTGCTGTAGCTGTTTCTTATTAAGTAGCCTTGTGTGAATGACTAAATTAGCCAGATTTATGTTACAGTTCCAGTAGTTGCTGGTAAATTAGTTTATTATGGCAGTGTAACAGTATATTTCCCCTCATAAATCAACTACCTCGTATTGTCTGTATCATCACAATCCGTACATGTGAACACTTTACAGTTCTCAACCTTAAACCTCAGGCCATATTTTATCATCTCGATCACTGGACATTCCAAACCATCTATTTCACTCATCCAATGATCTCACGCAACGCCATCTATCTCTTTCTAATTAACCAAGAACAATGCAATTCAAATATTCATTAAATACGAAATAATAACACATGATAGTGAACTTGTTGAAAAAAAAAAAAGAGCAAACTATGTTTTTAACGATAATAATTCTTAAATAAATCTAAGCTCATATTTCAACTAATTCCAGAGAATGCCCCGTCTCCTGAAATACAATATTAATAAGTTAGGTTAAAAACGAGCTTTTAAAAAATACGCTTTTATAATTTGAAGAAAAAAATAACGGCGAAAGAGAAAATTTCTCTTTTTTTTCCGAGACAGAAACAAACAAAAATTGAAAAAACAACTGATAAAAACGGATATAAGTGTATGTGTGCGTGTGTGCGTGTGTCACAACACGTGAAAGCAGCGCTGAAGTTGGTCATCCGATGTACTTCGACAAATTGAGTGAGTAGAATAAAAGCGTACATAAAGAAGGGCCCTTTGTCATTGTCTTCACAATAATAAATGTATCACTATAATAAACTTACAAGCTGTTAATTACTTCAAAAAATTATTTCCCCATATTATTTTTTCGCCAGTTATTTCCCTGATATTATTTCACCAATTACTCACTCAATGCACATGTGCCACTAACCACAAAGCTACATACAGACACGAAAAAAATAATGTTTGTTGTCTCCTCCAAAATAACAAATTTTATTGAATTACCAGAAATTCAGGGCTGGCACAAGCTAAAGTGCTACAAAGTGGCACTTCAGGAATTGTATTATATAAAATTGCTGGTAAATACAACTATTCAGAAAGTATGCTCGTATTTCCTCGCATCGTAAATAGGAAAAGGGATACTTCAAGAAACACAGGCAACTTACTTCTCTCCGGAAATTTTTATTTACATTTTTCTCAAAAACTACTGAATCAATAGGCTCCAGATTCCTGGCAAAACTACTCCTATACGAAGACTATCTTTCATGAAAATTATAGCTCTATCTCCTATAAGTTTTCTCGAAACCATAAACAAAAAATTTGGGTGATACATATATGTACATATGAAAAATTATTTTAAAATGGGAAAGTTGTATCAATCATTTTCTTGTATCGTGAAAAGGATAATTTTCATCATCCCCATCCAAACTCCATCATAAGGTCAATTTTGATACCCCATTTGCCAGCAAACAAGTTCAAAATTGATGAAAGGCACCAGTTGTTGACAAAACAATATATACAAAGTTTCATAATATAAAATGTCTAAGAAACCCAGTGTATTTATTGGTGATGCCACCAACACAATGTTACTGGGTACAAACCTCTGTCTCAGGCCTAATGAATTTTCAAATTTCCATTCAGTGCTGCAGAACATTTTGTAATTTTGATTTCCCATTCATAGCCCAGAGAGTCAACCCAACACCGAACTGTGCAGCGTTTACTATGCAGCCCTCAACTTCCGAGATATCATGTTAGCCTCTGGCAAACTACCCCCTAATGCGTTACCTGGAAATTTAGCTGGACAAGTACGTCTTCTGATGGTTTTTCACTCTTGAGAAGGAGTAGTCTCTCACTGTGTACACCATTCATTTCTTCTTTTAGGATTGTATTCTTGGACTGGAGTTCTCCGGTCGCGACAGCAATGGTAGACGAGTTATGGGCATGGTGCCAGCTCGTAGTTTGGCCACCACAGTGCTGGCTGATACTGGATTTCTGTGGGAGGTACCCATTGATTGGACACTGGAGCAGGCATCAACCATACCCATTGTATATGGAACTGTGAGTGAATGTTTTCCACATTACTACTTTGTGATAGTAGCTCTCTGTTGGTGTTGAAGAGGATTGTTTAATTTCATTGCCACAAAATTCCGCAGGCATACTATGCACTGATGGTGCGTGGTCAGATGAAACCTGGAGAATCGTTATTGGTTCACGCTGGCTCTGGTGGTGTTGGTCAGGCAGCTATTTCTATTGCATTACATATAGGATGTACAGTGTATACCACTGTGGGAACCCGAAAGAAACGACAGTTCTTAAAGACAAAATTCCCAGAAGTAAGTAAAAAAATGTTGTATGTCACACTTAACCTTATTTACATTTGCCATCAGTTGCATATATGGGGGCTGTCATCGAGCTCACAAAATGTTTTATCTGCCTGAAATTTGTAAGCCTTCAAACCACGTGACTATACTCCAAGTTTATAAAGTTGACTAAAGAACATAAGTTACCAAACATTGGGGTTAACCAAAAATTTCTCTAGCAATTTTTCTGTTTTTAGTTTTCTTAGAAACTACTAAACAAATAAACATTAACTCCTATCAGACTTCCATTAATATAAGGGAAATGTATTGTGAAAATTTCAGTCAGATAACTTTTGAGGTTTCTTCAAAGTCTTGAAAAAACCACTTTTCTAGGAACTTTTTGTTTTCCAGTTTTCTCAGAAACTACTAGACCAATATAGTACCAAACTTCTTTCATATCTGGTTCTATATGAGGACTACCTTTTATGAAAATTTCAGTTCTCTCTCTTTTTAAGTTAAAATTTAGGCAATATATATATACAGATGTACAATTACATAAATATATTGGGTTGCATAGTTGATCTTCCTATTCCACAAAAATACGATAGAACTAGTTTTGAGGAAAAAGTTTGTTTCACATAATTATGTTCTCTCTTCAAAATTGGCCAAATTATGGAACAGTGAAAAAGAATGAAAGGAAAAAATTTCAAAAAACTAAAAATAATTTTAAATTTGCACTTCGATGCTTATTAGCGGGGACTGAATCATTTAATGTGGTACACATTCCTATTTTTGCTGGCTGGTAGCACTGCATAATCTGTTGATTCTGTGGAAACAATGAAATTCATTTTTTTGATGGTGTCCGTGGGTTCAACGCAATCAAGTACATACACATACCACAGTCCATCCAACAAAAGATGATCCATGCACCTTAAAACAATGTTGTCAAATATTCACATTTTCACTCATGGTAATTATATAATTTATATTCCTGGATATTCCAACTGGCAATGATGCGTAAATAATGCATGAAATATCGTATAGTAGTGGCAGGTTGCATTTTATTTTCGGATCAACACTCAATAGATGGACTATTACAAATTTTTCTTACTTTTCTCTTTCCTTCTCCAAAATTTACAATGTAATTTGTATATGTATAGTATAATATTCATTAAAAGAAGATTAAGTCAAAATGGGAAAATGGTGTCATTAGTATTCTTTTGTTGTGAAACAAAAAATTTTCATCAATCCCCCAAGCCCCTCCATGACATCAATTTTAATACCCCATTTGCAAGCAGATTAAGTAAAAATGACACAAAATTAGTAATTCAAAATCTAAATAATGATTAACTTAAAATTCACAGACACCATTGGGTCAGGTGTCTGCCAAAATACATATACGTATACACTAAGGTCTTTATTTGTGCAAAGAAAATATGCCACCCCTCCATGTGAGGGGCACCTTAAGAGGGTCAGCTTCTCGAGGCTGTTGTCTCCTTGAACTGCATCAGTAGCAATTCCATCAGTTTAGTTTACATGTCCCCTGTGCCAAGGGTTTTTGGGTAATGTGCTGTGTCTCTCTTTGAATTTTGATTTTTTTAGGTATTCAGGTGGCACGAGGATTCAAATACCTAAAACTCGCCTTCGTTACCACCACCAAAAGTCAACACCGTATTCACTCGGCCATGGTGCTGAGTGATGGTGAACAAGGGAGAAACGTATACGCCAACTTAGTGTGGTAGCCGCCACAATTTTAAAACAACATAAAATTAAACACTTTATCAAATTGATTTCAAATCTATATTAGGTCGAGATTCCTCCGAATTAATGTTGATAAGTGAAATAAATCAACATTATCTTGGATAAAAATTCAATAAAAAATCAATGAAAAATTGACTCAAATGGATATTGATTGGTTTTGTGTATCAATTGAAGGTTGATATGGTTTGAGGGTAAGGGTCAACTGAGGGTAAAAATTTCAAGAAAGAAAAATTCTCTAATAGAGTATGGGGTATGAATTTCAGAGTGGTACAGTAGTTACTTCATTACATATATGATGTTATGAGACATTGGGCTGTATTAGGGCATAGTACCATGTTTCATTAGCCTGGTTTTATAAAATATTTAACCTCGAATAAGCTTGGTTCAAATTTAATGTGTTGATTGTAAAAAATAGTTAAACTGCCGATGAACAGGGTTTAACTTTATTTTACCGCACATCTTATCAGTTAAACCTAGTTTATCCCACAGTTTAAACTTGGTACAACGAGGCATATAGTATGCGTAATTCCTTTTTATAACCGAGATGAGTAAAACCCTGTTGCCACATCTCTTTTCTTTGACCATAATCACAGGCTAACATAAATGAATATTAAAAGTACTCACAATTTTTCAGCTGTATTTGTAGTGCTATGGCTAAATGCTTGACTTACATGTAGAAAGTGGGAGGTTAAAATCCCTTGAGCACAATTGATTTTTGCACAGTTTTTTCCCATTTCTTTTTTACTAATTCATTTTGTCATGTAGCCAAATTGGTTCTATTAAAAAAAAAATATATATACCAGAAACAGATAATTAACAAATTCAATATATACAATTTTCATAATATCCACGCACAAACGCCCGCGGCAATATAGGAGAAATCGCTCATCTCTGTCAAAAAAACTAGTGATCAGTATCAGTGGCTGAAGCTGATTACAATTAATGTGATAACATTTTCATATTATTTGACTATTCACCGACCAATTTTCTTCCAGTAAATATTTTAGCTACTTAATATATTGATAAAAATTCGATTTCGATGTTAAATGGGAAATTCATGTAAACCAATATCGATATTTTATCGATGTGTGAGAAAAAATAGGGAAATAAAGAAACATCGAATTCGAAAACAGATCCCATATAGAAAATAAAAATGTTATCACATTAAAAAACAACAAAAAACACTATAGATACTCACGTTTTTTACGTTGAACCCGGTTTATCCCAAAGATTAAATTTCGGTTCAGTCAGTTCCAAGTTATAAAAATCGTGCAAAACAAATCAAGTTATTTCAATATCTAATGGTAACCAGCAACCCTGGACACTTTCTATGTCTAATTTGCATTTTCTGGTATATCCAGTTGACCGATGCCAACATCGCCAATTCTCGAGACACGTCATTCGAACAACACATTTTACAGCAGACAGATGGAAAAGGTGTGGATCTTGTGCTGAACTCATTAGCCGATGATAAACTACAAGCCTCTGTTCGATGTTTGGCCACACGGGGTCGATTTTTGGAAATTGGAAAACTTGACTTATCAAATGATACTTCCCTAGGTAATGCCGCGTTGGCTTCGAATTTAAAGTATTGACGAACTCATCATCGTTAACTCAGTTTTTGTTTTTTCTCTTCCAGGAATGTCTGTATTTTTGAAAAACACCACATTCCACGGCATTCTTCTGGATGGACTTTTCGATACCTCTTCCAACAATTTAGATGGACAGGTTATAGCAAAGCTAATAAACGA
Source organism: Ericerus pela (assembly GCA_011428145.1). Lineage (NCBI taxonomy): Eukaryota > Metazoa > Arthropoda > Insecta > Hemiptera > Coccidae > Ericerus > Ericerus pela. The sequence goes on along the minus strand of WOFM01000635.1, from coordinate 782,452 downwards.
AGGCATGAAAAATGGTTCTGTCAAGCCACTACAGACTACTGTCTTCTCGGAGCAAGAAGTAAAGCAAGCGTTCAGGTATATATCTCTTAGAATTACTTGGTATTTTGTTTTTAAATATCTTTTCCATGAAAATCTACTTTTTTTTTGTGTTTTCAAGCTCTATTATTTATTATTTTCATAAATTTGAAGGCTTTCAAAATTTTTTTTGTAATGCATGCCTATGTTTACCAAAAAAAAAAATCATTTTTTATATTTTGTTTTCAATGATAAGTGACAGTAAAAAGGGTAACTAAAATTTTGGAGCAGAAAACTTTTCATTTTATTTTAAAGGGGAGAAATGAAAAATTAATAAAGTTTTTTCTTTTGATTGTGCTAAAACTGATCCAAGCATATAACAGACAATCGACTTATTGAAACTTTTCAGACATGCCTGCTTTTAATTGACTATGCTGATGATTGAAATGTTAGGTTTCCAGGGTGGAGAGAGATTAGACCCTTAAAAATTCATTAAAAAAGGTGTAATTTTACAGTTTTTTGAAAAATTTTCTAACTCTACTTACCTACGAACTCTGATACTTAATGGATAGCATAAGTATTATATTCCTCCGATATGGTAGAAATGACCAACAGGAAAAATAATAAGAGTACCTAAGTCAATTTAGCCTCAGATGTATGTGCAAATCCTTGAAAGATTTTAAATTAAAATTTGAAGGGACTGATTTTTTCACACATTATTTTTCAATTTCCAACCATTGGTCTGAGAATTATATTAAGCTGGGTTCACACGTATAATATGTAAGCTGCAATTAACTTTTAATAATTTTCCAATACCTTGTGATTAATGAAGGAGAGATCTTCATTTTAATGAAACCAAAATAGCAAATCCTGAAGAAATATGGATAGAATGATTTTTAAACGTGGTAAACATTTCTATTTTCACTACGAGGGTAAAAACTGGTAAGTGAAGGCGGCTGGCACGAATTTCAGTGCAAATTTTGGAACATTTTCAGTGTGAATTTTGGTGCAAGAAAGAGAAGAAAGAAGAATGTGTGTGTGTGTGTGTTTATTTATTTGATTGAATTCAGCACACGTACAAACAAACAAATTTTATAGAAATATGTTCCACATTAAATTATTTAATTCGCTTGCCTAGGCTCTGAAGCGCACTTTTTTGTTTTCCTTTTAATTTAGTTTCAAACGTTTCATAATGTAAATGGCTGACGTCTAACTAAGAAAAAAAGCAACCTGCTTATTGTTTTAAACAAGTTCGTATTTGTGACCATTATTCTGTTTATATCTCCTTTGTCTAGATTTATGGCTAGTGGCCGACACATTGGAAAGGTTGTCATTAAAGTGCGTGATGAAGAAGAATCGGTAACAGTATGCAAAATAGCGCCCAAGTATGTAAATGCCATTCCTAGAGCATATATGAGCCCGAAAAAATCATACGTACTAGTCGGTAAGTAGAGTTTGTTTTGAACTTTTAGAATTTTGATTCTCCTATGATAATTTAAAATACTTGCGTATCTGTATCTTTCTCTTCTCATACATATAATTAAGTATTTTGTCTATGAATTGTACTGAACATAATGCATTTCCCTTTAAAAGTAAATTAAAATTCATAGAGTAATTTTGATAGATATTTTTCATTGTTTCACTTGAAATCTACGTTCGCCCAACAGACTGAAGGGCCAAAGAAACAAGCCTCTTATCATACATAATTTTATGGGATCAAACTATATAATCAAAGTTATCGAATGTGATTGTAAAAGAACCATTACTTGTAGAAAGCTGAAATTTTGAAAAAACATTAACATGTATTTGCTAAAGATTCTGGGAAAATTTTGCTGAAATCGTACCACTGGTTCTTGAGATAAAGCTGAAATTCTGAAAGGGTTATGTGGAATTAAACTGTGGATACAAAATGGCGTATTGCTGTACTTGTATTTACAGGGCTCTAGTCTGATCACTGACTCACTTCCTCATATGCACTCACTAATTAATCATTTATCTACTCACCTACTGATTCAAGTAATCAATCACTCATTCACCTACTCACACACTCACTTATTCACTCATCTACCAATCTAATCACTTACTGACTCACTTCCTCATATTCTCACTCATAAATCAATGCATCTAATAACTAATTCATTCACATACTCACGCACTCATTTATCCATTCACTGCCTCAACTACATATTCTCTTCCTCACCCACTCACCTACACATATAATCACTTATTTATTCACATCCTTATCGACTCTCTTACTTGTACTTCACTTCCTCAACTGTTTACTTACTCCGCATTCAATGGTATAGAACCATTATCAACTGGTCTTTCAGATGACTTTCCAATGCTGACACTCCCAACACAGTGTTGTAATTAGAAAAGCAGGTACCCACCTCCTTGTCAAAGAGGTGTTGTTCAACAGTGATATCACTTAACACCTTTTTTCCACAGGCAAATGGAAATTTTGTTTTACTTGCTATATAAATATTCTATTGGGCAACAACGCTTTGTCAAACGCCATCCATAGTGAATTTAATGCAGGTTTGCCAACTTCGCAGATGAAAATACCAACTAATAAACTTTATTTTCATTACTCTCAATCTGTTTGCCAAAATTTGCCCCTTCTAAATTTTTGATCGTTCACATTCAGGAAGGTCCTCAGTAGTGTTTTATGCTTGTTTGTTCTCTCATTCCATCCTCTATACCAGTAATACCGGCAACATTGATGAAATACCAGCACTGGTACTTTCTTTTTTTTATACTGACAGCAGTGTCTAAATACCGGCATACCAGTATAATAGCAACTAGTTGACAACCCTGATTTATTGAGTCTTTTACTGGTGATAGGTGGTCTTGGTGGATTTGGTTTAGAATTAGCAAACTGGCTAATCTCGCGAGGAGCAACCAAAATAGTTCTTACCTCTCGTAGTGGCATCAAAACTGGCTACCAAGCATTCCGTGTCCATCGATGGAAAGAAAACAACGTCAAAGTTTTAATTTCAACGGCCAATTGCACGACTGTTGCTGGCACCGAACAACTTCTCAAAGAAGCCAATTCACTTGGCCCAGTTGGTGGTATCTTCAATCTTGCAGCTGTAAGTATACAGAATTTTCTTGGAAAATCTTTGTGCTGTTTGGGGAAGGTGGATCTCCACATTATTTGTAGCCTAAGCCTCCATAAAGTTGAACCTGAGCCTGTTTATTATGAATGAACAACTTTCGCCGAATTTAGATGAATAGGAACTGCAATACAATCTCCAAATCTAGTTTGAAAAACGCGTGTGGGTTTTGAGAATTAGAAGGTATCGCAATCATTTAATAGTACCTAAACAACTGTCATTAAAAATTGGCATTTCTTTCCACATTATTGTTTGTATGCCAATTCGGTTAATATGCGGGTAAGTATAATAATCAGTTATTTTACATACCTAATAACCAAAATGCCTTGTTACCTAGTATTACTGTACCTATGAATTTTATCGCTTTATTTTATTATTTTGCATAATATCTCATTCGTAATCTCTCTTATACGACTAATTTCATGAATTAATTACTTCAACCGGTTATTATGCCTACATAAGACTCCGAATACTTTTGGTACCATTTGTTATTCAATATAGGTAGTTGACAAAAATCACCCTTATTTTCCCTGAGTACTCATCAGCTTTTCATTGAACCAAGTTTCCATTTTATTCGAAACTGACCTCGAATCAAAATCAACTCAACAATACTGATAAAATACGCCATACTTGGCGGTTGTACTGGAAATAAATGATTATATGTAGGTAGGTACGTAACTGAACAAACGCTAAATCCTACAAACAACATAAGATGTTACACTCAAAAGACAGATAACTAGGAGATTTATCACATTAACTGTTACCAAATAAATTAATAAGTGTGCGCTTCTTAGTCGCAAAATGAACATTTTAGCAAAAAATTCGAAATTCCTGTTTAAAAAAAGGATGGCCACAGAATTTTTTTTCCAGGAGAAAATGCTACCTACAATCAATTTCCAGAATGGTACGTCTCAATTTAACCTATGTGCCAACTTTCACCGTTATATTATTGCTTGATTATCGTTTGCTCCCTCCACCGTGTTGCACTTTATCCACTAGTGATGGGTAGTTCATTCACGAGTTAGTTTTTTTGAACGAATGCTAGAAGTGAACTAATCGATCATTTAGTTCACTTCTAAATGAACTAGTTCATTAGTTCTTTTTTTTTGATAGTTCTTAGTTCTTATCAGTCTACTCTACTCGATCCGTTGATCAAACTGAAGTTGAAGTAAGTAGCAGTCGATGAGTGAGTCAAACAATTAACCAATAGTTCTAGCATGAATTTATGAATACGAGTCGATCATAATATCATATAATAAATCAGTTGATTTAAATGTTATGAGCCAATCATGAATCAGCTGTTTGAAGTGATCGAGTTGAAAAATTTACTGAAATACTGAACTAATTGAACTAGTTTAGTGAACTAGTTCACTTTAGTGAAGCAGACTCAATGAACTAAATCTGCAAAATGAACTAAAATTCCCAACTCTATTATCCACTATTAGTCTACATTTATAAACCTATACCTACCTAGTTGGATTATCAATGGGAAGATCTTAGAATTCTGATTGTTCAGCTAATATGAATCAGTCCTAAATACCTATTTGTTTTCCCTTTGATCTTAGGTATTACGTGACGCCTTTATGGAAAATTTAACAGCTAAAGAATATGATATCGTATGCAAACCAAAAATAGCTGGAACACAAAATTTAGATACTTTGTCCAGACAGCTGTGTCCATCACTCGACTACTTCGTCGTATTCTCGTCAGTGGCTTGTGGACGTGGTAACCCAGGACAGTCGAATTACGGATTTGCAAATTCAGTCATGGAACATATTTGCGAGGCTAGACAGGCTGTTGGGCTGCCTGCGGTAAGTAAGCATATGTCTTGAAGGGCTTGGATACGACTAATCGATCTGCAAAGTTTCTTTGTCAATGAACTTACAAATTTGAACATTTTTCCTTTTGTAGACTGCCATCCAATGGGGCGCTATTGGCGATGTTGGTTTGGTCATGAATTTGGGTGGCAATGATAAGGTGGTCAGTAGCACACTGCCTCAGAGAATGTTATCCTGTCTCGCCACCATTGATAAATTTCTACGACTACCAGATTCTGTCCTCTCCTCAATGGTATTAGCCAATAAATGTAAAGCTGGTGACCCTTCTGGTGAAATTAACGTGGCGGATGTCATTGGTGATATATTAGGTGAATGAAGTCCTCATTTGAAAATCATTTTTCTTAGTTTAACTCGAAATGTTTTTTCACATAATTGATAGGAAAACTTTTTCAACTTGACATTTTGAAAAACCATTACCACACCTAATTTGGTTCTTATTCATTAGGTAGAGCCAACTATTGATAAATTTTGAAACCTCAAAGTGGGAAAGATAACTGAGTTAGAAAATCTCTATTTCTTGTTTCTATGAATTCTACGCTGCTACAATGTGATTTTACTCTTACACCTGTTTTCATATTCTAGAATGATACTTAAGTAAATTTTTGGTGCTTAAGAAATGTTTTATCTAGGACTCCCATATACCTATAAGTTGAGGCATCAGAACTGGGGAAAGATTGAATTTATTTTCGTACTTCTTTTTATTTTTTATTATATCTTTTCCTCATGTTTTTTCCCATTACATAAACTACATTTTGCCATCCTCACTCATTCCTATATCTATTATAATTTGGCGTCTCTTTTTCTATATTATCATACTCCATACTGTCCATTCTCTTAGATAAAATGGCATCTACTTTTTTTTACACTTTGCCATTCCTCATTTCACCTATTTAATATAATATTATATTGTAATCACACACGAATGATAGCAGCCAGGTTCCAGTTAGGTATTCCCCATAGGGCCGTTCCTTTTCTTTCTTGATTCGTCTTCATTCTTGATTTTTAGAAGACAAATCAGTCCGTCAAAGACCATGAAATAAGTTACTTGTTCTTCCCCTAAAAAAATGAGAGGACACGTTTTTTTTTTTCATTTGTAATTACTGCAATCAGAATTCTTACGGGAGAATAATCCTATTTGATGCATTCGCAATCCTGAAAAATGTCTACCGGAGTTTGCTATCCGCCATTCATAATCAACTTGCCAGATTTGGACTTGGTTGCTATCATTTGTCTGGGGACATGCCATATTCTCAATGTTGGAGTCAACTTGTAATAAACGGAGTTTTGCGGCAGCAAGACTTTTATTTCCTTGTCGGCCAACAGGTAAAATATTACAATTTTCTCTTGTAATGTGGAGTAGGGGTTTCATCTAACATCTTGCGATGAATCTGTTGTAGGGTATTTCTCAATGGGTGACGTATTTTGTACACTAGGGAGTCTGTGGGGTTGAACCATAACTGCAAATATTTAGCCTCCTTACATGTGGGATATATTCTTCGTTTTTCTTAGGGATTCTTTTTACTGATTTTAATACTATTTTTCTTCCAACTTTTCTTCTTGTTTTTGTCCTACTATATTCTGGTCCTAGTATATCTAGCCCCACCAGTAATTGTGATGTTCCCGGACATCACAAAGTATAGGATAAATTTGGTTGAATGAGGATGTAAATCTAACTTAACTACAAGAAAAGTTCTGGAATACATATGTTAGTGATCACTTTTCATCAGTTCTGTTCTCATTCTTCGCTCAGGTAATTAATTATTACTTCCCATTTCATTCAGCTTGTCATTCTCATTATTGTTATCGTATCCAAATGAAGCGACTCCATTAAAAAGAAATTCACCTTCAATGGACCAATTATTCTTCAGTTTCACTCCAAATTTTAACAAAAATTGAACTGGAGAGCATACTAAGAATTAAAGTGTCCGGATAAGAAAGTATTCAGGATTTGGATCAGCCTCCTCACAATGAAAACTACCAATCAACATTCTCAACATCAGTTTTGATTTATATTTATACTACCTCATTCTCATACCTACTCTCATCTCATATCAATGCACATTCACCTTACTTCATGACTCAGCCCATGATATAAATATTCAATACATTCTAAAAAGAAACTCCATAATTCTTAAAAACCATTAATTTATTACCAAAAATTATTCTCATATAACAATGCTTACCTCAGTAAAACACCTTATGAAGTTAAAATAAAAATGTACAAAAATATTACTTACTTTTAGTGCAACAGACTTCTAACAAATCTGCTAAAAGATGCCAAAAAAAAAATCCAAAATTCATAGAAAGCAAACAGGTAGGCTAGTCTGGTCCTATGACATTCATATGCTGGCCCAGGTACTCGGATATAACAAATTATTGATATAACCAACCATTTTTCTAGTCCTATGAGGATTCGTTATACTGAGGTTCCACTTTATTAGGTTACAAATAATTTGCACGCAGCAAGAATAATAAAAAAAGACACGACCATGAATTAAAAACATTAATATAATAAAAAATGGAAAATCAAAAATATCAAAAAAAAAAAACAATATGTGAAATAAAATATTAATTAGAACAAAAATTTATATCTATATTTTATTCTTCACCAATATCAATACATTTACAATCACGACAAATAAAATATTATTTTCGCGATGATAAAAAAAAAAAAGATCATATTTGGAAGGGTTGAAAATTCATATAGAAATTATTTTAGAACGTAATTTATCAAACCAAATACGCAAACTAGTTTTGAGAAAACATAAAAAACTATTTAATTTTAACGCAAATTTACGATGATCTTAATTTAAATCTTTTGGAACATCAATATAAACATCATCTTCAATAGGTAATACCATAAATAAATGTGGCTTTTGCATGTAATTTTTAACCGACCTTAAAAAAAGGAGGAGATTATCAATTTGAACCGAATATATGGTTTTTTTGTTTAAGTTTGTACTGGCATAACTTCTCAACCTGGACATCGATTTTGATGAACTTTTTTATAAGTGATGGAGAATGATCCAATGGTGGTCCCAATAAATTTTTTTAAGAATTAATGAAGTGGTTTTTGAGTTATCTTCGAATAAAAAACTGTTAGTTTTAAAGTAATATTGCGGCTAACGCTATAGAAACAAAAAATCATTAAAAAACAAATTTTCATTAAAAAATCAAACCACTTTTAAAAAAATCAAAATGCGAATAAAAATGTTCTAAAAAGAGAAAAATAATTATTTTAAAATTTCTCTATCAAAATTTACCGTAATTAAAATGAAACAAATAAGCATTATATGGTACCCAGCTGTACGTTAATAATTTATTTCAAAAAGTAGAACCAACTTCAAAAAAACAATAAAAAATGCCCTAAAAAGAGAAAAATAATTGTTTTAAAATTTCTCCAGCAAGAGGTAGGTCTGAGGACTGGAATTATTAAAGTCGGCATTAATTAAAAAAATTTGTCCTAAAATTTGACAGAATTGACATATAAAGCCTTTGTGGTAAGAAAAAAAAAAGCGCCGACTTCAACAATTCCAGTCCCTAAACTTACATCTTGCGGGAGAAATTTTAAAAATATTATTTTTCTCTTTTTACACATTTTTTTATTGTTTCTTTGAAGTTGATTATATTTTTTCAAAAAAATTATCAACTTACCACAATGCTTTTTCCTTTCATTTTAATTCCAGTAGATTTTACTGGAAAAATTTTAAAATAATTATTTTTCTGTTAGAGCATTCTTATTAGTTTTTTATTTTTTGCAGTTGGTTAGATTTTTTTATAAAAATATTTTTTAACAAATTAAAATTTAAACGATTAGCTATAGCCATTAACAAACGCATTGTAGCAGCATAAATAACAGGAGAATAAGTTTCAGTTTCTTTATAAGTTAAAAGTTGTTGACAACCAACTACGACAACTCTAGTCCTTTACTAATTTTTCAAAATTGAGGAGATTTTTCACTATCCCATTTCCATTTATTTTATATGTACTTTTATGGTATCTATCAATACTATACGTATGTAATTTAATGATTTGTCAATCAGCACTTGCAATGTTTTTAATCAGTTATACTTTTATCTTTCTTTCCTCAGGTATTAAAACTACTAAAAATATGAATATGACGTCGACGCTAGTCGAACTTGGAATGGATTCATTGATGGGGGCTGAAATTCAACAAACTCTTGAACGTAATTTCAATCTGATTCTGAGTACCTCTGAAATTCGAAAACTGTCCATGGGAAAACTATTGGAACTGCAAGGAGGATTGAGCTCAGATGATACCATTTTACTAGAAAATAATTAGCAGGTTAATTTGACTTTTTCAATTTTCATATTTTTTGTTTGGCTTGTGCTGGTTTCGATTGATTTAGAATTATAAAAATTTCGTCACTCTGGCTTCTAGGTTAGAACTATCATTCGATAACTTCCAAATTCTCATTATTACCTCTCATTTATATGACATCCGAAAAAGTCACACAACAAAACAAAACAAACCAACAGAAAGACAAAGTAAAGGGGGTACAGATAACTGCATGGCCAAGTGTAGGAAAAGACATTTTAGGAGGAAAAGGGGGAACACACCACAACCAGCAGAACACCATGATAACCAGAAAAACCAGCCACCCCCTCCCACCATATGCCTATTTGTTTAGGCTAACGTTTTAAGATTTGATTCCCTGATGAAGAAATATACATGTGAACAAAGCATAGAGAAAGTGTGTATATTACTAAAATTAGTATCCACAATGTTACAGCAACCAGGAAACGATGCGATCTCCAGAGGTTGTGAATCAGCACCTGTCCCAAGTTGATTTGGTTGAAGAAGCCGCGTTGACAGATGACTGATCAGTCAAATTAGGTAAAAATTGAAAAACTTAACACTCACAGCAATCTTGAGTGCCTGGTAGATGATGTTGTATCATGTCAAAAAGACAATTTGAGAGACTTCAGACGATGGAATTTCGATTTTAATTTTCATAATTTACTCCACTAATCGATGTGTTTAAATTGTGTTTATGAAATTTGGAAACAACACCAGATAAGGTAATGAATCGAATGCCTATACTGGTAGAATGGTGATGTGTGTATAGGCGGCACAATTCTAATTAAAATTTGGTAAAAATGGCTTAAAACTTTGTGAACAAGGAGATTTTAAACATATAATTCATTAAATTGTTGATTACATTAGAGATCACGAACTGCTGCCAAAATGAATTAGTATCATGAGAAAATTACTTGGTTATGAAAAAAACACTTTTGGAGCAAATACTCTTATACAGTACAATTTTGGGGCCAAACATTAACTAACTAGCCTAACAGTGTGAATTGTGAGTGTAGGAATGAAAAGGTTATTAGTCTCTCGTCTATACAAATCGCATCGCTTCTAACATCACATCATGTATTTGTAGCCAACAAGTTGCAAAAGAATAAGATAAAATTTGGTTGCTGCAATATTCGAAAAGTAATGGATCTAGAGACCCGGCAGGTGAGTGACTGCACAGGCTGAAGAATACATTAGAAATGGAAAGAAGCATAGGCAAAAACAAGTACGTAAAAACGCATACACAGTTAGCCGAGTAAAGCAGGAGCTATACAAATAAGCCAAAAGTGGCAAATACATATAAAATACGTAAAAAAATTACGATTTCTGATGGTAAATATCAAATGTAAAATTCAGTGTGATCGAAGTGAATGAGGTGAGGGCGATATATGAAAGATGATGAGAAGAGTGAGAGAGAAGATAGATAATAATAAAACGTATTATTATAAAAACAATCATTTGCTTATGTTCTCTGGGCTGAAAAATTTCATTTATTAGGGCCTGCTGAAAAAGTACCCAACTAAAACACTATTAGACACAGTGGTGGTTCTAAGGAAAAAAGTTTAGGTGCAAAATTTTAGAAAAAGTTCACTTTAATTATAGGACACGGGACTTATATTTTTTTTGTAAGGCTCCAAAGGGCCAAAAATCCATTTTAGCATCTGGTATAATTTTACAAAGCTAATAATTGTCAGACCTTCCACTGTTTGGATATGATTTTTGCTCAAGAACCATTTCCACTGAATAACCCAGTAAAATAAGGTCAAAAATGGAATTGAAATTGGATTAAAATGGATACAAATAAAGATCTTTCTCCTGGAATATGGAGGAGATGGGCTCCTGAAGGAGTATAATATAAGTTTAATTCTTTAACCCATACACCATGCTTTCACTGCTAGTGTTGGAGGAGGGTTTGAAAATAATTACAATAAAAATGACCAAACAGAAAAAGTGTCATTATTCTATGGTTGATTTTAACTTGCAACTTTTTTCTGGATTTGAGATCTTTATATTGAAAATAAAATCAACCAATGAAGTGATTTTTGAATTTTTTTTTTTTTTAAGCTGGGTCATGGCATGTTTTTTTCTATTTTTTGTTTTTTGTTTTTTTTTAAATTTAGAATTTAATATTATGTAGGTAGGTATTAGTAAGTACTTAAGCTATTCATTTTATTTCTAATGTTTGAGATTCTTTTTTTCTCTATAATTCTATATTAATTATTTTTAACCAATTAAGATAATCTGTAATACTTTTATAGGGTTTCAGTTTCACTTTATATAAGCATCATCAGCATTTGTTTTAATTACGTACCTAATTAATATTCTTAATTTTTTAATTTTATTCTAAGTGAATCAATTTTAATGTTGCTCTTTAACTGAGCATGTAAGTATATTTGTATGGTTATATTGAAAATATAGAATTTTTAATTGATACAGTCATATATACTTCATTTATTCTCAAATAACTGTTTCAAGTGAAGCACAATGTTGTGATGAAGCCAAATTTTTACCCACTTTGCTTGCACATGGGATATTAAAATTGACCTCACAAAAGGGTTAGAAGTAGAGATGATGAACATTTTCCCACTTTAACCTAATTTATTTCTATGAATAAATATATATTTATTTATAATTATATCAACCAAAATTTTATATTCAAAGTTTTGAGAGAACTACATAATAGATAAAGTTGAAATTTTTACAACAGATTTTCTTCATGTTGGTGCAAGTCTGATAAAAGTTTGGTGTCTATTAAATCAGTAGTTTTTGAGAAAAATAAAGAAGAAAAATTGTAGGAAAAAAATTTTTGTTCACAGTTTTGAGAAAACTAGGAAAGGGATGAAAAATATACCTCAGATAGGACCATATCTGTTGGAAGTTTGGTGCTTATTGGTTCAGTAGTTTCTGCAAAAACTAAAAAACAAAAAAGTTCCAGAAAATCAGTTTTCAACAATAAAACATCGATGTATCGATACTTTTGTTAAAGATATCAATAACTATCGATAGTTTTTAGTAATTTTTTCACCTTAAACTATTGTTAGGATCATTAAGCCTCTTCCCTTGCACTCCTACAGACACTCGACATTATTCATATAATCACTTTTACACATTTTTACTCACAGCTACACAGATAAGCACTGTTCACAATAAATAAAAAAACAAAATGCTTAAAACATGACTTATGCTAGATGCCATTGACATAGCATATTGTTGTTCACACCCCATAGGATGTAAAAATTTGTAAAAAGTAAGGATATCTTATCAGCCCAAAATAATACTGGAAAACTACTTGAAAACTACCTGTAAGAATGGGAAATTAACGCATTACCTAAAGAATCAAACCAATTATAAAATTTAATTCCTTATATTGAAATAGTCATCAAAAGTAATTATATGGGAATTGTTGATTATTGGGAGCTGAAATTTTGTGGAGACATCCAGGTGTGTTATCTTAAGATTTTGCAAGAATTTGGCTGAAATTGTATGTTTAATTTTAGAAATATTGTTGAAGCACTGAATTTAATTGGAATATTAAAATGGTTAATAATAGCGATCGTATGTTATTTCTCATAATTGGTTTTCAACAAACCCAAAAACAAAATTTTACCGCTAGTATGGGAAAATTTAAACAAATTGATGTACGTGCTGAAGCACTGAATTTAATTGGAATATTAAAATGGTTAATGATAGCAATCGCCTGTTATTTCTCATAATTGGTTTCCAACAAACCCAAAAACAAAATTTTACCTCTAGTATGGGAAAATTTAAACACATTGATGTATGCGATATTAAAGCATATGGATGCCCCATATTATCCATATGAGTCATATAATTTTGATTTGGACCCAAATAATTATACCCAATTTTACAAAGAATTTATTAAATTCAAACCAAATTATAAGGCTAACCGTGATCATTGGCTTCCCACTCCTCATTTTACCAAAGAAAATTTTAAAAATGACGCTCCATTATATTTTATTAATTTACAATATCGTAATCCCGCATTAAAAAGTGGCAGTGTATCTACTTTGAAAATAAGTGCAACAATAAATCAAGCAAGCCCTGCAGGAACTACAGCTTACACCATTTTAATTTACAAAAAATTATTCTTCTACAATGCACTTAGCGAAAAAGTGCAACATATTTTTTAACCAATTTCAAATTTCTTCTATATTAAATTTTGTTATATAAAACACGAAAGCAACTACACCAGTATTTTTATTATCATCTTTTCCTTACTTCACGCAATTAATGCATTAATGAAGCAGTTCATTTTTTGTTAGTTATTTTGTGGTTATTTTTGAAGAAAAAAAAAACAGTTCAGTTATACACGTACTTTTTTTACAATAATACATAATGTCAGTGTTTGAAGAATTAAACTTAACTAAATCTGTGCCATTTGTGATAAGAGCGCAATGTTTAAACTCTTTTTTAAATAATGATATACACCAAACAACAGGTAATAATAATTTCATTACACCATTCAACATCACCTAATATTACCATATTCCTGCATGTCACGTAGATACCACCATCAATTTCAGACTCGAAAGTAAATTGCTAACTTTCTTCTATTGTTGCGTTTATTTTTCACTTTAGAATAAAATGAGATTTCCAATTTTAGATCACTTACTAGCTAATCCAGATTCCTCTTTTATAAAATTAGAATTCCCCCAAAATTTGTCTAAAAATTTTCTTTAAACTATTACTAAAGAAGATTTGGAAGATGCTGTTCTCCCTGAAGAACAATGTGAATGTCATTCTAGATGTATTTGTAAGTTTGTGCGTTTATCGAATATGGTATCCCAAGTTATTTTACAAAATTTATAATTTTATTAATAAAAAACAATATAAATTATTAATTCGTTTATTTAAATACCATTTACATACATTATTAATGGTAATAGTAATATAAAAAATATATAAATTTACTCCATATCAAAATCACTTAGCGATAACTCAGAAGTCGAACTTATTATACTATATTTTGGTGGCCTATTAGTTTCTATAAAAGAATAAAAATAATTTAAAGGAGAATATTAAAATAAGCTTTGATTTTGATTTTTAAATTGATTTTCTTCTTTGTAAGTTTTACATAATTAATCTTTTTAGTATTATTTGCCTCTCTACTAATATTTTAAACCTACATGATAAACGAATATTAATATTAATAACTTTACCACGAAGATCTTCTAACGTTTCAGGATTATTAACAAAATTTTCTAATGTTTTTGCTCTCAACAAAGACATGATTAAATTTTTCCAAAAGTATTATTTAAATTACTTTTTACTTTTTTCTTTGAAATGGGGGAATCATTTGATGTCGATGTCGAAATAATACGTTTAATTGGGACGGATAAAGAAAGTTGATTTTTTTCCAATAAAACACTTATAGGATTAATTGATAAACGAGCAATGGGAAATCCTCGAGAAATATCAACCAAATGAGAACCTACATTAGTTACTGGCACCTTTAACGTATGTTTTTGTTCGTGAACGATTACAAAAGGATCAATGTGAAATTTTTGAGCTTCTAATTTGAGACATGGTAATGAATACTGAACAAATTAAGCGCATTTTCCAGATAAAATTTGAAGATTATGCTCACTAAAAATAGTATAAATACTATTGTTGTCATGAACACTTTTTGGGAAGCTTTTTCTACATATTGAATTATTACATATCTCAATGAATCGATATTTTGGGGAATTGCTTGAGGTATAGCCTTCAATTGTGTAGTACCAAAAGTTGCAATATTATGAGATGGTGCATCTATATGTGAAAAAAAAACACAAATTAATTTCTCGTTTAAAATTATTGTGAAAATTCGATATTTCTTTTCACATACCTTTATGCTCAATCATAATCGTCATTGTTGGCTTCACCATTTCCCTCATTCTAAAGTTGAGAATCTTTCTCATAAAAAGGTCCCACTTTAATGCTGTCAACCTTTGATGTTGATGGAGTAGGAGTAGTAAAAGTAGGTTGAGGAAAATTACCAGCTTTCTTCAGTCTTGATGAAAAATTATTAAAAGTTCCTCGAAGTTCAACGACAGTACTTATACAATACTGATTCAACAATTCTGGCACATTTACTTTTTTTTCATTATGGTTAAACACTACTTGCAACTCTTTTCAATCATCATTTATTTTATGCACTTTTGCTTCGTAACTAGCAAATAATTTAATTAATTTCGATATATATTTTTCGGTAAATTTAAATTCAGAAGTTAACACAGCAAATCGCCAATAACTAACACTTAAAGACATTTTCACTCAAGTTATAGTACTTAGTACTACTAATAAAAATTATAAAAAACATGAATGATAAATCAACAAAATGCCATTTCCATTCGAAGAAAAAAAGAATGTAAATGTATTTCTCCAAAAGGTACAGGTACATACATTCTCGCAGACACTCCTCTAAATGCCCTTCTCATTTGCGAGATATAAATCGAGATAAAACAATAATTTTATCATATGTAGGCAATCACTATGCTCATCTCCTTTCACCACTTGTAATAGCATCGCAGTTAAATATTAGCTATTATGCTAAAGGGAAATTTTTTGGATTTGTTATTTTTAGGCTAAAACTAGTTTTTTTCGATCAAACCAGAAAAATAAATTTTTGCAGCTATTTGAAGGGGAAAAAAGTTGAGTGTGTGTTGGAACACACGGTTGAAGTCAGATATTTTTGGTTAATGGAGATATAAATAAGACCGTAAGAAAGATAAAAACAATGCAAGGAACAAACAAAGTGTAGATGAAAATATAATTTATACTTACAAATTTGGATTGGTTCGTACTCTTCAAGAGACTTACGACAGATTCCATCGCCTCCTTGAAAATGGAGGTTAAACTTTCTTAAAAAGTATCCTGATTGCTGAATAAATTGTTCGCCAAATCTTTCATCAGAAAGTCTCGTCTTCATGTACTAAGATTGTTTCAGTGAGCATAATAAGGTTTCTTCTAGACTAGTCCTATGATAACCAAACAAATTAACAAACTCACTTGAATATTGTTCAATAAAAACTTGAATATTTTTTAAAAACTAATCATAATAGCAATTAGTTCCTCTACCTCTACGAATTCTAAATGCTCTGATGCCACAAAGGATCTTTTTCAAAAAGTAACTAGGGATGGGAAAACTATCGATGGTTATCGATAGTTATTGACAAGAGCCCTATCGGTAAGCTATTGACTACAGAAAAATTACCAATAACTATCAAACAAGTCAGGATTTCCAAAAAATATTTAAAAAAACATAAAAATGCTAGAAGTTGAAAGAAAATATTGAAATCAAAAGTTGAAATGTCAAACTTGAAAGTGAGGTTATTTCTTTTAACTCTTCGATAATATATTCGATTGATTATTGAGAGTTGAATTTGACATTTCTGAGTGTATGTGCCATCACTAAAAACTGATGCTGAAAATTTAATTTTTTCATGTTTTTCAATACATTTATTCAGGTACTGAACTATGAGAAACTGTCTAAACAACTCTTTATAAAAATCAAAATCCATTTTTTACCTTTTACACCGTTTATATTATTATAAAAAATTACTAAGATCGAGATTTTATACTTGAATTACTGATTAGAAAATAGAAATTAGATTTTTTGGAATTTTGGAAAAACTATTGATACCTAGTTATCGATAGTTATTGACAAGGTGTTGAGACCACCAATCCTTCTCCCCTCTCACTCCTGCGAACACACGACTACACAAATACATAATTTATTTATATCTATTCCCGGCTACACTGATTTACCAGTTCCACCGCTCATTCGTTCATTTCCATTAACATTCGTTTATCACTCTTAAATGTACTTTGCTTAAATTATGTATCTTCTATGAAATACACTCGCTTCTTGGACGAAACTTCGCTTAAATCTTTCTTTCTTGTTTCATCTCCGATCTTCATCCTCTATATGGTAGCATCGATTGGTAACAGTCCTTGTACCTGAAACAAAATTTTAAAAAAATTTAAAATCTTTTAATACTGTGAATTTTTCTAAGTCAAATCTTTTAATATATTTCGTGAATAATTGTGTTTTTTAGTCATTTTTGTAATTTTTTTTTCTTGTTTGTTGGGTAACATAGTTCCAACTTAAATAATTTTTTTTTGAGTCATAATTTTTTTGTCATCGAAAAATATTTAAGTGCTGTAAACGTTTAATGAGTTTTGACGTTTGCTGAATTGGATTTGCCCTGCTTATGTACAATTCGGCCAAGTTTTTGAAATTTTTCCAAGACTTGTCGATTACTCAACTGTTTGAGAACCCTGCTTGTGTTGCTCAAAAGTTGGTAAAGTCATTAGTGTCTGCCCTGCTTGTGTATGAACTAATTCGTCGTAGTCAACAAATTGGTAATAAATTGTCTTGAGCCATTAGAAACTGATCAGAAACCAACATAAAAGCTTCAAAATCATCATCATCAAAATTGGTATTCATCATCTCAATCAAGGTTCATCAATTGGCATCAACGAAAACATCAAAATTCAACTTAAACACTCACCGAAGTACGTCCTCCACAACCCAAACGCAGTTCAACCTTCATCGTCCAGAACATCATCTCCATAAATTCTAGACAGCAGAACCTGAAAATCAAAAAATCATCAGTAAAAAGGTATCAAACGAAAATTTTCGGCTGAAAATAGGTAATAAAAAAAAACATATTTTTCGTAATTTTTTCGTATTTTTTATTCGTATTTTATTTTGTATTTTTGCACTATTTAATCTTTCGACATCAAAATTTATCTTGCATACTTGAAAATACCGTTATTTTCAAATAATTTTGGCCTTTTTCAAAATTTAACTGAGTACAAATTTCAGCAAGTTCATTGCAAACTTTTGCAGCCACTTTTGTCTTAGAGTGTACAATTTGTGACGCAAGCACGGCTTGTTTTGTTCTTTTGTTCGAACCTGTACATTCAACCTTTGTTAAGTGCAACAAACCTACGAACTCTTATCTACGTTCATTGAATAAATACGGCGCAATTTTTCATTTTTAAACCACCATTTTGTAGCAACTTGCAAAATTTTGCCGTTGCATAATTGTGTCGCCAATATTTTAACGATTTTTTTTCAAATTTAATATTTAATATATTTTTTTTTCTTTTCAACTTTGAATATTTTTTATTGCTCTCTATCACACACTACTCTCAATTACGATTAATTATTACTGCAATACGAAAATATTTTTTCGTCTTTTATTTTTTTAATTTCAAATTTGTTTTCCTCATATATGAATTTTTTTTGCTGTGTGTTGTGATTTTTTTTTTCTCGTAACCAATTGAAATATTTTACCTCATTTATACAATTTTTTTTGGTGCATATTATTTGAAATCACCATCCACCATATTCATTAATTTTTTTTTTTTTTTCGTCATTAATTATTTTGTTTTGTTGGAATACAGAATTAGATCAAAACTTCCCCCTGTTATCCAAATATTTATTTTAATTTTCCTTTTCCCATTCCCTGGTCTGAAAGTAGCTAATTTCATTTCACTCCCACATTTTATTAATTTCATCATCATTATTAATTACTTCGTATTTTGAATTCAATTGCAAATCACCTTGAGTTGTAAAAGTCTTGTTATTTTTTTTTTTTTTTAAAGGGAAGTGTCCAATCGCATCTTTAACGTGTGTTCTCTCGTGCCCTGTGTGGACCTACTTGAGAAACACACCCGGACAAACCAATATACTATTGTCTTAATTACATTGTTTGGTTATCACAGGAACGGCAATCCTTTTCTTGCGGCATTTGCTGGGGATTGATATCCGTATTTTATTTTTTTAATTTTTTTTTAATATATTTTCTATTCAATCAATTCATTCATTATGAACACTGAAAATAATGATAGAGTTTCGAATATTTTCCGTGGAAATGGCTATGAGGGATGGCGTGCAACTGTCATAAGCACCCTGATTGGTAAAGGCTGCCACTCCACAATTTTTCCTACTGTTCGAGAAACAAGTTATATTTATACCTCATCTGAAGAACTCCTTACCTCTAAATCGCTTAAATTCTTTCAAACTCAGGAATGGGCCAAAGCCCACATTTTCGAAAGACTTGACAAAAGAATCCTTCATCATGTCAAAACCTGCGATGTTGTTTCTCAAATTTTTGAAATTTTGGATACTCGATATAGAAATTAGACACCTACCAACATCATGGTTTTAAAATCTAAATTCCAGTCCCTTCGCTTCGATCTAAGGAGAGGTACCATCCGTAGATTCTTAGAATATTTTTCGACTATTGTGGAAGAACAACAATTACCCCCTGTCTGAAGCAGATGAAATTGATCAATTGATGATGTCTTTACCCGAAAAATTTGATACTATCTTCTCCAAATTCCGCCAATTAGAAATAGAAAAACGAACTACTGTCAGGCTTACTAAAATTATACTAGAAAAATGTGATCACATTGAATATTCTAATAAAACTTTTCCCGGGTTTGATCAGCCAAAATCATCATATCAACCCTTAAACCAGAAAAGAAATTTTCGAAATAATAATAATTTTAATAACCAAAATTCCAATTACAAAACTACTAGTTATCTGAATGATCACAAAAATAATCAAGAAAAATTAAATAGTTATCCTTCAAAAGATAACATTTCCCAAATGGAGGTTACATGTTTTAGATGTAATAAAAAAGGACACATGTCAAGGACATGCCCTAATGAAAAATCTACTAATAGTAACACTCCTCAACCCACTAATCAGAATAGTAGTTCGAAATCCCAAAATTCAACAAACACGAACCCCCAAAATAAAACAAATGATAAATCCAATTTTTGTGTTAAATATTCAATGATGTTACATTCAAATCTTAACCATTTAAGCTTTGATGACATCGATGATGAATTTCAATGGCCCAAGCCCACAAAAGTATCAAAATCTATCCCCCCAAAAAACCAACTTCACACGATGTTACTAGACAATGGAGCAGATGACCACATGGTCAACGATCTTTCAAAATTAAGAAACATACGTAAAGTTGACAATACCCATAGGGCACTTTGTGCTAAAAAAGGAGTATTTGTAAATCCCACTCACGCCGGATCTATGTATGTCAATGTCTGCAATTCTAAAGCAGAAATTTCTACTATTCACTTAAAAGAAGTCTACTACGATCCTGATTTAAGCCTTGATATATGGTCAGGTGCTAAAATCATGGAATCAGGAATTTTCAAGATCATAACTGACACTGATCATGCAGACATCATAAATAAACAAACTGGTGAAATCACCATAACCACTAAAAAAAGAGAGGTTCCATGTATTACATAGATTATGAGATTGTGGAAGATGACGACGAACAGAAAGTCTATCAGGAGCTCGTGTGTATGCATGCACCTAATACTAACATAGATCAGGAAGATCATATAGATGATCAAAATCAAAATTTTGAAAAACAAATTGGGGCAGAAACTAGTAATCCACATAGAGAGCAGGAAAGCATTGACCAAACTCAAAATTTACAAGATACTGCAGTGAAAGCAGTCACTCAGGAGATTTATTCCGAATCTGAGGACAAATTAGATGTAGAAAGTGTCGGAATAAATAGAAAGCACAAGAAAAATATTAATAAAACTAAAACACTTTGGCACAGAAGATTAGGTCATCTAAGTGGCAAAAGTCTTAAAGCCTTATCTAAAGTAGTTGTAGGCATGCCCCAAAATTTAGTTTTTGGGGATGATGACTTTGCCATATGTGAAATCTGCATAAAAGCAAAATTCACCCGACTTGGTCATCATGGTGTGAGAACTTGACCAACTAGGAGAATGGAAGTAATCTCATCAGATATCATGGGACCCTTTCAAGAGGCATACAACGGAGAAAAATTCATCATAACATTTATCGACCATTATTCGAAATATACTCTTGCCTTCCCAATTCACAAAAAATCACAAGCCTTTGATAAATTTAAAGAGTATTATCTATCATTTAACACTAAATTTCCTAATGATCCCATTTCTGTATTAAGAACAGATCAAGCAAAAGAATACTCCGATACAAAAATGACACAATTTTGCTCCAAAAAGGGAATCACTTTACATGATGGCGTGGAATATACCCCCGAATTAAACGCAATTGCTGAAAGGCAAAATAGAACCCTACTCGAACGAGTTAGAGCCATATTATATGACGCCAAAATTGACATTAAATTATGGTGAACAATAGTATTAGCTGCCGCCCACATAATCAACAGAAGTCCAACCCGCGTCAATTTAGGACATATTACCCCCTATGAGAAATTATATGGGAATAAACCCGACATATCCCACCTTCGAGTATTTGGTGCTATTGCTTATAAACATGTTCCGATTGAACAGAGACAGCAATCAGCAGTCAAAGCTAAGAAGAATGAAGAGGAACATCTCGACCCTAAATTCTTACCCCGTGCTATGAAAACTATTCTAATTGGATTTTTGAATGTAGGTTATCAGGTATTGGACCCCGTAAAAATGAAATCCTACAAATCCTGTGATGTAAAATTTGATGAGATGAAAACATTAGCTGATTTTACCTGTAGACTTGAGGAATTGCAAGTGAAACCTTTAGAAGAAGAAACAGAGGCAATCTACAGGGTCAATGTGCTAAAACAAGCCTTATTAGAGAACTCACAATTTATAGAAGACTGTATGACTGTAAGATTTAGTGACATTTATCAAAACCCATTTAAGAATGAGTGGCTAAAGGCTATCAATGATGAGCTGCAATCAATGTCAGACCTTCATGTATGGAAAATTGTAGATCGTCCACCCAACGTCAAACCCATTGATACACGTTGGATATTCACAACCAAAGCCAATGAAAGAGGAATAATGTGTCCCAAAGCTAGACTCGTAGCAAAAGGATTCATGGATTGATCCGAATATACTATGACAGAAACCTATGCACCTGTTGTGCAACTTTGGTTAATTAGATGGATCTTATCTGTAACTAATATGTTGAACCTACAACTGGTTCAATACGATGTCAAAACAGCCTATCTTAATTCTAATATTAAAAATGACATCTATCTGAATATCCCACTAGGTTGTAATGTCGATAAAACTAATGTCTTCGAGCTCTAATGATTAAATGTTATGGTCTTGCCCAGGCCTATAATGATAAAATCTTCATATTCAAACAAATAGCTACTGAAGACCAATTAGCTAGCTGACTTACTTACAAAAGCTCTATCCAGTAAGCAGCACATTTCATTAACCCATAAAATTCTTGAATCCCCAAATCTTGATCCATAAAATGTCAACTCCAATATCAGATCCATATCTGCAACACCACAAAACAAAACATTTCACATTAATAATCAATAAATTAAATCTTGAACTTAAACATACCTTACCTATACTTACCTTGTTTATTGCATGCTATTTAACTTCATACCTGTAAAAAACAAAAAAAAATGCATGTTACTATAATTAATCTACCTTATACATATATATATATATATATATATATATATATATGTTAAATATTAAAAATACTTACTTACCATACTCGTCCAATTTAGTTACCATTTTTTTTATATACACACCTTTTACCATTTTTTTATACCTTTTTAATTCATGTTAAATTTTTTTTTTTTCACATAATAAATTATTTAAATGTAACAACTCATTAAATTTTAAAACACCTTTGTAATACCCGCAGTGGCAATCGGTTCAAAAGATTGTAGGGGGGTGTTGAGACCACCAATCCTTCTCCCCTCTCACTCATACGAACACACGACTACACAAATACATAATTTATTTATATCTATTCGTGGTTACACTGATTTACCACTTCCGCTGCTTATTCGTTCATTTCCGTTAACATTTGTTTATCACTCTTAAATGTACTTTGCTTAAATTATGTATCTTCTCTGAAATACACTCGCTTCTTGGATGGAACTTCGCTTAAATCTTTCTTTCTTGTTTCATCTCCGATCCTCATCCTCTATACAAGGAACCCAAAACTATCGATAGTTATCGACAAGAAAAAGTTCGATGTTTGCCATCCCTAAAAGTAACATCTGCTTTGTTTACCTTCAACATTTTATCAGTTCTAGCACTCCATTACAAATCTGTATAGTCAAAGAATTTGCAAGTCAGTGTTTATAAACAAATGCATGCCACAATTTTTTCCTCCAATCAAATTTTTAGAAAGCAAAACACGAGGCATCAGAAGTGTTATCCATAGTTGTGACACAAAAGTCACTATTATGTCATCTCCATCATATATATACCTTCGAAGAGAAAAACAAAATAATAATTTTGATAAGAATGATAACAAAATGTGAAAAAACTCGACACAAACTGTTGGGATTTAGTTCATAATCTTGCACCTATAATGATAATTAGATGGTTTATACCTTTGACTATATAGCTTATGGACTGCTAGAACTGATAAGAAATACATAGGGTTGAATGGAAGACCGCTGAAGCCACTGTTAACAAGCGTTCTTTTTACAAAAAACGACCTTTGGTGATAAGTGATAGTGATTCCAAATTTCCAATTCTGGCTAGAAAAAAATTAATTTTTATATTTTGTTAATTTAGTAATTAAAATTATATTTTAAGATAATTAATTTTATTATTATTCTACTTTGCCATTGACATGTGATAAAATCGCATTATTTGTAAGTTTATAGAATAATTAATGACATAAATATGTAATACTTTACTAGAACTTCATTCCACTCATAATTTTGTACCCTCTGATTTTCAATTATGCAGAACTGTTCGAAGTGTAATAAATCATGTTGTACCAGAAAAGATATGTGAGGATGATAGCAAATTATATTATACGTTAGCTTATTATTCTCACATATCATATGTTGTGGTAACTGTGGAATACCTTGTTGTGAGAGATATTCACACTAGAAGGTCTTCAACAGTATTTGCGTGTTCTGCCACTTCATACGAATAAGTATGGGAGAGCCAAATCCTCGGCGAACACTGGCGATTTTTGAGCCAGTTCTGAGAGTTTATATACCGAATTTGGCACACGCACACGGACACACATACGTATGTATGTATACGTAATTATGTCATACGTTGCGTCGTTTCCTGTCTCCGTCGAGATGATAAGAAACGACGCAGTGCATTTGGTACCGAGTCGTGACATTACCGAGATCGTTATCAGGTAATTGATCTCGACTCGTACGATGTATCTTACCTGTACGTACGTACAGGTACGAACATACAAACGCATTCGTGTGTATTAGTTTAACGTCATAGAGACGAATATTGCCAGCCTTTGGGCGGCGACTGTCGTCGAGGGGTGCGAGCCCCTAAAACCTCATACGAGTAATGTCCCCGCAGCTACTCCCCCCCAGTTTTTGTGCTGCGAAAATGATAAGTCGCGTGCCTGGGGGGACTTATCGAGTCTACTGTTGCTGGTCTCGTTCCCACTTAGCGAGGGCCGAGCCTACCGCAGCCCCGACGCATTCATAGGACTGTTTCCTCGCGTCTAGCCGGGCCTGGTAGGCGTCCCTACTTGTCTGTCCCCTTCTTCTCGGCGGTCGTTGATGTGGAGCCGGATGGTAAGGATGGGAGCGGTGAGACAGGCGGGGATCGGTCAATGTTAAGGGCCTTGGCCTTTGATACATCGGGGAGTTTGAGCTCCCTGATGGCTTGTAGGCCAGGCTAGTGGCGGGGGGAGGGCGTGGAATACGCACCTCATCCGCCGGGAGTTGTTTCCTCGTCTCTACTTTCGCCAGGGCTAAGGACTCCGGAGGTGGGTTCACCACTTCCGGTGTCTTTTCCGGCGATTTCGGGGGCGAGATTAACGGAGGAAGGGGGGCGGACATTATTTTTACTATGTCCACCGCCGACGTCGTATCCATCAATAGCTCGTTCTCTAATCTTTCGACTTCTTTTTCGTGTTCCAACTGCTCCTTAGTCTTTACAGGCTGCGGGGCAGGTGGTACCACAAATTGGAATTGTTGAGACGAGAACGGGGTATTGGTCGAGGACGACATAAGGAAGGAATTTACAAGGTACAAAATTAAGAAAAGAAAAGAGAGAAAAATTACGAATATTTTTGGCGTGCTCTGGTCGACAGTCGAAAGGCGTATGAAAAACTTTGCGAGAATATTTTCGATCGCAGCTTTATTCCAAGTCGTTATCTTTTTTCAGACTTGTTCGGAGGGGATAGTGCATTCAATATTCTTTAGCTTAAAAGTTTTCCGGTTAAATTTGGTTAAGTACAAGCAGAGTTAAGCGTGTTTGAATTTTCGTACTTTGAATTTTGTATTTCACAAAGGAATGCACTCTTCGTTTGTGACGTCACGATCTATTGACTATTTTGTTATCGGTATTGTTTGTCAATAGAAACACGTTGCAATGTTTTTCTTCCGTATTGCACGTGGATTTGTTTATTCGTGTCGTATTTTTATTGTACGCACTTTTTCTCTGCTTATCTGAAGAATTTCTTTTGTTACGAATATTCCCAGATTCTCGTACGTCTTTTTGTGCGGGTTTGTATTTTCCGCTGCGGATATTAACTTTCGTGAATATTTTCAGTTTCTCCGTGCCAATCTCTCGGATTTTCGAGTTGGAATTTGGTTTTTCTGCTTTCTGCTGCCAAGGGGCCTGCCTCTCTTTCGTAGGCACAAGGGGGCCGACGGATCGTATTGTATTTTGACGATCTCGTCATTGAACTTCACCGTTTTCTTTATTTTTGTTTTTCTTTCTGGTGATTTTTGTGTTTTATCACCTTTTTCGACTGGGTTGTCCTCAACTTTTCGTGGTTGTGTTGTTTCGGACTGTTCAGTCTGTTCTTCCTTAATTATTTCCCTGTGTGTCATCTTCCTTGTTGCTCTTTGGAGCATTTTCTTGTCGTCATTTATAAGGTACGCAGGTTTCAATCTGTCAATTGAAATCGTTTTTTGTTCACCTGCGATTATTATCACGAAATTCTTGTCATCTCGTGATACTACCTTATAAGGACCGGCGTATGGTTTCTCCAACGAAGATCTTATTTTTTCGTCCCTGACAAACACATGAGATGTTGTGGCCAAGTGTTTGGAGACATAAACCTTTGGTTGGTCATGACGAGCTGCCTGGTTCAAAAAGTTGTTGGCGTCAGTCCGTATGTCTTGGACGAGCGTTTTGGGGCTAATTTCTTTCGAATGGGTGAAAAAGTCCCCTGGTAGGCGTAGCTCTTCGCCGAGCGCTAACTGCGCTGCAGAGTGACCCGTGTCCGTTTGAAGAGCAGATCGAAGGCCCAAGAGGATGGTTGGTAGTATGTCAACCCATCTCTTGGTGTCGCAAGCCATAATGGAGGTTTTCAAAGCTCTGTGCCATCGCTCAACTTTACCATTTGCTTGAGGATGGTAAGCTGTGGTGGGATTGTGTTGTACACCAAGCTTCTTAGACAGCTCTTGAAAGAGCGAGCTTTCGAATTGACGACCCTGGTCCGTGATGATGACTTCAGGTACGCCGTAGCGGGCAATCCAGGTGTCGTATAACCTGGCAGCTACCGTGGGAGCTGTCATCTCATGGAGAGGAACTGCCTCTGGCCATCGAGTTGCTCTATCGATCATCGTCAACAGGTATCTGTGTCCTTGGGATGGGGGTAATGGACCCACCAAGTCTATGTGTATCGTTTTAAACCGCTCCGTTTGTTTAAAAGATTTGAGAGGCGACCGAGTATGTCTTCCTACTTTGGACTCTTGGCAATTCAGGCAACTGCGAGCCCATTTATTGCAGTCGGACTTCATCCGAGGCCAAACAAATCTTGATGATACTAGTCCAGCAGTGCATCTTGGTCCAGGGTGCGATAGATTGTGCACACTACTGAATGCCAATTTGCGATACTTTGTCGGCAGGAATGGCCTATTCTTGCCTGTACTAATGTCGCATGTGAGTAAAACATTAGTACCAGGGATTTTCCTTTGTCTCAATTTGAGAGCTGTGTCATCGTTCGACAACAGTTCTTGCAATTCTGCATCCCTTAACTGTTCTTTAGCTATTTCAGCGTAAGGTAATTGAGACGGTGCCGAGATAGCTTCGATCCTACTGAGAGCATCAGCTGGAGTGTTGAGTTCTCCACTTATATACTGGATGTCCATAGTCAATTGTCCTATGTAGTCCAATTGTCGAGCTCTTCTCGGGGAAGCTGGTTCTGTCTTTTGCGTGAAGGCATGTGTTAGGGGTTTATGATCTGTATACACAGTGAAACATCTACCTTCTAATTGGTGCCTGAAATGCTTCAACGCAGTGAATATTCCCAGTAACTCCCTGTCGTATGTGCTGTAGTTCTTCTCGGTTTTTGATAGCTTTCTGGAGAAGAAAGCGAGCGGTAACTTTTTGTCATTGTCCTTTTGGTACAGTGTTGCACCAATAGCAAAGTTGGACGCATCAGTTGCGACACATAATGGCAGACTTTCGTCTGGGTGAGCTAGTAGAGTTGCATTTGCCAGTGTTTCTTTTATATTTTCGAAGGCTTTTTCAGCTTCTTCTGTCCAGTCGAGTGGAGTTTTATCTTTCTTCTTGTTTGTTTTTATTAATGCAAACAGCTTACTTTGTTCGGCTGCAGCATTTTTAATGCAACGTCTGTAGAAATTCACCATCCCTAAGAAGCGTCTGAGTTCTGCTACGTTGGAGGGTTTTGGGAATTTCAATATGGTCTCTACCTTGGTCTTCAGAGGGGAAATGCCTTCGGTCGAGACTTGATAGCTGAGAAAGTCAATCCTGGATTGTTTGTATAAACTTTTTCCAACATTGATAGTAAGTCCAGCAGCGTGTATACGTTGTACGATGGTTCTTACATTCTTCTCGTGCTGTTGCTCACCGCCTTCTGAGCAAATGCATATGTCATCCAAATATGCATAGGCAAACGGCAAATCCATAAACAGTCCATTGATGAATCTTTGGAAAGTTTGTGCAGAATTACGGAGTCCAAACGGCATTCGAAGGTATTCGAATAACCCAAAGGGGGTTATGACCGCTGTCTTTGGGATGTCCTGTTCGGCCATTGGAATTTGGTGGAATGCCCAGTTGATGTCGATTTTTGTGAACATCGTTTTACCCTTCATATTCGCGTTGAAGTCCATTATATTTGGGACTGGATAGCGATCAGGAACTGTTTTGGCATTTAAGGCTCTGTAGTCTCCAACGATTCGCCACTTTCCACTGGCTTTTTTGGTCATGTGGATCGGGGAACTCCATGAACTTTTTGAGGGGTGGCATATGCCTTCTCCTATTATGCGATCATAGTATTCCCATGCTGCTTTGAGTTTATCAGGCAGTAACCTGCGGGCTCTAGCATGGCAAGGCTGTCCTTTAGTTTCTATATAATGAATGGTATCATGTTTATAGGTTGGATGCCTGCGAATCGATGGTTGAGTGACTCCAGGATAGTCTGACAGAATCCGTAGGAATTGTTCGTCGACTTTCGTGCAACTGGATATATTGGTGTCCAGTTGGTACGCTAGCGTTTTGCCTTCCACCCATAGACCAGTATTGTTGTCTATGATTTTTCCATTTTTAAGGTCGATGACCAGACCATAGTGCGCGAGAAAATCTGCACCCAGGATCGGAGTTGGAACGTCCGCAATTGTGAAGGACCACGTCATGTCTCTTCGCAAACCGATGCTTACTTTGCTGGATTCTATTCCGTAAGCTGGAAGGTTTTGACCATTCACAGTTCGGGGGTAGTATTTCGGAGGAAATGCCTTTTGGTTTTCATCTACTGGCAAAATGCTCAAGTCTGCACCTGAGTCAATTAGGTAACATCTCCTATTTGTCCTGTCCTTGATGAACAGGCGGCGTGAGTACTTTTTCGGGGAATCTTCAGCCGCATAGACGACCCCTCTTTCTAGTTTGACGACTTATTGTATGATTTACCCCACCATTGGCATCTGTTGTTGCACTTGGTGGCCTCTGCGCCAAACCGATTATGAAAGAAGCAGGATTTATCGTCCCAGTTTTGAGACCGGGGTTTGGGGGACGATGTTCTTCTTGGGGGAGTTGGACTCTGACCCCTGGTAGAGTTGCTCTTGCGGTCTCTGGACCTGGATTTTCTGTCATTGCTTCTATTGTTGCTCCTGCTTTTCGAGCGGTTGTTGTTTCTACCATTTCTTGGACTGTTATTATTACTTTTCTTCTTAATTTCACTAGTCAGCTGAGCTATCTGGGCTCGAAGCTGAGCTAGTTCTCCGGTCTCGGTGGATACTGCACTGATCGAGGATGTTGATCTCGAATGTTCCAGTGCACTATCTGCACTCTTCGCTAGGAAGTCTAGGTCCTCGGAATTGTTGATTACCGTGGTACTTATGGCTGCCAGACACTGCACAACATGTTGGGGAAGTTGCTTGCAGAACTGGTTTCCAATAACTGACGGTGACACTATATTATCGGCCTTTTGTCTGAGTTTGGCCATGAAGGTGGAGGGTTTGTCGTCTCCAATCTTCATTCCGCCCATTACATCATCAATGATTTGGTTCTGAGTCTTACCAAACACATTTCTTATTTTTCTGCAGAACCAACTGTATTTATCTGCTTCCGCCGGAGGGCATTCCATGATATCCGGAATGCGGCGTATGATTTCTGCGGGCATGCCGCTGCAAATGTGTGAATATTTTTGGTCGTTTTGCAGATTCTCTGTCTTAAAACGACCCTCGAGGAGAGTTAACCATAATTCAACTTCATTGGGTAGGAACTCCGGAATCTCTATCCTCCGTCTTTGGATGGCAGGGTTCTGCAATGTTTGCAATTGCAACAGCTGTAACAGCTGTGTGAGTACTTCGGGAGTCAGCTGTGGCTGACCACTTCCACCTGCACCTGGTTGGTTTGATGATGGGTTCGGGTTTGTGTTTCCGTTGGGCATCGTGTGCTGGACTTCTCTATTTGTACTTTCTACGAAGAGTCTTCCAGACTCCGTGGGTTGTCGGTCTGGGGTCGAAGAGTCGGAGTCTTGGCTCAATTGACGACCGCTTCTGAGTGTTCGAGCTGTTGTTTCGTTAGGGTTAACCACAGCTCCCAAACGCAAGGCTTCTGGCCTCCGGATCCTTTTTTGCTTTTCCGGAGTCTCAAAGACTTCTGAGTCTCTGGTCGAAGCTGGAGGAGTTGGCGGATGAGGACAACTTTGTTCCTCCAGGTCTACTTGTCTTGGTTCCCTTCCGGCAAATATATTTGGAAGGGGGGGTGTAATTTCCCACTTTCAAAGTCAAGACCTCTACTTCGACAGCCAAAGGTGTCTAGATCTTGTAAAAATTATTTGTATTACAAGCGAGTAACTCGCCAGCGCACCGCGCCTCTTTTTAGTAATAGCGCAACGCGCCTCTAGACACCCACGACGTAGCCAAAAAATCACGTCGGGGTCACCACTGTGGAATACTTTGTCGTGAGAGATATTCACACTAGAAGGTCTTCAACAGTATTTGCGTGTTCTGCCACTTCATACGAATAAGTATGGGAGAGCCAAATCCTCGGCGAATACTGGCGATTTTTGAGCCGGTTCTAAGAGTTTATATACCGAATTTGGCACACGCACACGGACACACATACGTATGTATGTATACGTAATTATGTCATACGTTGCGTTGTTTCCTGTCTCCGTCGAGATGATAAGAAACGACGCAGTGCGTTTGGTACCAAGTCGTGACATTACCGAGATCGTTATCAGGTAATTGATCTCGACTCGTACGATGTATCTTACCTGTACGTACGTACAGGTACGAACATACAAACGCATTCGTGTGTATTAGTTTAACGTCATAGAGACGAATATTGCCAGCCTTTGGGCGGCGACTGTCGTCGAGGGGTGCGAGCCCCTAAAACCTCATACGAGTAATGTCCCCACAGTAACACTGTTTTTAGTCTTATTTGTAATCTGTGATTTTATGTTTGAAACCCAACTGTGATACTATATTTTGTGTGCCTCTTGTCGCTCATCAAACGTTGATGAATTAACATCTTCACCATCTTGTGTGAAAATAAAAGTTCGTGAAAAGTGAATATTTGGTGTTTCATTTATGTGTTCGTAATATGTGTGTCTGATCGTCTTTCAATGTTATCGTTCAATTAAAGTCTTTCATCGTCATTTTCATCTGGCTGGACCAGTTGATAATTCCTATTTCTTCACAGGTTATGGGCCCAGTTACCTGGATGTCAACGTGGTCGCCATTGTTATAATTCGTCAATGTTGTGCTGTCGAATCCTGATTGCTTCTCGCAAGTAGTATCCATGTCTGCTAATTTATTTTTCGTCTTTTAATATGTTCGCTTCTCGCTGTTCCTGTAATCTCGTTCGAGTTGATTCGTTGGTCGGCGCATCTGATAGTTGCTGAAATTGCTGTTTGCGGTGCAACTGATTGTCGTTACCTGTTTTCAAGATGGAAGTTAGAAAGCTGAATAATATTGAACCGTTTAATGGGCGAAATGGCAGAACCTGGAAGTTCCAGATGGAGCTGTTGTTGGCAAAGGAATGTTTGGGTAATATAATAACTGATTCTTTACCAACTGTTCGTAATAGGGGAGATACTTGGTCGAAGGAAAATGCGAAGGCGATGTTCCTGATCGCAAATAATGTGACTGACGAATACCTGGAGATTATACAAACGTACACGACGGCGAAAGAAATGTTTCATGTGCTGACTACTTTAATTGACAACGGAAATGACCAGACGCTGATGGACTTACGAGGAGAATTGTATGCTAAACGGTATGTTTTTGGTGCTGATTTGCAGAAGTATCTTCTTGATTTTCGTGCTCGATGTTGTCGCTTGACCGAACTGGGAGATCTGACAACCGTGAAGCAGTTTATCCTGGTGTTGCTGAGATCGCTGCCAGCCAAATTTCGTCCGATTAAGGTTGTTCTAGAGGATGCAGAAGTCATCACCTGGGATGGAGTGTTCATGAGGTTGAACAATTTCCAGTGTGAACTATCTTCGGATAGCAAGTCGACTGTTAGAGGTAATTCTCTGAATCCTGTGTCACTAAAACCTTCATCAGTACCTGTTACTGGTGAAGAGAATCTGTTCTTTGGTAACCATAACAATGTCGGTCGTAATTCTGGTAATTTTAATAATCGCTTCAATCGTGGCCAGTTGCAAAATTGAAACAATAATCGTGGTTTTAGTCGAGGAAGATTTCACAATAATAATAATAGTTTTCACAATTCGTCTTCTGATGTTGAAGGTCAAAATTTTAATAATAATAATCACAATTTAGGTTCACAGAATAATAATTTTAGTAATAATGGTCATAATTGTAGTAATGATAATGGTCAGTCTAAGATCAAATGTCATTTCTGCAACAAAATTGGGCATATAGCTCGTAACAGTTTTGTTAAGAACAGGAGTAATAATAATCAAGAAAGTCACAATCACAATCACAACCACAATCACAGTAATAATAATTTTAGTAGATCTGATGATCGCAATGGTAATTCTAATAGGAATTCTGCACAATTGTGTAACGAGAATAATAATATTAATGACGGATGTTCTGAAATGGGCTTTAGTTTCACGATTAATAGTAGTAATAATAATAAAATTAATGATGATAAGAATAATAAAGATGATAATTTAGTCCCTCGAACCACATTTGTTGTCGATAGTGGATGCACAATTCACATTATAAATGATATTAACCTGTTCAGTGAGTATATTGAGTTAATTCACCCTCATAATATTTGTGTTGCGAAAAAGGGAGTCTCGCTTTCCGTCACGTCTGTGGGTACGGTGAAATTGAAATTGTTGAATGGAATTATAATCGAATTAAAGAATGTAAGGTATGCTAGGGAGCTGCCACAAAATCTGCTGTCTGTGAAACGAATGAGCAGGTCGGGTTTTGATACTCTGTTCAGAGAGGAATCAGTTGAGGTCATCCAACGCTGCAGTGGGAAAATTGTAACCACTGGGGTTAGCGTGGACTCAGATTTGTACACGATTGATTTTTTTTAAATGTCAAGTCAATCGTGCAATCTAACGTTAGAGGATGAATCGAGCCTACTGACTGTGTGGCATAGGCGCCTTGCTCATTTGAACGTTAATGATGTTAAGTTGTTGTCAAACAGAGGTTTAATACCGAACGTTGACTCCAACCGCAGATTGTTGTGCAAACCCTGTGTTATGGGGAAACAGAGACGCAAACCTTTCCTGAGGCATGAATGAAAAACTAAAAAGCCTCTGGAATTGGTGCATACTGATCTCTGTGGTCCAATAAATCCTCCTTCATATAAAGGAGTGAAGTATTTTATGACATTTATAGATGATTATTCCAATTTTTGTTGTGTGTACCTACTGACAAGTAAAACGGAAGCGTTCACAAAATTTAGGGAATATCATGAAATGGTTTCAAATAAATTTAGATATAATGTTAAAAGACTCCGCTGTGATCGTGGCACAGAATACACAAATACAACCTTCCAGTCATATTGTACTGAGAAAGGAATAATTTTTGAACCTACAGTTGGTGGCTGTCCCCAGCAGAATGGGAAGGCTGAGAGGATGAACAGGACACTTTGTGAGAGGGCAAGAACAATGTTATTCGAGAGTTGTCTTGACAAGATCTATTGGTCAGAAGCCATATTGTGCTCTGCCTATATAGTAAATAGATGTCCCACAAATAAAAATTTTGTTCCCTTTGAGAGGTGGTTTGATGAAAAATACGAATATACAAAATTAAAGACGTTTAGATGCGACGCATATATGTTGTCATTCAAACATGATTCCAATAAATTTAAAAACAAAAGTGAGAAATTAGTTATGGTAGGGTATTCACCCTGTGGATATAGATTATTAGATACAAATACAAAAGAAATACGTTTGTCACGGGATGTTGAGTTCTTTGAAAATAAAATAGGAAATAATAGTAATAAGTACACAAAAGATGATAATATTTTTAATGAAATTACAGAGTCTAACTTGGAGAATATAGAAGTAGACGGGGACTTAAATTTGGATTGTTTACCACAGGAGGCGACTGATTGCGATGGCATTGCAAATTATATATATGTTGCTGAGGATGGCATCCCTTTGACGTTTGAGGAGGCGATAGCTGCACCTGACAGTATAATGTGGAAAGAAGCTATTTCAGATGAAATTAAAGCTCTAGATTCCAATCAGACTTGGCAGGTGACCAAACGTCCAAAGGGCGCCCCCACCATCACATGTCGCTGGATATTTAATAAAAAATATGATAATAATAATAAAGTCCTGTATAAGGCCAGAATTGTTGCCAGAGGGTGTCAACAGAGGAAAGGATATAACTTTGATGAAGTTTATGCGCCGGTGGCGAAACTTTCGACTGTTAGGACACTGT
Source organism: Ericerus pela (assembly GCA_011428145.1). Classification (NCBI taxonomy): domain Eukaryota; kingdom Metazoa; phylum Arthropoda; class Insecta; order Hemiptera; family Coccidae; genus Ericerus; species Ericerus pela. The sequence goes on along the minus strand of WOFM01000635.1, from coordinate 747,893 downwards.
TGCCAGTCAGTAATAGATTAAAATTTTATATTGAACCGATAGATATATGTAGTGCCTTTCTGAATGGTATTCTGTCGGAAGATGTATATCTTGAGATACCAGAAGGTATAGAAACACAGATAAATAAACACAACAATGTATTAAAATTAAATAGGTCAATTTATGGTCTGAAGCAGTCGCCTAAGGTATGGAACAGATTGTTCAACGAGTTCCTTGTCTCTCTTGGTTTCGTGCAAAGTAAGGCTGATGATTGCTTGTATATTTTCACAAATAAAAATAATAACTCTATAGTATATCTACTCACATACGTCGATGACGTCATAATAAGTTCTAATAGTCATACACTAGTCACATATTTTAAAAAGGAAATTAATAAAAGATTTAAATGTAAAGACCTGGGAAAAATTAGTAAATACCTAGGATTAAATATTAATCACAATCGTGACGAAAGCAATTTGGAAATTGAGCAGAGAGTTCTCATTGAGACTGTTGTGAAGCGTTTCGGTGTTGAAAATTGTGCACCTACCTACACACCTATTGACCCCAAACTCCAATTGGACAGGGATCTCAATGCGTGTGATAGTGTGTTGAATAACAACTACCAGCAGCTCTTGGGATGTCTAATGTACCTAATGCTAGGGTCAGGGCCTGATATTTGCTTTGCAATATCGTATTTTAGCCAATTTTCCAGTCATGCTACTGATGAACATTTTAGGTATTTACTACGGGTTCTTAAATATTTAGTAACCACAAAGGATAAGAAACTAACATTTACAAACGAACATAATAGTAATAACAATATTATAGAAACATATTCTGATGCCGATTGGGGTAATTATGTGGCTACAAGACGGTCAATCTCTGGATATTGTGTCTTTGTCTATGGCTCGCTGGTGTCCTGGTCCAGCAAAAAACAGCCAACTGTAGCGTTGTCTAGCACTGAGAGTGAGCTCATCGCCATATGCGACGCCACTACTGAATCAATTTGGTTTAGATATTTGTTAACTGATTTTTGCATTCAAGTTAAAGACAAGGCCACGATTTATGAGGATAATCAGAGTTGCTTAGCGCTCCTGCATTCGGGTAAATGGAATACTCGCAGGTCTAAGCACGTAGATGTAAAGTACCATTTTGTATGTGATCATGTAAATGTAGATTTTAAATATTCGTACGTACCAACTTCGCGACAGTTGGGTGACGTTTTCACAAAGGTCTGCCCGAGGCCTAAATTTGTTATGTTTTGTGAGATGTTAAAATTGTTATAACTTTTTGTATCCGTTTACCATATATGTTAATATTTTTTCACGTTGTAATTCTTGTTGTTGTTGACTTTTGTCATTTTTGTGTAATGACCAATTTATAGTTTTAAGTCGTTAATTTAGTAATTTGTTTTATATTGACATTTCGTATAATTATAATTTGAGGAGGCGTGTGAGAATGATAGCAAATTATATTATACGTTAGCTTATTATTCTCACATATCATATGTTGTGGTAACACTGTTTTTAGTCTTATTTGTAATCTGTGATTTTATGTTTGAAACCCAACTGTGATACTATATTTTGTGTGCCTCTTGTCGCTCATCAAACGTTGATGAATTAACATCTTCACCATCTTGTGTGAAAATAAAAGTTTGTGAAAAGTGAATATTTGGTGTTTTATTTATGTGTTTGTAATATGTGTGTCTGATCTTCTTTCAATGTTATCGTTCAATTAAAGTCTTTCATCGTCATTTTCGTCTGGCTGGACCACTTGATAATTCCTATTTCTTCACAAGATATAATAATTTGGTATTTTTTGGTAATGCTATAGCAAACTCAGAACTATATTCATCAATAGAAAATTTATTCAACTCTGGATTAGTTTCCATAAATTTATTAGCAGTGCATCCTCAACAATAACCACATCATATTTTTGGCCTTTAATTTTTCTACTAGTACCAAATTATTATTTATAAAATGCAATTTATTTTCATAACCATGATTAATATTTTTAGCTATTTCTTGCCATGTGCTCTCGAGTTGAGCGCCGAATCAAAATTAAATTCTATTCTCTAAAATAGTAGAACATTCAAAGCTAATGATTTATAAATATTATGTTGACTTATGGGAAGGAGTATTAACCCATACATAAGGTATTATTCTGCAATGACATTGATATATTTGTAAACCACTATAAAATGGTTTATAGCTATCCTCTGCTTGTCACAACTGCAATCAATCATGATAAAGCAACTAAAACTTATTATATTTATGCTACGTAATAATGTTAACCTAAGAAAAGCTTATAAAGCTAATCAATCTACCATAAAAACAAAATACCCAAAAAAAGCACCACTCTATCAACTATTAGATACCGCTAGGGAAAACATTGCACATGATCATCCATCAGCACTGACTAAAAAGATAAACATAGGCAGATCAATGAGCTTCAACACAACACAAGAATTAGATAGCCAGAAAATTCCTGCTACTAACAATCGTGATGATTTATGTAACAACCCATCAGATATAGCTTAAAACATACCATCTAAGTATTTTAAGACATTAAAGATGCCTTTAGGCAAGAACATACAAAATAAGCTTCAACTATTTGAATCAATCAAACAAAAAAATGAAGAGGTAGCAACAAAGCAAGAAAATATATGTTCACAAATAGCAGAACTTAATTGTACAGCTGGTGAAACACACCAAAGCAAATTAAATGGTGGTGTAATGAAAGAATTACACAAAATTAGATGTCAAAAAAGCTACACTCCTTTAACACCAATGCCAAAACTTCTAGATGCAAAGGAACTAAATCTAGAAAAATCTAATTCTATAAACAGCACTGATACTTTAAGTGCATCAAAACTTGACTTAACAGAAGAGATGAGTATACATCCACTATCTAATGGTCTAGAAGCATCTAATGGCAATAGCTTACCGACAAATTTGTTGCAATCTCTTAATGATTTTGAAGAAGCTTGTAATAAATTGGATTTTGTAGGTGTAATTGGTGCATCCTCATAAACTATTATATAGTTAACTGTATAGTACAGTATTAAGATAAGAATAAGGAAATTATTAATATTTTCCTTATTCTACCTGTATATAAGTACGTAATTCTTTGATTAGTTTTCCATCGACAGTAATAACATTTAATCCCATTTGCATTAAAACGTTCTGTATAAAAAAAAGTAAGAATTACGGAACAAAATAATTAGGTCTAAAATATAAAATTCAGATATTCTACCTGATACAAATTCAGTTTACAAACGAAGTACCTTTTTTGAAAAGTAACGCCTGCAGTGTTTGGCTTCAAGATTTGATCAGTTCTAGCAGTCCATAAGCTATATAGTCAAAGGTTTATACTACACGGTAGTATAAACCACTGTTTTTGAGATTGTTCTTTTTCACTTTTTCATCTCCCTGGTTTCGAAGAAATGGCATCTTGAAATCTCGTCGTCATAGTTTAGTTTATATGGCAGTTATGAATAAACATTTTCTTGCATTTATTTTTTTTTTCTTAAATTTTAATAATTAACATAGTAAGAGAGAAAAGGTTTCCATAAAAGTTCGAGTACCACGAGGTATTGCAAATTTGCTCAGCTTCAGAAAAGTTCAAGTTTTTCCTAGGAATAACTTGGCAAATAGTGCGTTCACCTGGAGCATGTGGGAGAGATCCATTGGGGAAGCCATTTTGTGCTGAACAAAGGCTGAGACCAAAGCTGAAATGCAGAAACCCTGTAATCAGAGAAGTCATCCACAAAGTAAAAACGAGCTTTTCCTGATTTTCAAAAGAAAAAGGTATGCTAAGACTTATCTAAATGCCAAGAAACAGAGGGCAGAGAAAATCTGGTACCAACCAATCTATTAAACATACTGACAAATCCAACAGCGAATGTAAGATCAAACCTACTGTTAATTCTTAAATCCTGGCTGAAAAATTAATCGTGTCTGAAGTAAGAATACCAGAACATTTTTCTGGAAAGAATTATGTTGTCTGGCATATACAAATTGTTCTTATCTTTGAAGAAAGAGGTCTTGCGTCATTGTTATATGACTCTGACAAGCACCAAAAATATGTAGAAAAATCCCCCGCAACAAGAAATATGAAATATAAGACGTACATAGAAAAACAAGTCAAAGCAAAGACAATAATATTCTCGACAATTGAGGATGTTATTGTGTGCAACATTTGAGAATGCATATCTATTTTTAAGATTATGCAATGGGTAGATCGTGATTATAAAATTAAATCTGAAATGAAAATATTGATTCTACGTGAAAAACTACAGGCATTACAATACGGAGAAGGCGGTGATTTACAAAAGTATCTACGCATTCATGAAAATATGGTGCAAGATCTTCTGGAATCTGAGTATAAAATATCAGTCTATAAATGTGTTTTCAACCTGCACTCTTCTTTAAAAGGTGGTTATGATGCAGCTTTTGATAAATTTGCTGATCTACCAAAACAAGAAAAAACTGACAATGCATACCAACAAAAATTAATTGAAATCCACGAGAGAAAACTATGGCAACAAGATAATGCGAGATTATTGGCAAAAAAGAGTGATAAATAAAAACGGGAAACAAAGTTTTGGTAGAGGAAGTTCCAGTGGTGGAAATTGGTGAAACAGAAACAGTACAGATCAACGTCGTCCATCCAATAATCAGCAAAAAAATTGTACTTCAACATTTGAAACTTGTTTTATTTGTAAAAGTATTAGTCACATTACCCTTGATTGTCCTAATTGAAAAACTGAAATAAACAAGAGGTGAAAACAGATGATCAAAAATCACATGAAAAACGCACTGATGACGAAAAAACAAACAATTTGGGGCAAACTCCACCTAGATAAGAAAAAAAGCTAGCCTCTGAAGCTCGTAAAATCGCACAATATTTACTGTAATGATAGAATTCAAGCACTAATCGAACAATGCAAACAAGAATGACTCGCGAATGAACAAAATCAATTACCTAATCATTCAATTAAGGTGATTATGGCAAATTTTTTGATGACTGCTGACAGCTAAGCTGATAAAGATTATGTTATTGAACTAGAAACAAATGAAGGCAAATTTCTTCTGGATAATGGAGCTGAACTTCACAAGACTGATACTCAAAAATTTCCATTTGATATTGAAGAACTAAGTCGTGAATGACGTCTTGAGTGTGCTGATTCCACTGCCAACCTACGAGAAGCACATATTGGTAATATGCTAATACAAGTGAAAGCAAAAAATTCTGAACAATACATCATCGTCAAACCCAAAGATTTGTTGTACATATTTGATCATTCACTTGATTTGATGTCTGCTGAAACAATTACCAAGACAAATGAAACAGGAGTCTTTTTGCAATATAGTAAAAGGTGATGTGAAAATTAAAAATAAAGTAATTAACTCACCCTATGTTGCATCAAAAGTAGTACAAAAAGCTGTTCTGGACATCATGATGCAAACTGATGAGATTCCCATTGAAAATCTTTTTCCTGAAAAGCTACCAACCACTGAGCAGACCAAAGCTGTGTTTGATTGGACTACATAACTTACACCAACCAACACTGGTAGGGATATTCCACAAATATTCATGTAAAACTAGACATAAAGCTTTGACTATATAGCTTATGGACTGCTAGAACTGATAAGAAATACATAGGGTTAAATGGAAGACCGCTGAAGCCACTGTTAACAGGCGTTCTTTTTACAAAAAACAACCTTTGGTGATAAGTGATAGTGATTCCAAATTTCCAATTCTGGCTAGAAAAAAATTAATTTTTATATTTCGTTAATTTAGTAATTAAAATTATATTTGAAAATAATTAATTTTATTATTATTCTACTTTGCCATTGACACATGATAAAATGGCATTATTTGTAAGTTTACAGAATAATTAATGACATAAATATGTAATACTTTACTAAAACTTCATTCCACTGATACTTTAAGTGCATCAAAACTTGACTTAACAGAAGAGATGAGTATACATCCACTATCTAATGGTCTAGAAGCATCTAATGGCAATAGCTTACCAACAGATTTGTTTGCAATCTCTTAATGATTTTGAAGAAGCTTGTAATAAATTGGATTTTGTAGGTGTAATTGGTGCATCCTTATAAACTATTATATAGTTAACTGTATAGTATAGTATTAAGATAAGAATAAGGAAATTATTAATATTTTCCTTATTCTACCTGTATATAAGTACATAATTCTTTGATGAGTTTTCCATCAACAGTAATAACATTTAATCCCATTTGCATTAAAACGTTCTGTATAAAAAAAAGTAAGAATTACGGAACGAAATAATTAGGTCTAAATATAAAATACACGATATTCTACCTGATACAAATTCAGTTTTCACACAAAGTACCTTTTTCGAAAAGTAACGCCTGCAGTGTTTGGCTTCAAGATTTTATCAGTTCTAGCAGTCCATAAGCTATATAGTCAAAGACATAAAGTCATATAACATTCCCACATTTGTGGAATCGCCCTCCCAGTGTAGGTTGGTATAAGTTGGTGTAGTCCTATCAAACAGAGCTTAAGTTGCTGGAAATGTTGAAATGGCATTGTAGAACTGGTCATCCATAAGCAAAGTACCTTCTGACATCTGCAGACACAATCCCTTGGAATTCCCACTAGTAAATTCATTGAAATTAGTATGAAAAATTGTAAAACCAATGTAGAGGTGAAATCTTTCCAGCTTCCACATTCAAAGTACCATGAATGTCCAACAAGAAAATTAGAGATTATCCACTCTAATGTTCTTGATCCTAGTCTAACAGTATGTGAAAATAAAAAATATATAATAACATTTGTTTGTGGCTTCACGAGTTACATTAAAGTGTTCACTATGAAAAATAAAAGTGAAGTTCCCAGATTGTTTGCCAGATACCACAAATGGCAAACCAATTGATTTACAGATGTGCCAACAGCCACTCTTCAATCAGAAAATGCAAGAGTATGTATCCTGTGATATGGAATTATATTAGCTGTGTTTGATTGGACTACACTAACTTACAGCAACCTACACCGGTAGGGATATTCCACAAATATTCATGTAAAACTAGACATAAAGTCATATAACATTCCTACATTTGTGGAATCGCACTCCCGGTGTAGGTTGGTGTAAGTTGGAGTAGTCCTATCAAACAGAGCTATTGCCAACAAGCTGAGATTAATATCTGTTGTGGTGGTAGTCATGCAACCTCGCTCACATCGTCACCTAACAACACGGTAACACTGAATCATTTTTTTCCCACTTTTAATCAAACAAAACTAGAAGGAGATTACTCATATTAGTTTCTTGCTTTTTATTCCGTTTTGTTACGATCTTAGTTAAAGTCCAATACTTCATTTTGTTGAAATAATTTTATATTGTTATTATGTTGTTGAAGTTTGTGTAATAAAACAAATTCTTTTTCATGTTATATAATTTCGTTCGTTAATTCGTTTTCTTCAAAATTTGCTCGAAAACTAATTCGCATCCTCGGCCAAGAAAACTTAATCATCAGATAGGTCTGAGATTAAAGCTTTTCACTTCATGGTAGCATCGCTTTGTGATCATTTTTTTCGTTCTTCTCGAGCAATAATTGAGTAAATTGGGATAATTTACAAAGAACTGGGATAGTTCTTCATACGCCGAGTTTCGTTTTTGTGCTGAAAACTGAAGAATTCATCGAATAAACGACGATAAGAATTGGTCAACTGGTCATCAAAAATTGCAAAATAATTTTCGAAAGCTGAGCTCAACGTTCAAAACGGTAATCATCGGAGCCATTGGTATGTCAAAACGTCTTTAAAAGTGCAAAAATGGTAATGGTCATCGAGTTCAACCAGTAAATTCAGCCCAAAATCATCAAAATCAAATCATCACCAGATCAAAACTTTGCTGAAAATTGCCAGTATTCTAGTGATTTGCAACAACTTGTTCAAAATTGTAATCGGTAATCGTAATTCTATTCAGGTAACAAAAATATCATGATCATTTAATGTCGTTTTCTATTGTTCTGATGTGCCAACTATGTCAAGTTAATACTAAATTTTTCTGAAAATTTTTGCTTCAATCTTGAAAGTCACAAAATACATTCAAGAATATTCGTTTAATTCTTGAATATACATTGAATAGTATCGAAATTTAATTAAAACAAATCGAAATTATTTATTTATTTTTTTGAAATTATTTTATTATTTTTGAAATTTTATTTGATAATTTAATTCCACTTTCGTTTTATTGGAATTCTGAATTGATTTTATCGAAATAATCCTATCGAAATTTTAATTTTTCTCCTACTAATAAATGATATTACAAAAAGGTCAGACTATTTTGAGCAAAAAAGATTTAAAAAGATTAAGAAAAGCAACTGAAGAAAAGGAAAAAATCACTGATTTTAAAATAATTTGGGGTGAATATTTAAACAAACAAATTGGTTTCTATTCTACAATTTACTACGAATCTTATAAATTAGACATTTTAGGAAAAATAGTTGAGCACAACAATCATATTTTTATTTAGGATTTTTATACTATAACTAAACAAATTAATGGTTTTATGTGCATAACTAATAATTGCTGGTACAAATATTTAGCATATAGGGCAACTGGAATTGGTATTCAACAATTCTGAAATTGTAATTAGAATAGTAAGTTTATTTTCAGTTCCATAAAATATAACCATGAACAATTTCAATTTATAATTTACAATTGGGTACCTGGAATAATTTCAGAAAATTCAATGTTCAGATTTTAGATTGATTATTTTTTAAACTATCATTTATTTAGTTACCAAAATATGGTAAACTGGATCAAATTGACCTACCCTTTGATAAAAATAATGAAAATTTAGCATTCCTTGATGATCTAATTCAAAAAGAAAATAAAGGTTTTGAAATAGCAATAAGTATTAGAAGAGGAATTATTGAAATTAGAAAAACTAAGTCCAGTCAAAGAGAATCAGAGAAATTTACACTGGCTCCAACTACACCAAAAGCTACAAAAACTCCTGATAAAAGTAAAAATAAACCAATTAGAGCTGAAGCTGATTCACCAAATAAAAGTACAATTTCAGATAAAACTAAAAAAACTCCAGTGAGAAAAGAACTTTTTGTGAATAGTAATCAAGATAGTGAGGATTTACAAACAAAACTAGGTCAATCAGATAGTCTATTAGAAAGTGATATAGAAAATATTGACAATATGCCTTCTCAAAAAGAAAAAGAAAAAATTAAACCTATTACCTCTGCTGAAACTAAAATTTTTGATGGGAGATTTTATCAACAATGGCGTCAAACAATAAAATATGCGATAAATGGTGCAGAATATTATAGTGTCTGGCAAAAAAATCATGCATCTCGAAATTATTACATTGAAAATTGTGAAAAAGATATATATAATCCACCACTTGAACATAGGTCCTTCTGTGTAATGCAAGATAATGCAAAACATTTCATTTTAAATAAAGTATCTCCCCAAATAGCGATACAAATTTGTAGTTTGAAAACAGTGGATCAAATTTTTGACAAATTAGATTCTGTTTATGGAGCAATTACTGAGGTTGTAGCTAGTCAATCCTACAGTAAATGGGTTGCTTTTAAATGTAAACCTGGAGGCAATATAAATGTATATATTCAAAGATTTGAAGAATTATTACAAGAAGTAAGAGATTCAGGAATGACAATAGCACCCCAACAAGAATTAAACCAATTTTACAGTGGTCTATGTTATGACCAAGCTATTCCAAAATCAATTTTTAATGTTTTACCTCAGGAGCAGAAAACCATTGAGAAATTGAAAAGATTAATTATAGAAGATTATGAAAGTAAAAATGAAACAGATTTTTTAAAAAACTTCGGAAATTTTAATGTAAACCATAATAATAATGGCCAAAATTATAGAGGCAATAACAGACAAAATTTTCTAGCTAGAAGAAACTTTAATAGGGGATATAATAATAATAATTCTCGTAGCAATTATAATGGATTTAGAAATAATAATGGAAGAAACTTTAATAATGGTTCAAATTCAAATTTTAATGGGCAAAGACGTAATAACTATGGTCCTTTTCGAAATAATAGAGGTAATTATCATCCATATAACAGATCTAATGGCAATAATAATGGATATAATAATAACAATTATCGTGGAAATAATTACAAAAATTATGGGAATAATAGACCCCAAAATTACAGCAATAATAGACAAAATAATAATGAAGAAGAAGTTAAAACAAATTTAAAATGTTTTGAATATAATGAAAGAGGACCTTTACAAAAAGATTGCCCAAAAATAGCTAAAATTACAAATAACAGAAACCCCAATCAAAATAAAAAAAATAATGAAGGAAATAAAAAAGAACCCAAACTCTTAAATATGGTAATTAAAAAACAAAATAAATTATATCTACAAAAAAAAATTATTATTAGATAGTGGAGCTGAAGTAAACATTACATCTGACCTAAAAAAATTAAGAAATATAAAAAAATTAAAAAAACCAAGGCAATTTTTAGTTGCAATAAAAGAAAATTATCTTGAGGCAACTCACATAGGTGAATTATTAATCGTAGTGGAAAATCGTTATGGCAACCAAATAGAAATCAAATTAAGTGAAGTCTTTTATGTCCCAGAACTGGCACTAGACATAATGTCTGGAATAAAAATAACAGAAAATGGAAATTATGGTATCAATCAGAAACAGTTTGAAGCAGATATTTATGAAATTGAGTCAGGAGAAATAATTTTAACAGCAAAAAAAGAATGTGGAGTCTTTTAGGTAAAATATGAAATAATTGAGGAAAAAGAAAAAGCAATGCCAATAGTGGAAAATGAAGGGGATGAATGGGATAATTACGAAATTGAGGAAGAAATAGTTGATTCAGAAAATGAATGGGATGAATATGAAATTAGTGAAGAAATAGTAGATGATAATAAAAATTTATCTCAAAATAACAATAAAAAAAAAGATACCCTAGTAAATATCCAAAATCAACAAGATATCCATACTAGCCAAGAGGCTGAACCTTCACATCATCCAAATGTTATACAAAATGACTCAAATCCCAATGAAATTCCCGAAATATTTAATGATAATGATTATAAAGAAAATATTGATAACCAAAACTCCAATGAACCTTATGAAACCAATAGTAATGAAACAGAAATTAATAATTTTTATAAAAATAATGAAAATTCTGATAAAAAAAAATATCTTTGGCATAGTAGATTAGCCCATATTAACGGAAGATACCTAAAAATTTTGCAAAAAATGCAAGTAGGGATACCAACAAACTTAAAATTTAATGATACAGATTTTTTAAACTGTGAAATTTGCAAAATTGCAAATTCACAAAGACTCAGCCACAATAAAATAAGAAATAGGCCTAATAGAAAATTAGAAATAATATCATCTGATATCATGGGTCCTTTCTCAACAGCTATAGGGGGACAGAAATATGTTCTGACCTTTATAGATCATTTTTCGAAATATACCTTAGTGGTTCCAATAATTGATAGAAGTCAAACCTACAAAAGATTTATTGAATTTACAAAAAGTATGAAAAATAAATTTCCTGATGAACCAATAGCAGTATTAAGAACTGATAATGCAAAAGAATATTTAGACACAAGATTAAGAAAATTCTGTGAAGATGAAGGTATAGAATTAGACCAAGTCATACCCTATTCACCAGAACTAAATGGCATGGCGAAATGCCAAAATCAGACAATAATGAAAAGGGTTAGAACAATGTTGATAGAAAGTAGATTAGAAATTGAATTTTGGTCATATGCTGTTCCAACAGCCGCATATATAATCAATAGATCGCCAACTAGGGCTAATGAGGGAAATAAAACTCCTTACAAACTTTTTTTTGGAAGAAAACCCAATATCCAAAATTTAAAAATATTTGGATGTGTTGCTTATCGTCACATCCCAGTAGAAGTTTGCAAACAAACAGCAACAAAAGCTTTTAAAAGAAAAACAAAAAAAATTGACCCTAAATTAGCTCCTTGTGCCGAAAAAAATTTATTAGTTGGGTACACTAATACGGGATATGCTTTAAGAAATCCTTACACAACTGACACACATAATGCTTGTGATGTCAAATTTGATGAAGAAAAAAATATTATGCATCTTAAAAAAGAAAAATTAATCGTTAAACCAGCAGAATATGTCGAAAATCTGAACCTTACAGAAAACGAAAATTTAGTTGTAAATGTAATAAGCCAAAATAAAATTTATTTTTTAGAGGATCATATACCAAAAAATTTCCATGATATAAAAAACAATCCCTTTAAAAATGAATGGTTGGAAGCCATAAAAGACAAATTTGAATCTATGGATAAATTGAACGTCTGGAAAATTGTACCAAAAGAAAATGATGTAAGCATAGTAGATGCAAGATGGATCTTCACTTGTAAAAATGATGAAAATGGTGACATGAAAGCCAAAGCAAGATTAGTTGCTCGTGGCTTCAAAGATAGAAATGAATATAATTTAAATCAAACTTTTGCACCTGTAATTCCTATTTGGTTAATAAGATGGTTGTTATCCACTGCCAACAAATATGAATTAAAACTCCGTCAATTTGATGTAAAAACAGCCTTTTTAAACTCGCCCATCATTAAACCTGTATACATTAGAATTCTGGAAGGTTGTCCTGCAAATAAAGAAAAACACCTTCTAAAATTAAATAAATCAATCTATGGTCTAAATACTTCGTCAAGAAGCTGGTTTGACTTATTAGATGATACTTGTAAAGAAATTGGTTTAACGCAATCGAAAATTGATCGATGTTTATATTGCAAAAATAATGAAAAAGGAAATTATTTATTCTTTATTATTTATGTAGATGATATTCTCGTGGCATCCAACTCGGATCAGATGTTCGATGAAATAACACAAAAACTTCAAAACTCATTCACTCTAAAAATAACCGAAAATCCAAAATTCTTTGTGGGTTTTGAAATAAATAGGGATTTAAATAAGAAAACTACTTCATTAAATCAATCAAAATATATTGACAAAATATTAAAAAAATTTAATTTAAATAAGTCTAAACCACATTATACTCCGATGGAGACAAACTTAAAAATTTCTAAACCTGAAAATGGCCAAGACGATACCGAATTTAGATCTATGATTGGTGCACTCCTATATCTAGCGCGAATAACAAGACCTGACATTTTATTTGCCGTAAATTTTCTATCAAGATATCAAACATGCTCAATTGAACAAATTAAAAATTATGCAAGAAGAGTATTTAAATATGTTAAAAATACCAGAAATTACGTTTTAAAGTTTAATTCAGATGAAAAGGGAATACACTTATATATCGATGCCTCATATGCTCTAGATATAGACAACACAAAAAATATTGAAATTACTGATTTAAATAAAGGCAAAAGCATTACTGGATACCTAATATACAATAATGGAGACTTATTAAACTGGAATGTACATAAACAAAGTATTATAGCCACATCATCTACAGCAGCAGAAACAATAGCAGTTTTTGATGCTCTAGAAGATTTAAAAGTAATGTGGTATCTCGAAAAATTTATTTTTGGACTTAGTGAACCAGTAACAATTTTTGAAGACAATATTAGCGCTTTGAGAATTTGCTTGGGAGGTGGCCAAAAAAGGGAGCATTGATGATTAAGTGCTATTCTATTTTAGAAGCCATAAATGAAAAAATTATCGAAATCAAATTTGTCAGATCAAAGGATCAATTAGCTGATATCATGACCAAAGCTCTTGATAAAACTAGTTATTTAAATTTAATCAATCAAATTCTTGATACTTCTATTTTTTGAAATTATTCAAGAAAAGAAAATTGTTTTTATCACACCCATAGGGGGGTTAGTACCCAAGAAAATGTGCTAAATATTTACTCAGTATATAATCATCTCATAATTATTATTGTAAGAAACATATTTTTATTTTTTATTTAATATTATTTATTTCACTAGAATTGAGATAATATAAAGGTGAAATAAACCTAAATCTCATCTTTATTTTTCATTTTCATACTCGTTTCCTATTGTATTTTATACGTTACTCGAATATGATAGATGAAACCAAATATGTTAGTATTATTAAATTTTAAGAATTTTAGCCTTTTCTCTTTCATTGTTGACTTTTTCATAAGTTTTAAAATTTTTATGTTAAGAATAATATGATAACACTTTCACAAATCATACTAGAAGTTACATTATATTCTATTTAATTTCATTTTATTTTATCTCACAACTAAACCAAATTCATGCTCATAAATTGTCAATTATTGAAAATATAGATAGGATATGAATAAAAATACTTGTCAAAATTGGTAAAAATAAACCTTTCAATCTGATAATTACTTCAGATACTTGCATATTTTTGAACAAAACTGGTAAAATTCGGTTGAATTATCCATTCTTCCTTCTATTTAACCAGTACCTGAAAAATGAATAAGTTCTTTCTATAACAAAAGATATACACTATGTAAAGATAAATACTTTGGAAATTAACCTGTGTGATTCTGCTTCATATTCGTTGGAGAATAAATCCTTCACTTAGTTATTGTTATCTGAATAAGAAAAATAAAATAAAATATTAGTTAGATTGCATGAATTTGGAAAAATACACTAAAATATTTGATAGAATTTTCTACTTACTTGCGTTCGAAATAAATCGAAAATAAAATTTCATCGTATTCAATGATCATCCATTAATGTGATGAAAAATCGAAGACTTATTTTATTTGTTTTACACACTTCCTATTTTACATTGTTATTTATTTTCATTTTTATTGTAATAATTTGAGTAATCTCGATAATAACTAATAAACGTCATTGAGGAATATCAAAACTGGGAGATATCATGTTTTCTTTCAGTAATAAATATTTACCTTTTATTTTCAAAAACACAAATATATAAATAAAACTAGATAGGGCATTCTAGAAAATGGGAACTTAGTCTCGATGCGATCTTTGGATGCAAGACTATAGGGGGGTGTTGTGGTGGTAGTCATGCAACCTCGCTCACATTGTCACCTAACAACACGGTAACACTGAATCATTCTTTTCCCACTTTTAATCAAACAAAACTAGAAGGAGATTACTCATATTAGTTTCTTGCTTTTTATTCCACTTCGTTACAATCTCAATTAAAGTCCAATACTTCATTTTGTTGAAATAATTTTATATTGTTATTACGTTGTTGAAGTTTGTGTAATAAAACAAATTCTTTTTCATGTTATATAATTTCGTTCGTTAATTCGTTTTCTTCAAAATTCACTCGAAAACTAATTCGCATCCTCGGCCAAGAAAACTTAATCATCAGATAGGTCTGAGATTAAAGCTTTTCCCTTCAATATCGATAGTAGGATGGTGTACAGTCTGGAACTTAATTAAATGGGTTAGCAGAAAGAAAAAACCGATCATTACTTGAAATGATATTAAGTTTATTATTAGATGCTGAAATGGAAGTGAAATATGGGCCATATGCTGTTAAAGTAGGGGAATGCTTGTTGAATTCTTCATTGCTTTTTGGAAAGAAACACGTTCTTTCAAATTTATGAGTATTTGGTTACATCGCAATGATGCATGTACCAAAAGAAACGAAACAACAATCAAATGTCAAGAAAAAATACTGGTCTTGTTAAATTGTCCCTTGCTGTGTTTGATATTGATAGGATTACACTAACTTACACCAGCCTACACCGGTAGGGATATTCCACAAATATTCAAGTAAAACTTGGCGTAAAGTTATATAACTTTCTGAAATTTGTGGAATTGCTCTCCTGGTGTAGGTTGGTGTAAGTTGGTGTAGTCCTATCAAACAGAGCTCCTGATGGCGATACTGAAAATTTTAGTAGGATATAGTGATATACAGGTTATGAACTTTTTACACACAGAGATGTCAGATTTTTTGAGGATAAAAATATGAAAAATTTTGACTTGACCAAAAATGATTAAAAAAATGAAAAGAGTGATACACAAAACAATAAACAAAACAACAAACAAAACAACAAACAAAACAACAAACAAAACAACAAATTTCAATACACTGAATATTTAATTAAGAATGGTAACTTATCTGTTTCTAAAGTTCCAGAAGTACCTGATGTAATTGAAAATTATGAAAATGACTCTGAAAATCGGCTTAATCTGCTTGCTAATGTGTTCACTGTTCATTGTGATCTCATTGACAAAGAAGATAGAGAATTCCATTACGACCATTCCTACGCTTTTGTAGTGTTTATGACAGCAAATCTTCAGTACCATAGAAAGACTGGATTGAGATGACATGGAACAGTTTTAACATAGGGTTGTGTCCAAACTATAGATGCCACGGGCTGCTGGCTGGCATATGGCCTACGAAGTAGAAGTACCCCAGATGGAACATCCCAATCAATCAGAATCAAAAATCGGTGTAAAAGTGAGGTACTTTGTACGCCAGTGTTTATAAACAAATGTATGTTGCGAGATTTTTCTCCAATCAGATATTTAGTCGGAAGTACACGTGTTTGTAGAAGCACTTTCTATAGGTAGGACACTGAAACTGCCCATGTTTTGTCTTCATCATATATATATATCCTTCTGATAGATGATAAAACATAGTACTATGGTATGTTCGTATAATTTTTCTAAAGGTTGTGTGAGTGTTACGCGCCTCTGTGATCCTGTACTTGTCAACCTTTGACTATATAGCTTAATGGACTAGGACTGATAAAATCTTGAAGCCAAACAATGCAGGCGTTACTTTTCAAAAAAGGTACTTTGTGTGAAAACTGAATTTGTATTGAGTTATATTTTTGTGACTCCTAACAATATAAGTAGATACTAGTGAAATATTAGAACTCTATACCAATTTATTGACTGAAATTAATGAATAGATTTGTTTGATAAGACTACACCAACTTACACCAACCTACACCAGGAGGATGATTCCACAAACGCAGGAATGTTATGGGACTTTGTGCCAAGTTTTACTTGAATATTTGTGGAATATCCCTACCAGTGTAGGTTGGTGTAAGTTAATGTAATCTTATCAAACAGAGCTAGTGAAACGTTCGAATAATGATTTAAATTAATCGACAAACTCTTTAAAATGTGAAAATGTAAGTTTTAATTCTACAAAATTATTGATGAATCACATTTACTTTAAAGCAGCGAGAAAAAAATATGTACCCACAAATTGAGAGTGTGAGTAAACTTGTAAGTAAAACTTGAGAGAACAATATTCTT
Organism: Ericerus pela; assembly: GCA_011428145.1. NCBI lineage: Eukaryota > Metazoa > Arthropoda > Insecta > Hemiptera > Coccidae > Ericerus > Ericerus pela. The sequence goes on along the minus strand of WOFM01000635.1, from coordinate 730,679 downwards.
TTAAGTTTCACTACGTGTTTATACTTTCACTTATCACCAAAGGTCATTTTTCGTAAAAAGAACGCCTGTTAACAGTGGCTTTAGCGGTGTTTCATTTAACCCTATGTATTTCTTATCAGTTCTAGCAGTCCATTAAGCTATATAGTCAAAGTTGTCAACATATTTGGGTATTTACATTTTCTGTCATTTTTTTCGTACCAGGTGGTTCTATTGTTCCCTTAATTTTTTTTTATCAGTCGTGATAGTGATAGGTAATTGGTCGAGAAATGTTTTTATCTTTCTATCGTTCAATTAATAAATAATAGTAGTTACGATATTAGGAAGGGACGGAGGGTGTTGGGATTCACGTTTATAATCTCGCATACCAAGTAACAACAGCAAAGTGTTTTAATTCTCTTCTTTAAACATAGATAATTTCACGACCATCAGTACAATTATCGGTATGATACGGTGACTGCTTCTTACTTAATTAACTTCTCGCTGATAAATTCCCTTAAGCTAAGTTTTAGACGCGATAACCGTTAGATTTTATTTCAGTATGTTCGCCTTATCCAACGTCATGTCGATATAATCCGCAATTATAGTCACCAGTCAGTTATTGGTTCGGCCTTCGTCGTGTTCCCATGTACGAGTGCGGTGGTGTTTCTATTTTTGTTCACTCGACTGTGCCATGAATTGGCCGATTTACGTTTCCATTGGCATTGAAAATTTATTGATGGCGTTCGAGACGACTATCCGCAAGTACAATTACAAATCCCTGTATCGAGCTTACCTTAATCATTTGGAATACTATCCAGTTACCACGATTCTGACGACCATTTCTGTTGTCACCTACGCCATTCCTATAGCTTTTTTCGTTGGTTTTGCCCTAGTCACGTCTATAGTAATATTTTCCGGATTCTTGATAATCGAAGGTAAGCACGACTCAAAACGATGACTGAATTTTGTTTAAAAGTCTATTCGGACATCGTGTACGCATTGAAGGGAACTTCATCTTTTTTTATTTCTCCAACGTAGTAACTTATTGAACCATATTTACTCGAGAGCCGTAGTATATTCGATTGGAACAGCATTAATTGTTAATTATACTAAAATTCATCCCTTTAAATTAGGTACCTGAATTTAACACGTCGTAGAGCGTATTGTTGACTATTTTAATGGAACATTTTTTCACCGGACTCGAAAAGACTCACCTACTAATCAGTAATCGATTACCATTCTGAAAGTTTGATGTGATTGATTACTTCTTTCTGTTCTGAATATATAAGTACTCACTCGGACGACGGAGTATTAAAACATAATAGAGGACTCACGTTCACCTAAACGCTGTGCTGAATGAAGAACGACACCACTTTCGAAGCTATTTGTCCCCACTCCTTCCGTGTCGAATTCGAATTTCTTTACCCCTCATTCGGGACCGTGGGTAGTAATTAGAATTTTCTTTTTTTAAATATTTAATTAAATTAATGAATAAATATGACTATTAATTTAGAAATTACAACACGAATTTCGTAGATACAAATGAGATTGAAAATTATCAGTACCCAAGAAATGGCGGATATTTTAATCGTGAAAATGGTACTGTTTTTTGTTTCACTTTGTCCGCTGTTATATTAATACTCCGTGATTCCGAAAGCTTCATGTCCATCCTCATCCAAGTTCTGTATTTCCAAACCTGAGTTCTAAATACGTGCTTTATTTCGAGTGATTAATTAATTATGTCTACCATAGTACCTATAGTCTTCATCATATATTTATGTCTCAACAGTTACAGATTGCCATAACAAGGTAATTACTGGTTGTATTTGATATGAACTCTATTTTGTTTGGGAAAAATGGTGGAAGTATCGGCACCTTTGACTATATAGTACTGGACCAGTAAAGAAAGATGATTTCTGGTTAGCAGAGTTTGAAAGCCAGCTGAAAGCCAAAAGCTGAAAACTTTATATGAAAAGTCAACAGCCAAAAGTGAAATTTCTATGTTTGTAGAAACTTTGTCTACATTTCACAGGTAGAAATTTTCAGACCAAAGTGTGAGTTTTCAAAATTATAAATTTCCTAGAGGCTAATTTTGTAAAAAAAAAGCTGAAAGCTGAAAGCTCTTTGTGAAAAGCAAAAAGTGAAAGCTTCAGGTTCAAGCTAAAAGTTAAAAGCGATATCTTTTTCAATTAGCTTTCAAACTCTGCTGGTTAGGTCGCCTCTAAATAAGTAACCAGAGTGGACCTTTTAAATTACTTTGTGTTTATATACACCATCCTTGTGAATTTAAGGGATGTCTTTATCAGATCTATTCTAAATTGGTGAACTCAAGCAAAATGTTGAAAATACCCAAAAGGTATGCTAAGGTTGTCTACTTTTTCACCAGCATGTCTTGACATTAAAAAATACATTGGTCTTATGGAACTTTACTGATTCAGTGCTATATAGTTGAAGATTCACACGATATTTTTTTTAGAAAAGGCAAACCTAGTTCTCAAAAGAAGCTAATCTTTTTGCCAGGGCAGACCTCAAAAAATAAATTAGTTCTGAAATAGTTTGGATCTTTTTGGCCTGAATCAATGTGCAAGTTCTTAGGAAAAGTTTTCTTCTAATGATAATGTGATTGTATTTCTATCACAAAAGTTACATTTATTGTTCTATTTGTGGATATTGTTTTTAGAGTTTTTTTTGTTCGAATGCTCTCTTAACTGAAACTTAGATGGCTGATCTAAAAACTAACTTTCTCAAAACTTAACCAGACCTTAAATTTTGAAAATAGCTCAAGAAAAACACTTTTTTATACCACTATGGTAAAAAAGTGCTGCACTTGAAAAGTTCTGGTTTGGGACAAATTAGGTTGAAAGTTGGTTGTTTGTTTAGTTCAACCATTATACAGTCAGTTCTGTAAAGTGGATAAACTCTTAAGAATTAATACCTCAAAAAGAACAATTAAAATAAACAGGAAATGTTAAGACACGTAGATTTGCAAGTCACAGAATTTTGGGACTTATGAATTATGGTACAAAATATAACCACATCCTTTGAGAAGAACTTTTCAACAATGACGTATTCATCAAATTGTATTAAAAAATTCTGCATATCTCAGGTTTTACTAAGCATGGAAATCAAAATTTCTTCAAAGAACTAGTTCTGCTCTTTGGGGTCAAACAATAAGTTTTTAACTGTGACTATATATGTATAACTACATGGACTGATCTTAATACAGGTGGTGGTTAGAGACATACAGCTAATGAGATATCCAATGCTTGCTCATCATGTCAAAAATAAACCTTGATAAAATATTTCAAATTCAAATATTTGTTACTGCGCATGTGTTATAGCTTGGTAGTGTGTGTGTGTGTATTAGTCTAGAGATGTTTATTTTTACACTGAAATATACACAGCTTTGGCTGTGCAAAACATACAACTCAAATTGCTTGTTTTCTATCTTTTATATGATTTTAAACCACATCGTATATGGAGCATTGGACATCTGCTTAGCTGTATGTCTGGTGAATGCAACATAATAAGTATAATTGGTGAAAGGTGATTTTTATCAGAGGTGAAAAGAAATTAAAATGCGAAAAGTTTGAAAATTTGGGAAGTGAAAGGCAAAGGTGAGAAGTCATATAAATATTGGAAAAGCGAAGAGCAAAATGCAAAAGTAATATTTTTGTAGGTCGGGTGCAAAATTGAAAAGCTGAAGTGTTGTTGATTCATTTTCATGAAAAAAAGTGGAAAGTGAAAAGTTTTAAGTAAAAATTTTTGAAAACTGAGGAAGTGATAAGCAAAAGTGAAAAGCAAAATAAATGTTTCAACAAGTGGAAAGCGAAAAACAGAAAGTAAAAATTTCATTTTTCAAGGTTAGAAGCAAAATCGAAAAGTGGAAGCGTTTTTGAATCCCTTTTCATCTCTGATTTTTATTACAAAAATTTTGACAACTTTACCATTAATTGAATGCTAAAAAATTTTCACTTTGGTTATAATTACTTTTATTCTCACTTGTTATTATAAATTTTTCATGTATGAAGAATGTCAAAAATTGTCGATAAAAAGCAAAATCAGAAGGACTTTATTCCTCCAGTGACTCTTATTTATAAGAAATATCTTGTCTTCATGTTCTTAGCACTACGATCAGTCCATATTGTTATATATAGTCAAAGGTTTTTAAAAAAGAGCTGAAACCGCTGAAAGTTCTGCACTGTCTTCTTCTTCATCAAACATAATTAACAGCTCTGTTCTTCTTACGGAAAAAATGTGTAAAACTGTTCACACTTTTTAATAACAACGTGATCTATTTGGAAAAAGCTGCTCCCTTAGGTTTCACCCGAATTCTCAAACTTATGACTTAGTTTCGCACTTTTCATAATGAAAAAGAGAGTTATCAGATGAAAGTTCCTCGTTGTTTATGACATGGAACTAGTTGTGGCAGATTTATTGGCTGCAAATGGGGCTTAATGATAATCAGGATGTTATTTCTTGCACGATTATGTTTGGTAAATTGCTTTATCAGCGTCAAATGGCGTCGAAGAATAATGTTTAACGTTTGACTACGTAATATATTACTACCTATGTAATTACGTATAAGGACGGATGGACTGCTCTTACTGATATGATTACGCAGAAAACTCGCTACGTTAATGTCGAAACATATCTTGAAAGACTCGTACGTTCGGATTTTATCGATTTAAAGTTCTACAAGTGCGAAACGCTAGGCATTATATCAACGATAAAGTTGATCGATTCATCGCGAAGTTTTTAATTTGTTTATTTTGAAAGGTCTCTCTTCACTAATAATCTTGGTTTCTAGTTATTTGATCGATATGTCGAATATTGATTGGTCAGTTAATCCGAATGTATATGAGAGTTTTTTCGAAAAATGTTTGGACACTACAATTATCGGTAAGAGCAGTCCATTCGTAGTAACATATACAGTCGGTATCCAACCCAAATCTACTGGTCAGTTAAACGTATTCTCTTCTAGTTTGGCAGTTTAGCCGTTCTCTCATTGAACAGCAGAATCTGCCCCAGCTTGGGACTTGGGAGAGTCAGAACTCCGGGTGACGACCGTGGATTTACGTTGCTGGTGGAATTTATTGAGAGGGGCCTGCAACCGTACTGTTTACTAATAATGATTTGTAATAAGTTCATTTGCTCCATATTTCCCATCGCCATAAAAACGTAACATTTTCGTTGCACCACCCCTCGAACTAATGCACGGCCATTTGATTTTGATTTTCAGGCATAATTCTCGGAATTGCTTTGGTGGTGCTGTTTGCAGTGCTCGCGTTCATCACCGGCTGCCTGGGTTCCTTAATATTGGCCTGCTGGTCTTTCGGTTACCTGTTCGCCCAGTTATTTCAAATTGCTTCGATGAACGTGACCATGGAGCCCGTTGCGGTTGGCGATGGAGACCGCAACCAAAGCAAGAACCACCACCATCGACCTCGTTCGTGTATCGAAGAAACCTGAGTTTTTCTTTTTCTTTTTGATTTTCTACTTAATAATGCCTGTTATGTTCACTGCGATATTCTGCATTATTTACCATCCGATTAATTTCAACGTACAGCGTCCGATCAAATCTATTTTCCTGTGATATTTTCTTCTTTTTTTCTTTTTTTTTTACACTGTTGTTTTTTTCTTAAGCTCGTTCCCTGCTCACGCAACGTTTTTAAAAGAAATATTTTCTTATCAAAAAAATTATGAATTTTTAGTCAACACTCTGACACTTGTGCAAACCGTTTTTATTGTTTAATTGTTGGAAAAATGGATCTCACGTTTTTCATTTTTTTTTTATCATTAAAATTCTTTCTCGATTCAAGTTGTGAAAAATTTTTTATCAATGTTTTATGCATGAATTGTTGGAAAAGGGGTAAATAACCGCGGTAAAAAAAAGTGGAGGGAGAAAATGGTAATGAAAAATAAATTGGAGTAGGTACCTAACGTTGTTTTGTTGTCTTTGGAACGAATGCAAAAATGAAAGAAAACGAATAAGTTGAGTTAAAAACGAGTTTTTAAAAAATACGCTATTTTAATATTTAAAGAAGCAAATAACGGCAAAAGAGAAAATAAAATTTCTCACTTTTTTTCCGAGACAGATACCAACAAAAATTGAAAAAACAACTGATAAAAACGGATACAAGTGTACGTGTGTATGTGTTGCAACACGTGAAAGCAACGCTGAAGTTGGTCATCCTGTGTACTTCAACAAATTGAGTGAGTAGAATAAAAGCGTATAAAAATGAACAACTTTTAATTTTTTTAAATTCTTATTCATTTTCAACACCCTCCTCTAGTTATTACCTACAAAGTGTGAAACCTGTGAATTTTTTTTTTTAATTTTTTTCTTTGTATTAAGTAAAATTTACTACTTGTCTACAAGCTAAAACATTAGTCCAATATTCTGATAGTTGACTCGTCAAATTCTGGTCAGTCAGCAAAGGTGGAAGGCAGAATGGTTTCTTGATTCTTAGATCAGGTTTTAGACTTGAAGGATTCGTTAGGTGGTGTTTGAAGATGATAAAATAGAAGTGCAAAATATACAAGATGATCGAGTTAACTTCAGGGCATTACAAAATGTGTCCTTACAAAAATAAAACTGACAAAATTTTCCACAAAAATGCTGCTAGTCATTTTGTGTGTATTCCTCGGTTTTTGTGGAATCTGCCTCTCAATATTATTCTTTTTTTTATTTTCAAGACTTTTTTCAGGGACACCACTGGCGTTTCTTGCCATTTTTTTGGGGGAAATAAGTACAATCTTGACTGGTGGGTTTTTGGAATGCTATAAGGATGAAAAAATGAGTCGTAACATTCTTGTAAACATAGACAATTTTGTCAGCTCTAATTTTTTACTTAATTACAATTGGATTAAGATTGCCTCGGAGTTGGATTAGGTTATAGATTCGCGGACTTTTAATATTGGTTTTCCATCCTCAGGTAAAAGCTCATGGCAAATTGCAACAAGAGTTAAATAGGATTTTGACATTAGCTGACTGTTGAACTTGTTAGCTTGCTATTGAAAACCATCCCTTAGTAAGGCTCTTTACTACAAGGTATGGGAATGAGGCTGATGAGAAATGAGTGGCCACTTTTTTTTAGTATTGTTTACATTCAGTTTGTATCGTTTATTGGTTTATTATTTACAGTGATAATAAAGATAATTTGGTTTTTTTTTTGTTTTTTTTTAAGCAAATGCTTGAAAAATAAATGTTCGACATTTAAAGCATATGCTCTAAAATAAGCAAATGCTTGAGAACTTATGAGCATCTTCAATAGTTTTGATTTCTGGCCTAAACAAATGAATAATAAGTTTACAAAATACAAATTTGTTATAAAATTAAAACATGTTTTGTAAACTAGCGCACTCACATGGCTGTTTCTCATACTACATTTTGTTTTCGAGTGATTTCATTATCCAAGGAGCATCCATAAAGTCTAAATTTTATCTTCCCTTAACAACTCGCAGAACTTCCGGACTGAGTAAGCATATAATTATTTCAACTTGCAAGTTTGCAACTGATTACATCTTGTTTTAAGAGGCAATATTAAAAATGGTGAAGCATGCGGCGCATGCTTGAGCCGATATTAAATACTAGAGTACTTTAAGCATAAGCACATACTCCTACAATCTGTTCATGCTAAGAAGTGCGTGATGTCATAAACCATATTCACCTTATCTGCTTGAAACACAATGTTTTTTACCCTCATGTGCATACTTGGTAGTGAACAGCCTTAATTTTAGTTGGTATATTATTTACCTCCAAATGCTTACAAATGAATTCCTTCAGTATCCAGACAGACAAATCAATGTTAAACTTTTTTCACAAAACTTGGATCTGAGAAATAGATTCCACTAACTGGTTTTACTGTTGTTGTGGAATCCAGTTTGAAAAAAACTAAAAAAGATAGTAACCATCAACATTTTATTTTGAGTGCAGTAAACAACTCGTTCTTTGAAGTTTTGATTTCTTTGGTCTACAGCAGCCAACTCTTTGTGTACAAGTTTTTTACGATACCTAACAGAAACAAAAAATAGAACTAACTTAAGAAAAAAGCAAATAAGTAATGCAGTGAAAAGTGAAAAATAATTCTTTTAAAATTTCTCCTGGAAGATCTAGATCTAGGTACTGGTAGTTAGCATTAATTAAAAAGTTTTGTCCTAAAATTTGAAGGAATTTACGCAGGTATAAAGTCTACATGTGGTAAAGGTAATGAGGGCCAACCTCAATAATTCCAGTTCCTATACCTATATCTTGCTGGAGAAATTTTAAAAGAATTATTTTTCACTTTTTAGCGCATTTTTTTTTAAGTCTTCTATTTTTTGAAAAAAGTTTTTTCAGCGACTTTTTGTTTCTAGCGTTAGTTAATTTAAAACTAGCAATTTATTTATTTAAAGATAACTCCAAAACTGCCTCACCGATTCTGAAAAAATTTAATGGGACCACCGTGGGATTATCCTGTATTATTCAAAAAAAGGTCACCAAAAAATTGGTGCCCAGTTTGAGAAATTATCCTTGAACAAACATGCAAAAAAAAAAAAAAAAATCGAATTAATAACCTCTTTGTTTTTTTTTCCAAGACATTTATATAAGGACTAATTCAAAAACAAGTTTGAGCAATATTTGTGAAAAAGAAAATTCATTCTATTAACGCATCATTGTATTTTAAAAACGAAATGGATTTTCTTTCCATTAGGTTTGTCAGTCTTGTTCTTAAGTTAAAAAACTATCGTTCCAAAAGGTCTGTCTGGAATTCCGCTTTGAGCATTTGATGACGAGGCTTACAAATTTCACAAAAAGAAAAATATAAAACAAAATTTACGTTTATATACCTAAATCAAAAGTGAAAATTTTCTTGATTTCTGGTCATTTGTTGATTATTTTTGCCTTTTAATTAGGAAATTGTTTTCAATTAATTAAACTAGTAAAATTAAAAAAAAAAATTTCTTGACAAATTGAACCAACGGAGAAAAGATGAAAAGATAAAAAAAAATAAGACTAAGTAATGAAACGTTAAAAATAAAAAAATAACTCTTGCAAAATATCTCAAGCAAAATCTACTGGGGTTATCGAAGTCAGTTCTGCTTCTGTTTAATAGGAGTTTATTTTTCTATTTTCAACCCCTTTTATTTTTTCAGTTGTTTTGAAAAAAATTTTTCATTTAATGCGTCATTACTTACATTCATCAACATACCTATCTTTTTTAAAAACGAACATTCTTTTAAAGACGAATCAAAAACTATCCTGTTGATTCAGCGAAAAATAAACTGCGACTACCATAGAATCATCCGCAATATTAATGGTGTTAAAACAATAGTTCATCAAAAATTTATGCTGGTAGGTATGTAAGAAAAAATAAGAAAAAAGAATATAATCGTGGATCAAATTTTTCTTTTTTCGAACTGAATTAGAGGAACGAAACGTAGGAACATAAAAACGTAGTTAAAAACTTATGCTCCCTGTAAAGTCATGCCACGTTTCAGTATTGGTTTTACTCGATCTAACTCACTGCTGGTAGTAATAAAGTTGGTATCGATCCATTACCGGGTGAATACCCATCAAACTTATATATTTTCCAAACGGGGCTGTCATTATGAAGTAAGAAATCCTAAAATTAACGCTTTTCTGACACCAAAATGTTCAGTTACTACGAAGATGCTGGTCAATAGTGTATGCTGAATGAAGATGAAACGATGATTTCTACTGAATTCTCGGATAACCATTACCAGAGATTTAGTTTATGACGTAAAAAACCTTGGAATAAACTTGAGAAAAACAAATCCGACCAAGTGTTGTGCCACTTAATGAAAAGTACCTACCTATGAAGTCTAAACATAAATGGACGAGTATTCGAGAAAACACTGATCTTAGTCTCATAGCTGTTCATACTACCGTCTGTTTTTATTTTCTTTTTTAAATAAGTACCTAAATCTATTTTTTTGATTTTTTTTCACTAGATTTGTTCGTTAACTTCCCAATGTATTACATTGGTTGACCATTTTTTCAAAAAAGGGGGAAAATTGTCAAGTTTTACAGAGAACAACTGTCTTTTAAAACGTATAATTCGCAGCCGTTTATTAATTTGAGTGAAAAGTAATTAACAAAATATATTGAAATGTACTTTGCTCTGAAAAGTCTCTGAAGCTCACTGACAAGAATTAAAAAGATCTGATAACTTTAGCGGGACGAACGAAAGTACGGTTTTGATTAATGTTGCATCGGTGGTATAAATTTATAAAGAGGTACCTATAAGATTTTCAAACGTGAAGTCTTAATCTGATTTTGCTACATAGGTATATCTTGAAGTAAAATAAAATCATAATCAAAAAATATATCGATCTTTTTCGCCACAAAATGAAAGATAGACGAAGAATCGTCGACATACCGTAAAACTATTCGAACCTGAAACGTTAATGGCCACATAATGAGAACATTATAATATCCCAACTAAGTGGATTAACCAATTAACTAGAAAAAAAGGAGATTATCAATTCGATCCATTTACCTACATTTTTTTTTAATGTTTGTTCCAACATAACTTCTCAACCTGGGCATCGATTTTGATCAACTTTTTTTTTTAAACGATGCTAAACACCAGAAACGAAAAATAATTGAAAAAATTTTTTTAATCAAAAAATCTAACAAACTTCGGAAATTGTCGAAGCAAATTAGGATTTAAAAATGAAATAATTGGAAGAAAGCTGATTTTGGTATGTATGTATACGCTGGTTTCACAATTCTTAACCATTCGAAAGTCACAATTCGAAGAACTTCGGCTTTCCCCTCGGGTGTCAAAATGGTGACGCAACCGTTTTTCATATTTATATCACTTAATTTTCAATTAAGCGAAAAATTATTTGAACAAAATTGAAAGATGACTAAAGAATCTATAAAAAAGTATTTCACCATTTTGTTTGTAAGGTGCATGGTTTTTGCATAAATAATGGTTGAATATATCTATTTATCTGTTAATGCCTAATTAACACACATTAAACACATGCATAGTGTAATGCATACGTACTAAATATAATATATTACGAGTTCGGTTCACCAATAATTTTATTCACAGTGTATAATCCGACATCTGAAGTGAAATTGATCCCCTCACCGCATTTCAACACCACCTTCACAACTAATATAGACCACGCATACATAGACTGTATCTTACGCATAATCCAATGAAACATCAGTTGAAGAGGCGATGCTGAAATGCGGCAAGGGGGCGAATTTTACTTTTTCACATATCAGACTCAGTGACGGCTGGTATAGGAGTTTCAGTGATCCCAAAAAAATCCTCGTCAACCATAGAAAATATAATTAAATAAAAAACAGCCAGCGCTCCCAAATATTTTCATTCACACACACACACATACACACACACACACACACACACACATATATATATATATATATAAGGTACCTGTACCGATTAATGCCCGGTACACCAATAAGGCCCAACCTGCCGATTTGGAAGGGTAACATTGCCATGGTGTAACCAAGTAGCTAATATTGTGGTGTTTGACTGTGGTAACAATGTACAGTGGTTTTTATCACTGAATTAGCTCGTTTTGTGACAAAAAAAAGCCAATAAAGTTTTTATGCTTCGAAATATGGTGCTGTTCTTATTTTTTGTAAAAATTGTTTATTATTTTCAGGTAAGTAATTATTATTTTCGATTATTTTAATTGATTTCTCATGTACATATGAATGTTGGCTTTATGATGGAAAAAACCGCATCTCACTGTGACTCACCACTACCATGATATTTGATTTCAAAGAAAAAAACTTAAAAACACGTAATAAGGCCCAATTAATGATCCTGAATTTTCTTTTCATTTTTAGTGTAATAATGGAAAATCCAAATAAAAAAAGTCGTGCAAAGTGGTCCGAAAAACAATTACAAGATGGGATGAAGTTGCTAGCCGATGGCTATTCTCAACATCAGGCATCTGCATTATGTGGTGTACCAAGGCGCACATTACGAAACCATATTCAGACAAAATCAACAAAAAAAGAAATCGGCAGAAAGAGCATTTTAAACACTGATCAAGAAAAAGATTTAGTTGCTCGAATCTTTCGGTATGCAGAAACTGATGGCCTTTGACACCTTTGAGTGTGCGACAAATTGTTTATCAATATTGCGAACAGTATAAAATTCCACACTTGTTCAATATTCACAAAAAATGTGCAGGTAATCATTCAAGCATACTTTCTTCTCAATGATATTTTATTCAATTTCACTATACTAACCTACTGCTCAACTACTTAGGTAGATTATGGTATCGAAATTTTATGAGGAGAAATCCCAATCTTCGGCAACGAAAAGCACAAAATATGAACATGGCGCACGCACAAAAATTCAATCGGTTTATTGTAAATGATTATTTCGAAAAACTTAAAGTGGTAATGTGGTATTACATTTGCATTTTCGATAATCCTTTATTTTTTTTTCTACAATCCTAACCTTAGTAGTTTTTTGTCATAAACCAGGTACTGGACAGATTTGAATTATGTTCTGAGCCGCAATTAATTTACAATATGGATGAAAAAGGCTGTAGGTTAACAATCCATCATTCACAAACTGTCCTTGCACAATGCGGCACCAAACGAGTTCACTTGATAGCCAATGAACATGATGAGAATGTGACGATTGTCGGATGTGTCAATGCCATTGGAAATACAATCCCTCCCATGATTCTGTTTAAAGGAAAACGAAAAAAACCCACTTTTGAAAACAATTTGCCTGCCAAAAGCTTAGTAGCAATGACAGAAAAGGGAAGCATGACCATTACTGTGTTTAATAGATGGTTGGAGCATTTTGCGTAGTTCAAGGGCCCTCAAAAAGTGTTATTAATTTTGGATGGAGCAAAATGTCACCTAGACTTATCAATATGTATGAAAGCTGAAGAACTCAGTGTTGAAATTTTCTGCTTGCCTTCAAACACAACTCACGAACTACAGTCCCTTGATAAGTCATGCTATGGCCCATTCGAACATTATTGGGACAAAGAACTTATGAATTACTGGCATCATTTTCCTAATAGAACGTTGAACAAGGAACGCTTTGGAGCTGTTTTCACTCCTGTATGGCATAAAAGTATGACAATTACAAACATTACTAATGGATTTGCTGCAACAGGAATATTTCCTTATGATCCAAGCAAAATACCCGACAAAGCCTTCCTTCCAAGTACTTTAACCGAAAAACCCTACAGTGGTACTACTCTGGGAGAATTAAATGACGACTCTGATCCCGATGAGCCAGAAGAAATTCAAATACTCGCAACTACTCAGTCTCATGAAAGCACTTTCGAAACACTTCTACGAAATTCGAACCCCAAAACACCAAGTTCAAGTTCTAACCCTGACCCACCTGGACAAGGTTCAAACTCTCCGCAAGCCACACAATCATCAGATGAAAGTCCGCCATTTTTGAGTGTTTTACCATCGCCTCATGTTACGGGTAGCAAAAAAAGACAGATGAAAAAAGCAATAAATTATAAAGCAACTCTGCTTACAAAAAATTTGTTTGACGAGGACACAGCTAGTGAGTAATAAGTTGAAATTTTTGTCTTTGTGTGCACTGAATCTGGTTTAAAAATAAGTAATGTAACTTTTTTTATGCCAACAGGTGTTTCAAATGATGCAACGGATAAGGAAAATGCACCAGATAACAATTCTAAAAAGAAAAATAAACACAAACCAAAACGAAGTGAAAATTTAAATGAAGGAGAGACAAAGAAAAGGAAAATTGAAGAAGCTAGTACAGTACTGGAAGTAAGCACAGTTCTATCCATTTTTTTATCATTTGAAAAAAGGTCCTAAAACAATTTTGAATTTTTTCCAGAATGTAAACGTTCAAGAAGAAGCAGATGTAGATGAAGTTCTAGCTGCACCATTATTGAAAAAAGACGACTACGTTGTGAGCAAATTGATCTATAATTATGGAACTTGAAAAGAAGTTGAAAAATTTTTTGTAGCACAAATCAAAAAGTTGAACGTGGAATGGCAAAACAACCAAATAAAACTTAAATTTATGAAGAAAGTTATGGTGTCCAAGGATGACCAGATCATAACATACTTCATGTTTCCTAGCATTCCGGATGTTTTTCCTGTCTCAAAAGATCAAATTTTACATCCAATTAACCTGAAATACGTTAAACGTGGATGGTATTATTTCGAAGAATTTGACATGTCAAATATTGATTAATTATTCGATGTTTTGTGCTTGATTTAATACATCTTATGACTTTTTAATGATGTTACTTACTTGATTCTGAATAAGCACTTTCAGGTTGGGCCTTATTACATTTCAGGTTGGCCTTAATAAATCCACGTGGTCTTAATAAGGCCCAAAGAGAGCCTTTTTTGAGAGAGCTCTCAAAAAACGAATCAAGTCTCAAAACCAGCTTTTGAGGGTGTTACTTTATAGTGGACACTTTGAACTTTCAATCAAAAAAAAAAAAAAAAGATGATCAGATAATTAGGGAAGAATCTACAAGCAAAATGCTGTTAGTGGGCCTTAATCGGTACAGGTACCTTATGTAAAAAGAACACTCTTCTTTTTCGAATGACTACAATTTTGTATGTTACTCTCGTTCTTTCATGAATTCGTAATGTTTATTTTTGTTTGACCCACATTAAGAAATCGACACTATTCGACTATCTAATATTTACCGTTCCGATTTTATTATCTTTAAGTTACTTCATTTCATGTATTATCGACTCGACCATCCTTTGTTAAATGACATCATTTTTGACCATACTCAATATGACTATTTTCCCTTTGTAACGAACGTCGATTTCATTTATCGAATTCATTCATTCATTCATTCATCCGTTAATTGTTGTTTCAGAAAGACAGATAAAACCTAGTCGTATCTTTGTTCGTTTCTTTGTGTATAATAATCTTGAATTTTCTAATTTCACTACCGTATTTTAATCGTGTCAATAAACTCTACTTTTGATTACGAGTTCACGAAACTTTATTTACGTGCAAATTAGATCGAGAGGAATACCCGGAAACGAACTTACAAATTAGAAAATTCTTTTAAAACTCGAAACAGATTTTTTCTTCCGCGATGTCTTCTACCAAAATACAATTGCTGATGATGGCTGAGGGTACCGACAAAATAACAACAGTCAAATTAAAGAAAATTTGTTCGGTGATGGAATCTGGTTTGCTTTTCCAGAGGAACTTCAAAAGGCACACTCCATAAAGAACTTATGGCCTTAGATCCTCCAAAGAGTGCCGCATTGGTCCTGCGATCAAGAGGACAATACAGATCTATAAATGTCTCCATCCCTCCTGATGTGGCGAAGCTATACTTAGACACTGATGAGAATTTTTTATTCAAAGACTACCTGTTACCAGAGTTTTTACCCTCCGACCAAGCAAAATTGAAAGAAGATGCCGATCAATCTATGACAACCTCAAAGAGAGACAAAGATGAGTCAGTGACCAGCATAATGAAGCATTTCCTGATACAAAAGTTTTCTCCAAAGAACAAAAATGTCATTGCCTGGTGCGACGCCTTTGAAAGAGAGTCACAGCGGTTCAAGTTAGATGGCCAAAAACAAATCGAAGTCTTCAAGAGCTGCCTAGAAACATCGATGGCTGATTGGTTCACCATTAATCAGAGAAAACTCGGACTAAACACTGTATGGTCCGATTGGAGAGCTGATCTCATTGCCACTTTCGCTGACTCATCCTGGAAGCCAATATGGTATGCCTACAACTACAGGTATTTGAGTGGCTCTTATATAGAATTTGTTGTAAAAAAAGAAAAATTATTATTAGAAATCAATAGAAACTTGCCAGACATAGTAATTTTAGATTTAATAGTTTTGGGACTTCCTGTCCATATACAAAATTCTTTAAAAAAAATGTTGTCACGTCTCTCTGTATTTTGCATGATAAACTAAAAAAATTTGAGACGGAAGACAAGATTAATGACCTAAATAATAAAAACATAACTTTTTTTAATAAAAATAAAACTTCTAACATAAATAAATCTGAAATTGTAAATAAAAATAATAATAATAATAATAATAACCAACACGAGAGAAAGTCAGGTGGTGCAGAAAAGAAACCTTGTACTAATTGTGAAAAAAGAGGCTTTTCTGAGGGGTACCATCCGGAAGCTCTTTGTTGGTTCAAAAATAAGCCAAATAATCAAAAAACAATAAATAAATTAGAAATTGAAAACCCTGTTTCCAACGATGAATCAAAAAACTAAATCACCCCCCGCTGATTAAAATAAATTTATGCCTTAACGATAACCTTTTTTGTGAAGGAATTTATGATTCAGGTTCGAATATTTCTATAATCAATAGAAACCTGATCAATTCCATGAAGGTCAAGGCTTTTAAATTCATTAATAAATCTTTTTGGATGATCAGAGGGTATGGTAAAGTTTTAGGAATAGTTAAAATAAAAGTTAAAATTTTTTCACAAAGTAAAGAAGTTTATGTTTTCGTTCTTGATGAAAAGGAATTTAATTACAATTTTTTAATAGGCTTAGACCTAATTCGAGAATTTAGCCTTTGCCAAGACGAAAACTTAAAAATTTCTCAAAAACAAAAAGAATACTGAAATTTTTTATAAAAAAAATAATAAACTAGAAAACTGTAACGTAAAAATTTCCAAGACAGAGTTAAATTTAGAACATTTAGACGACGAAAAGAAAGAGAAATTAAGAAAGGTCATTCAAGATTATGATTATGTTTTTGCAAAGAGTAAATACGACGTCGGTAAAGTCACGGACTATTGTGCTGTAACTAAGCTAACCGAACATAAGTATGTATCTTGCAAACCATATCGATGCAATATCATCAACCAAAGAGAGATAGAGAGCCAAATTTCAAAGCTTCTTGCAGCTGATATGATTGAGGAGTCGACCTCACCCTTCGCTGCTCCTGTGACTTTGGCTTACAAAAAAAAAACGCTGAAGGGGTGAAAGTAAAAAATAGAATGTTTGTCGACTACTCAGCATTAAATAAAATAATTATCCTGAGAGTTAACCATTTCCCCATATTGAGGATTTAATTGTCAAAGCTAGAGATTGTAGATGGTTTTCAGTTCTTGATATCAATAGTGCCTTCTGGTCCATACCTATAAGAAAGAAAGACAGATACAAGACAGCCTTCGTGACTCAGACTGGCCATTACAATTGGAAGAACATGCCTTTTGGATTAAAAACAAGCCCCACAATATTTCAAAGAATCTTAAGAAACATATTAAAGAGAAAAGACCTAGATGATTTTTGTGTGAATTATATAGATGATATCTTAATTTTTTCAAAAACATTCGAGGATCACATAGAACACCTAAAAAAACTTTTCAAATCTATATATGAAGAAGGGTTCAAACTTAATCTGACCAAATGTGACCTCGCACACAGTAAAGTAAAATATCTGGGTCACTAAATTCAAAATAATGCTATTCACCCCATTTTTGATAATGTATTACCAGTTTGGGACTTCCCAACCACCAAAAATCAGAAGAATGTAAGACAATTCCTCGGTAAAGTAAATTTTTATCGTTCATACATACCTAATTCATCAATAATTCTGGCCCCCTACATAATTTATTAAAGAAAAACACACCTTTTATATGGAACGATAAATGCGAGGAAAGTTTCAAAAAAATTAAAGATTTATTATGTTCTGAACTGTGCCTTGCAATATTTAATCCAAATAGGGAAACAATTGTACAAACTGATGCCAGTCTGGAAGGAATAGGTGCAATTTTGAAACAGAAACAAGATGACAGCTCTTTCAAACCAACTGCTTTCTTTTCCAAAAAACTTAACGAGGCCCAGAAAAGAAAAAAAGCAGTTTTTCTAGAATGTTTGGCCACAAAAGAAGCCCTTATGTACTGGAGACATCGACTATTGGGACTGAAGTTCAAAGTTTATTCTGACCATAAGCCCTTAGAAAATTTAAAAATTAATACAAAATTCGATGATGAACTTAGAGAATTAATGCTTCAATTGTCCCAATTTGATTTTGAAATAGAATACGTGCCGGGAGAAACAAATAATGAAGCGGATTGTTTGTCTCGCAATCCCGTTTTGGATCATTTTGAGGCCTCTTCTAAACTCAGAGTTGTCAATCTCATTGAAATAAAAGAAATAATAGAAGATCAAAAAACGGCACTTAATGATTTTAAAAGACTCAAAAATAATAATGTAATAATAAAAGATAACGTAATGTTTTCAAAATATAAAAAAACAAAAGAAAAAATAATAATTTCGGACAATTTTGCGAAAGAAATAATAAAAAAAACACATCTACAATTTGGACACATAGGGTCCAACCAGATTTGGTTAACTTTATTTCCCCTTTTTTATAATGAAAATTTTAATAAACTTATAACAAACTTCTGCCAAAATTGCACCGTCTGTATCAAAAATAAAAGCCGAATACCTATGAAATTCAGATATCTCTCTCACCTTGGACCAGCTAAGGAACCTTTTGAGTATATGTCCATAGATACTATAGGAGGCTTTGCCAAAAATAACTCTGAAGAAAGATATTGTCATTTATTAGTCGATCATTTTACTCGTTTCGCCTTCACACTGACCTCCAAAACCCAAAATTCTAAAGATTTCATAACTTTATTAAAAATAGCTCTCAAAAAAGGAAATAAAATTTCAAATCTACTGGATGATCAATACGGAGGTCTGAATTCTGAAGAATTTAAAGATTTTACCAATCAAAATAAGATAAACTTGATTTTTACAGCAGTAGATTGTATATCTTTCAATGGACTCAATGAGAGACTCAATCAGACCTTATTCAAGAGGCTGAGATGTAAAGTAAACAAAAATATTAAAAATAAGAAGAAATCTTGGTCCCTCTTATTAAAAGAATGCGTAAATGAATATAATGACACTATACACTCTGTCACTAAATATTCTCCGAACTATTTAATGAACAATGTAAAAATTAAAGTAATTTCCAAATTTGGAGATAACGTAACTGATTTAGCAAAAGACAGAGAAATCGCATTCAATAATTCATGTAAAAACCATAATATAAACAAGAAAAGATTTGACAAAAATAAAGTTAAAAGTAATTTCAAAGTAGGGGACCTCGTATTCGTTTTACATGGTAATCCTCTGAATAAGAACAAATTGGACGAAATCAGAACTGGACCATACAAAATTCTACAACAAATCTCTAGCTCAATTTTTCAGGTTGACTCCGGCTATCAGAAGCAAGAATCGAATTTTTACCATGTTTCGAAGCTGTATCCGTCCGTTATTTATTAATGTCTTTTGTTTACAGGGTGTGGGGATGTAAAAAGAACACTATTCTTTTTCGAATGACTACAATTTCGTATGTTACTCTCGTTCTTTCATGAATTTGTAATGTTTATTTTTGTTTGACCCACATTAAGAAATCGACACTATTCAACTATCTAATATTTACCGTTCCGATTTTATTATCTTTAAGTTACGTCATTTCATGTATTATCGACTCGACCATCCTTTGTTAAATGACATCATTTTTGACCATACTCAACATGACTATTTTCCCTTTGTAACGACAGTCGATTTCATTTATCAAATTCATTCATTCATTCATTCGTCCGTTAATCGCCGTTTCAGAAAGACAGATAAAACCTAGTCCTATCTTCTTTCATTTTTTTGTGTATAATAATCTTGAATTTTCTAATTTCACTACTGTATTTTAATCGTGTCAATAAACTCTGCTTTTGATTACGAGTTCACGAAACTTTATTTACGTGCAAATTAGATCAAGTGGAATACCCGGAAACGAACTTACATATATATACCGGGTGACCCAAAAGTCACGCAACCCAAACCTTCAAATGTAGATTTTGAAAAAAGAGATAAAAGGCTGAATCTTGGCACAGTTGCAGAAGTCGGTTCCTCAATTATTCATGCAAAGTTTCAGCTCTGTATCTGTAATAATCTAACTTTGAGGAATTTTTGATTTTTAATTATAATTTTCCCACGTTTGAAAAATAAATTTAAAAAAATTTTTAATGGTAAAAGTTCTCAAAAAATTCTGAAACTCGGTACAATAATAGAGAATGATTACCTGATTAAACGGGTAAAGTTTCACTACAGTACTTTCATCCTTGTTTTTTTAAGAACTTTTTTATGGTCTATACCATGCTTTCAAAACAAATAAAAAAAATTTTTAAATTTCAAAAATTTCATCCTTTCCATTGATTCGCACTTTGGTGCAGTATACTTCAATTTATGGCATATTTTTGTCATATCAGTTTCCTTAAATTTGTTTGGGTATGCAACTTTTCATACATCAATGTTTTTTCTTGATAACACCTGCAATGAATAGTTATGCAACTTTTTATTCAGTTTGTACAAAAAGTTGCATAATTGCATAATTGAGTAACTATTTTCCTATCA
Organism: Ericerus pela; assembly: GCA_011428145.1. Lineage (NCBI taxonomy): Eukaryota > Metazoa > Arthropoda > Insecta > Hemiptera > Coccidae > Ericerus > Ericerus pela. Next base: position 710,294 of record WOFM01000635.1, on the reverse strand, counting down.
TTGTCCCATGTTTCAAAAATTTTTGAAAATATTTCCAGTTTAAAACTTTTTAATTTGTTTTTTATGCGTACAGATCAGTAGAAAAATTCTTTAAAAAAAAATTGAGATCAGAAAGTGAAACTTTACCTGCTTAATCTGGTAATCATCCTCCATTATTGTGGCAAGTTTCAGAATTTTTGGAAAACTGGCCACTTAAAATTTTTTAAAGTTTGTTTTGCTACAAATATGAAAATTGTAATTAAAAATCAAAAATTACTCAAAATTAGACTACCATAGATATACAGCTGAAATTTTGTATAAATAATTGAGTAACCCACTCCTACAAAAGTGAAAAATTTCAGCTCTCTATCTCTTTTTTTCAAATTTTTACATTTGAATGTTTAGGTTGTACGAATTTTGAGTTACTCTGTATATATATATGTAAGTTTGTTTTGTGGTTTGACTCTAATTTGCACTTCGAATAAAAGATAGTGTGAGATCATAAATTCAAAACATTTAATTCATACGTAATTAACAAACGGGAGTGAAATTAGAAAATTCAAGTTTATTTAGACACGAAATGAACAAAGATTAAAATCTGTATATCTGGGTCAACGTTGAATGACCGCACGAATGAATGAATGAATTTATCAATGAATGAAATTATCGGAAGTGGATTGCGAAGTCGATGACGATAACAAAGAAAATCATTCAAGTTAAGATTAGTCGAAAATGTTGTCATCAGATAAAAGAAAGAATGAAGTTCGTGTATGAAATGACGTAATTAGAGATAAACAGTTAGCATGCAGTAAATAATTACGTCGTGACATCTTAGCCTAGGTCAAACATAAATAAACATGAAAATATTTCAAATCTCGCAAGTATGAGCGAGATTGGTGCTATTTGGGAAAAGACGATTTGGTCTTTTACATTTATACACATACATACGTACATATACACCCAACACCTAAAAAAAGTTATCCTATCCTCCAAACACCATTTAAAAGCTCTAAAAAAACGAAAAAATGTACGGCAGTTCAGCATGATTCAATCTGGTTTTAGAACCATCTGAAGTCTGAACCATGCCAAGTGGGTGGAGCTGACAGTTCATATGCGAGTATAAATACAAGAATAATCACTGCCAAAATGTTAGCCTTTACTCCAAAAATTAATAAAAATTAACGAAGGTAGCCAAATATGAGAACGAGTGGTAGGTGCAATATTTTTCAAGTAGGTTTTCTTTAGAAAATCTACTTATCACGCTTGATGCGGTATTAGCCCCCGCGGTTGGGGATGGGTACATTTTTCTTCATGACCATAGGAAAATTTTCGCACCATTAACTTAAATTCATATGTTAATGTATATAATTTTATATACCCATATATATTCCGTTTTCTTGTTCCCATAGAAGAGGTCGCAATTTTCATCCATAATTACGAAATTTGGTACAAACATTTGTACTCAACCAAGGACCAGACCTATTGATTTTGGTGCGGATCGGCCAGACGATGCTTCCGGTATCACCATTTTTCTTTTGATTTTGGCTGTAAAATGCCTAATTTTTTCTATTGAGAATAGACTTGTTCAGCTTGTTTATTTTTTTATTTTTTTTTTTTTTTGGTGCTGGTGTGTTGAGTAATTGGTGACGAATTGGAAGGCACAACTTCGGAAAATTTCATTATGATTTTTTCAATTATGGTCCTCAGACAACAAAAACACCCTCTCCAGAAATTTTATATGTACAAGTATATAATTTATTACGATTATTATACTGATTCATAATTATACATATACTGTATATGCCCATATAGGATATAACAAAATTTGTGAACAAACTGGAGGGTGTATTTCTGGTCAAAATATGGAATATATATACTTTGGGTCCGTAGGTCAGTTATGTTTGAAGATGGGCGAAATCCACCCATTAGTTTCAAGATGGCTGCAGTTTCAAGTTGAATTTTGTAGACATAAACTGTAGGGGATATTTCTTTACAGATCTGGCCACAATTTGGGGTGTATACTGTGGATTCATACGTCAGTCTAGTTTGAAAATTGGCAGAATCCGCTCATTAGTTTCAAGATGGCAGCTGTTTAAAATTTAAATTTGTAGACAAAGAGGACAGGATGTATTTTGACAAAATTTTGCACGTGCATACTCTTGAGTGTATATCTCAATCAAATTCTTTGATGGACTAAATCTGCCCATTAGTTGTTGAATGGCAGCTTTTTGAAGTTTTTATTAAAATTCAAAATTCTTTAAACCTATAATGAATGCAATATGTAATACCCATATAATTTGAAATTCTGTCTATTTCAGGTGAAAACTACTTCTCGGTCTGGTGGGAAATCATAATTTTTTTATTTTCTACCTTTGAACCGCCTGTCAAAATTCGCATGAGCCACTCGGACTATACAATGTGAATGAAATTATTGGCGAATTACACTCATGTACTCTTATTTAGTATGGATGCATTACGCTGCGTATGTTTACTGTGTTAAATAGAAATTTTCAATGGTGATTTATGCGAAAACTAGGTATGTACTTGACGTACAAAATGGTGAAATACTTTTTTATAGATTCTTTATTCATTTTTCAATTTTGTTTGAACAAGTTTTCGCTTAAATGAAAATTAAGTGAAAAGTATCGAAGCGAAAAACGGCTTTGGATCACCATTTTAATTGCCCGGGGAGAAAAGCCCGAGTCCTTTGTAGCAGACTTATGGACGGTTGTTAAAGATGGTGAAGCCGACGGGTACATATACCGAAATTCAGCTTTCTTCCAATTATTTTTTGATTTAAGACATTTTTTAAGCTAATTTTCCAGGACTAAAAACAAAAAACGAATAAAAATGCTGTAAAAAGAAGAAAATAATTCTTCGAAAATTTCTCTAGTAAAATCTAATGGAATTAAAATAAAACGAAAGAGCATTATGGTAAATTAATAAATTTTTTTCAAAACATAGAACCGACTCGAAAGAAAATAAAATAAAAACTCCGCTAAAAAGAGAAAAATACTTCTTTTAAAATTCCTCCAGCAAGACGTAGGTCAACGGATGGAAATTACTGAAGTCGCCACTAATTAAAATGTTTTGCCATAAAATTTGACGGAATTGACAGATAAAGCCTATATGATAAGGGAAAGTGCCCCTACTCAAATTTTAAAAGCATTATTTCTCTTTTTAGCTTTTTTTTTTTCCCACAAGTCGGTTCATTTTTTGAAAAAAATGGTTAATTTACCATAATGCTTGCTTTTTCCTTTCAGTTTAGTTCCAGTAGATTTTACTGGCGAAATTTAAAAATAAATTATTCTTTTTTTTTTACATTTTTATTTATTTTTTTGTGTTTTGAAGTCTGTTAGATTTTAAAGTAAGTATAGTCCACTTTGAGCAAACTGTGAACATTAATTTTGTCGCGATAAAATACTGAAGAATATCTATAAAAATTGAACGTAATAAACTGCTGAAATCGTTTGAAAATCGCAAGAAACCAATAATTTATATGTACTAAATGAAATCAGCAGAGGCATTAATATAACAACATATTGAAAGGCACTCAAAATAAATAAATCGCAATTAAATTTCGAGTTTATGTAAAAATTTATTCCGATACAGACGACTGTAATTAATAATAAAAGTTGGAAGCAAACCTAAAACGTATGGGTACTCCTATTTGCACAAAATCAAAACGACTTAAAAATTTAGGAGATACATGTTTCAAGACAAATAAATCAATGAAAAGAAAAATAATTAACATAGCATTTATACGAACTGGCACTTGTTTGACGATGAGGAACTACCTGACTATTAACACTATATTGAGTTTGAAAACACGAAAACCGAAGCTTGACTCAAAGAAAAATAACACAAAAACTGGCACCTTTCAATTTCAAATGAGAGCAACATGCAGGCTCGAACATATTAGTGAGTCACAAAGTATTCATTCGTGTACCTAGGTACCTATCTATAACTTGAGTTCTCTTCAAACAATTTTATCTTATTGTTTTTTTTATCCTGATTTGTAATTTTAAGGATAACATATTTTATTCGTCTTTGTGAAGTAATATGAAGTTTAATTAATTTTTTTTTCCCACAAAAAAAAAAACAAAATGTTTTAATACGTATTTACCTACTTTATAACTTTCAAAATTGTCCTGCAGAAATTTTTTTTTTTTTTTCGTATCTTATTTTTTACTGAGAATTTTTATAAATTTCAAATTTTTCCGTCCACTCATTGATACTTAAAAATTTTTGTAGCCAAATTTAAAAATCAAGGTATTTTAAATGAAAAAACCACGCAACATATTATTGTTTGGTGTTTATCACAAAAAAAGCCAAAAGAGGTTTTAAAAAGTAGAAAATTTCTCAATTTTATTAAGCACTCAAAGAGTTACAACAACTTTATTAACACACATCTCTGTTTTTAATTAAGAGAATTATTAAAAATAAATAATTTGCCAAATACTCTTGTGGTATCAGATATGATTTTTTTGAAAAATAAATAGATAAACCTTCATTTTTATGAAAATAATTAACATGCAAGTACGTAGAATTTAAAATCAATACCAGGAAGCACGAAATTTGTATAAGAGTTGCTACAAATCGGTAAATTCTACTCATTTTTGTTCTTAATTTAAAGATTCATCACAAATGATTAAGTAGCCAAATTCTTTCTTGGTATAGAACTGTTTTTGAAATAACTGCATTAATTTTTCTGTAAAATAAATTAATAAATAGTAGTAAGTGGGCACCTTGAGGACAATTTCTCTACCTTTGAATGGAGCCACCTGTCAACGGTAAAAGTCCGTCCATTTTCCCCTCTGTGTGTGTGTGTTAGTCTAAAGAAATGTTGTCTTTTTACCGTTGATAAGAAGCGCCGTAACGGCAGTAAATTTTTTCCGATAATCGGAGAATTTTCTCGTTGTTGGGTGTTTGGTGGCTGAATTTTTTTTGTTAAGATGAAATTTTTTTTGGAGAAAATTTTTTTTCCAGCAAGATTTAAACCATTAACCTTCAGACCAGTTCCATGGATTACAGGCGGGCATCACACCAATTAAAAAATTGCCTCAGTTTAAACTTTTTATTATTATATACACAAAAAAATATGGAAAATCAACCAATCAAAATGTTGTAAAGCCAGAGTCCACAGTGAGATTTAGATGCTCTCATTTTTACTTAAATTTTTGGCCAAAATTTGTTTGTTTAATGAAATAGCTACTTTTATCAATGAAACTTATTTCCACTTCATAAACACACAAATTTGTCTTGACCTCTAATTTTCTAGACTTCTAAGGGTTCAAACTCCTTGTTCTTTGGCTTTTTTTATCCCTGAAACTTCCTTTAAAATTTGTTTTATGTCGAAAAATTGTGTAAAAAATCATATTTCTTACTCATTTTTAATGCTGCGAATAGATTTAATAAATTGGGGATGGTGATCTCACTGATAATGACAGAATTGTGCCTCTAGTATTAATTCATATGCTCACTGGTAAAAATTGCTACTTGGGGAATTGAAAAAGGGCACAATAACAACATTACAAGATGATTTCCAAATTACATTCACTTTGTCGATATGGTTCCCTACTCTTCTCACTTTGATTAAATGCCAAGAAAGAAAACAAAGCTCCACTAATATTTGATAAAAATCTATTAGAAACTTTACCAAGGAAGATGAAAGAATCTTCGAACATATCCACGAACTCTTGTTAAGTCAGTTGAATAATTGCAAAATATCACCATCGTCGAGCACATCATTGGGTTCTTTGGCAGCCGTTGGTCCCATTGAAGCTATTTTCTTCTGGAATTCTTTCACCTTTATCTGATAGATTTGCTTGCGATGACCTTTTGATGTGCAATGAGCTAGCCACTGATACTGACCTGCAAACACAAACAAAAAAGATGTTAGTAAATTATTGATTGAAAAATGGGAACACAGATTTTAAAATATTAATTTGAAAGAAAAGTATAGAATGAAGGGACTAATAACCAAATGGTAGAAAAAGAGATGTGTAGTAGAAATTGGATTATACAGTAACCCATTCAGAGACATAAAGAAGTAAGTCAATTTGGGAAACTGTGCAGTAACCAACAACAAAATGAAAATAAGGACTTTTCAATTCTACCAAAAACTGAGCATATTTCCAAATTCTTGAGAAATAGAGGCAAAACACAGACGATAAAAAAACCTGAAAAAACTATAAAATGTTTGTAACATGTTTTTTCTTTAATTTTTATTTTTTTATGTGAATGTTTTTCTTGAATACAGGTAGGTGTATGGAAAAGTTTAAAAATAAACCTGGCAAATAAAACGCACAGTGATGTTTACAGTTTTTTTGCTTATGAAAACACTATATCAGTCTTTAAACAAGAAGACATTAACCTGATACACGCTCACATCTCCGCTCAAGTAGGGGCATGATAATAGCTCTGTTTGATAGGATTACACTAACTTACACCAACCTACACCAGTAGGGATATTCCACAAATATTCAAGTAAAACTTGGCGCAAAAAAACATAAGATTCTTACATTAGTGGAATCGCCCTCTTGATGTAGGTTGGTGTAAGTTGGTGTAGTCCTATCAAACAGAGCTAATGTCACCTTAGGACAACACTTTCCATGCTTTCATAGCAATGAAAACAGCCACACTACAAACACTAAGATGACACGGCATAAATAAAACACAGGGTTTGTAACTTGATGTTGACAGTGTCACCTTGAGTTTACTTTCGTAAAGGAAAATAAAATAAATATATGATGTTGCATTACAGAAATATGGTAGTTCTCTCACCCTGACTATCACATTCACAGATGGTCACTACATTACATACCACATGATGTTACCATTGCAAAATATAAGTAAAATAGCAAAAAATGTGTACTTGATTTTCAATTTTTTTCACATTGTATATTGTACACATCATTTACCAATTTCTACTTTTTAACAAAACCCTTCAAAGTACCCCCGTCACTGTCCCTTACCAGGGGGCTTCTCAAGTCCTTTTCACAACCCCTATCTATTGCCAAAGCATCTTTTAAATTCTTCATCTATCCCCTAATATTTTAAATCCAAAATTATGACTCATCACTCTTTCTATGTACCCCTTGCCAGTGCCCCTCACCAAGTGTTTGCAAGCTGCTTGCTCACCACCTAGAAATAACTCAGACACCCTTCAAATTCCTCACCTTGCCCCCTAAAATTTCTAGGTTCACAATGTTATCACATAAAGACCTCTCCAGTGGTCCCTGTTCTTTCCCCTACCATGGCATCCAACAAATCCTTCACCCACCTCTATCAATAACCAGGATGCACCACAAGCCCCTTGACCTATCATTAAATTTTTTATATCCATAATAATAACTTCATCAATTAGGGTAAGTGGGACATTCTCATCTGCCAAAGTACCAAATTATAAATTTGATAATATAAATATCTCTATAATATAAGATATGAATATCATTGCTAAACAATCATGCAAAAATTGTGACATGTAGCAAAATATTTCCATGATATATACATTATATAGGTATGTATATCGTGATATAAAATCATTACTGATGATATTCTGCCTATCTCTACTCACATTCTCATACTCACTCTCTAATTCACTCGCTCTCACAGACACACCTACTCACACATTGACTTGCATGCACGCACGCATGTACCCAATTATTCACTCTCATTCATCTTCTCACACACTCACTTTCTTGGTAACACACTCATACTCATATTCACAGACATCAATTTAACCTCCCTTTACTCAAATCTCACTTTAAAACAACTTGCTGTACATTTTTGCACTCGATAATGTAGTAATATTGTATTCATTTATGAGGTTTCTCACATAAAAGTACAATGCCACCACATTCTTCTATACTGAATTGTGCAATAAATTGTTTTAAAGTGACATTTAAGTAAAGGAAATTAAAGTAACATTTGTGAATACGGGTGACAGACACTCACTAATTTTCTCACTTACATGCATGCAGGCACTCACCTCATCACACTTCGACTTACACACACACTAACTCACTCACACAGTTAACATGATGTTTATTTTCAATTTCTAAGTTATTGTGAATCTATTTTATTCAACTCAATTAAGTAATGGGTTTCAATGTTTAACTATCTACTCATGTTAATTTTCCACACTTCATCTAGTAACACAAATTTTTCATTCTGGTCCATTTAAAATTATATTTTAAATACCCTGGACTAAGATGGCTTCTCAGTGATTACATCCACATCATAAGTAGGTATTATAATTTAATTGTACTTGCCACCTTCAAGCTAAAATCATACACTTTCTATTCCACTCCTTTACTTTTGTTAAAATTGTACATCTTTCTATTCCAATTTCAACCACTTACTTTTGAAAGCGAAACATCAACTATAAAATCATTCAATTTATTTCTTACAAGCAGAGTATATGTTCATCCAGTTATCTTCTTATTTCTATACTTGGTAAAATTTTGCAGGAGTGTCTGTTGAAAGAAAGGATTCTTTTGGATCTGTTCATTATTATTGGACCAATTCCATTCTTATATCAGTATCGCTGTGATAAAATTGTAGGTATTCATTATTCAACTTATTTGATTCATTTAGTGGGCTTATACTTGATTTCTATTGAAATTTGGTCATCATTAATCATAATCAACTACCAAACTTATGAATTGTCGAGAATTTCTGTCCTATAAATGTTCAATTTGTAAAAAGTGAATGTTCAATTTATAAAAAAATTATACACCCTAAGGTAAATCATTTTCAAAGAATTTCAGATTAATGCATGACACTACATTCACTCCACATAACATGAACTATTGACACCAGTTTTCAGCAAGAGCCTAATAATTTCACCGCAAAGAAGGCTATTTGCAAGCATATTGTCAGTGAACAATTGGGGGAACATTGAACGGTTTGGGAATTTTTACATAGCGACCTCTAGCGACAATAAAAATAAGTTTTCTGAGGTTGGAACCAAAAAAAGCTGCATGGCATCATACGTTGAATAATTTTAAGGTTGCTCACCCAAAAATCAAAGGCTTACCTAATAATGCATTCTCTGGTTCAGTTAATCAGTGTTTTAAAAGGATGGATACTGTGAACCTTGAGAAGTTTGGGGAAAATGTTGTATAATCGCATACCAGACAATTTAAAAAGTGTATTCATGGAGTGTGGTATTGTTCCCTTCAATCCCATTAAAGATTTTCAAAAAATACCAGCTTTAAATCCCACTAGTACACCTGAAACCCCCTTAGCGGTAGAACTTGTATCATTTCTGAGTCAGCAAAGGCACTCCACTCAAACAATATTAACCAGATGGCCAAAGAAATGTCACTCAGACTGATTATAATGAAGAGGAAGATAGAGTGGATGACCCCATGGCAATAGACAATATAACAATTCCAGAACTAATTCCCAACAGTGTAGATGAACCACTATGTTCCACACATCCAAATTATTACCTTTTTCTTTGTAATTTTCCTGGGGATCGGGGATGTAGAAATACGTCGTGTTGTATTTCTTAGATAGCCAATTCTTTCATGCTGTCTTATCGAGTAAGATGGGAGAACGAGACCAGACCTGCTTATTGTTAGCAAAGTAGATTGGCTGTACGAAGTAAAATATCTTCTTGGTCTTACTGATTCAGAAAATAAAATGTGAGTTAGCAACATTTGTTGACATAAATCCATACTTCTATCAAACTAGGGTACATTAGGGAACATGCTATTATATTTTTCAATTGGTTTTAGCAACAATCCAAAAAAAATTGGCTGTCCAAAGGTGTCAAAGAAAAGATTGTCTGTGAGTACTTCAAATCATAAATCCAGTTCACAAGTTTCAACAATCAGAGTTTCTGGTGTTATGAGTGGTTGCCCAAAGGGGTCAAAGAATAAATGGTCTGTGATTGCTAAAAATCATTGTACTAATAAAAAAGATTCAACAACTTCTAATAAAACTCAAGTTTCTGGCATTCATAAGTGACTTACCTATAAAGATTGATGCCTCTGAAAAGTTTCTCCATTTGGTTTTACAAAAATTAATTTTTCTTTGCTTTACTCTAGGCCCAAAAGAAGAAAATATCAAAATTTGCATCCTGCTAATTGTCTTGTTTGTGGAAAATTGACGGAGAATGACCGCCTTTATTCGTTATCTGGTTCTTAGATGGCACCTTTAAGGTATCTCCATCTATTTTCACTCAACTCTTTATTATACTGGACCTTTGTAGGAAAAATATTATTGAAGGTGAAGGTGCTCCTCTACCTTGAGTTTATGTCCTTCTGTCTGGAAAGACCCAAAGAGAATATGCCATGGTTCTAAGAGCTGTTAAAGAGGCTGTGCTGGAATTTTGGATAAATGCTTACATTCCTTCAGAGATAATGACAGATTCTGTGAAAGATATCATAAATGCTAGTCAGGAAGTATATCCTGATGTTCCTATGAATTTCTGTTTTTTTCATCAGGAACAATCTGTCTACAGACATGTGCAAGATGAAGGTCCTCAGGTTGCCTACAATAATCTGCTGACTGTACTATCAACAATTTCACCTGCATGATACTATCACTTACATATGTACCAATGAAAGATGTCCTTCAAGTTCAGAATCATCTAAAAGACGAAGCACCAAATACCATGCAACAAATCCTCAATTATTTCCAGGAAATTTATGTTTTAGGCATCCAGGCTGAGGCAGGCATAGGGCTCTACTGTCACTTTTTCTACCAGGATTGTGGAACCAGCACACGGCTGCCTCGGCCAACAGCCAAAAAACAAACAATATAAGAGAAGGGTGGCACAACCACTTCCGACTGCTGGTTAGAAGGCATCACCCAGATCTATATTCTGCTCTTAAGGAACTTAAAAAAAGGCAAGCAGCCACTGAGATATCCTAGGCAAATGTGCCTAGAAAATGCCAAAAGGTAAATGGATACAATTACAGAATAGAATCCGAACTATTACCTCCAAATATGAAGACTTGATAAATTGGATTTTCTGAGGACACCATCCATAATATAACATTATAAACAGCACCTTTCAAATAAACCATTGCTTCAAAGTGTCATATAATTTGTTATGAAATGAAAATTATAATTTATTGTGGATAATAAAATGACCTATAAATTACGTAGGTCAATATTCCAGTCTATTCATAAGATTTGCAGATTCTAGAAAGAAAAATGGGAAGAAACTGAAAAGAAAGCAGGTACCTCTTAACATTTAAAATAAAATTGAAATTCACAGTCTGTAGCTGTTTGTGTAATTTTAAAAATTTACTTATTTGTACATTTTTAAGCAGCAAAATCAGAATAAAAAATAAATATAAGATAGGCTAAGTGTCACACAATCTGAAAATTTGAGCTATTGATAGAAAAATATTAGCACTATATGGGAACTATTAAAATTGTGTACATGATCTATAAGTAGTACCAGTGTGTTATAGAGTTGACCCATGGGCTGTATCCGTAATGTTAAAAAATATGAAAAAAAAAAAATTATTACCAAAAGTATCCACAATATTTGGAATATCCAGAAATTTTACCAGAGATACTAGTAAAGCAGCTGCTGAACAAACCTACCAGCTACTTGTTAGATATTTTCTCTGCAGTATATAACTGTTGAAATATTGAGTGATAACACATTGTTTTTTACTGTGTGTGGGGATTGTCAGAAATACGGATTCTAATGGTCAACTGGTTGTTCTAATAAAATGTGGAGCATTCTTCTTTTCATATTCTGAACATTTCTCTTCCCTTAGCGTTAGTTGGTACTCTCACAGTATTAATAGAAATCATTTTATAACTCCAAAGTATATATGGATATTATGCTGCGTTATCACTTTCTACTCATTAACTACTTTATTAATTTGAATTCCTCTACCCATCCCCGAAAAAAAAATTGAAATTTAAAAAAAATTGGTAAATACCTATAAACAGTCTTTGGCAAATATCACAGAAAAATTTTCCAAATTGGTAGCGGGCATCATCTGGTTCTTGGACTGAAACTGGTGAATGCTGCAAGTGGTTCAAATTTTCACCACTCAAATAGGCGTTGATGATCTCAAACGCAACAGTTCTCACTTTTTCATCCCATTCGTCCACATTGGTACAATCAAGTTCAAAAACTGGGGGTACCTGCAAACATAGTCGCAAATAAATAATAGAAAATTAGAATAGTCTTAGAAGTTTAGTCAAAAAATTTTAATAGAAAATGAAAATCTTCACAAATTCAATCGCATCTTTAGTGGGTGTCTACTGTATTGTTTTTGTACTGCATTAAGGAATTACAAAATGTTACTCATTTAGGGCAGAAATTGACTAGGATAAGAATTGATTCTTTTTGTGATATAGGGCTACGCCCAATAAATTGAGTCCACGTATAATTGCTCATTTGAAACTGAAAATTAATATAAACAAAATATAACGATTAGAGGCAAAAATATTGCATCATACAGTTTAATTCTTTCTTCAAGTTAAACCAGGAAAGCTCCGAATGAAAAACGTAAATATAATTTAAATTTCTTGATCATTTGAATTCCATAAATTATTGATTTACATTTTAAAAATTGAATTTTATCTTTTGAGCTTTGCTAATAAGCAAAGATGGCGAATCCAAAGGTGAATAAAATAATTATATGGTGAAAACTAAAAACATTTTATGTGTGTGTAGTACTAACATTATGAAATCCTCCGCATAGGTCAGATTTGGTTATAGGTTAAATAGCCATTTTTTGATCGGTTTCCCTATACCATAATTATATTGTATCTTACGTTTTACTCACTCTTCACTGAGCCAACAATATTGTTTCATTTTTCGACAGTCTGACTGTCAAGTAAGAAACTGAACCTTTTGATGCTCACACCTCTCTCAACTTGCATGATAGTATCAACAGGGGAATTTCATAAATAAAACTGGAATACTTTGAATGGAAGAAAGATTTTACAACAGTAATGCCTAATGTGTTTGAATTAAATGGAAAACTGAGATGCATAGCCTCGTATCAACGAAACAATTTACACATTCTTCATCATAATTTACTCTTCATAATTTGTCGCTGTTATTCCAAAACCTCGTAAGCCAAAAAAATTGCATTTTACATTTTTCAGTGTTTTATGTTCTATAAGCCCAGCTGCACAAACTAGTAAAACGTCGTAAACCAAAGTCACAGAAAAAAAGAGGAAAAATCTCGTAGGTAAACCACAAGTAGATTTTTATGATGATGAGAATGAAAGGAAGTGATGTTTCTTACAATTTTGTCTGGGGGAAATGAATTCGACAAAAAATCACCGGGAAATACTTTGATAACGTGATGATAATCACTAGTATGAGTTATCGAGGAATTTAATTGTTACGATTTTATCATTTAATGTGTTAGATTGTATCGGAAAAATGATTTACAATTATAAATTAAAAACCTCTACAACATGACAACATGACCAGCGCCGGATTAATATTATGGTTTTTTGGGGCAGTTACCCCGGATCCACGGTCTCAGAAGGGCCCAAAAAAGGAAGAAAAAAATAAAAATAAGAAAAAAATTGGAAAAAAAAATTAAAAAGTGGTACGTAAGAAAATGTAAATATTTATTTTTAAAAAATATCAAATTGAATATTGTATGGGCCCCCCTCCCCCCAAAAAATTCCCGATTGAATTGATCAGGACCAATGTGTTTAATGTAGAACAATTTTTCTTCAATTTTGACTTAAGTTACGTTAATTATGCTGCGATTACCAATTCAATTCTGCAATATCACTGTCTCACCAAGTCCTATTCTTTGCTTTATCTTAGTTTTTTGTTTTCCAACATAGGGTACCTTTTCCTGGATCACATCACATTTACTTTTCTTTTCATGATTCGTAATTGTTGATTGTTGTTTGTAATTTGTTTTGTCTCTTATAAATTAATAATTGTAACATACATAGCCTGAGTAAATTGAAAAAAATTATGACTTGTTTTTTTTTTGTTTTTTTTTGGGGGGGGAGGAGGCATATTGGAGTTTTTGCCCCAGGGCCCATGAAACCTTAATCCGGCACTAATTTTTGCATTCATGTACTGCCATTTTTGTAAAGATACTTGAAATACTATTATAAGCTTATTGATTATTTCCTGATTTTCTTCCTATCACTATACTTTGTTGTGAATTTAGTAATACAAAGAATGTTTTGTTTTTTGGCACCTCTCCTTGTTGAATTTTTGATCACTGCTAGTTTCCTTTAGATATATATTTGTTTTACACCAATTTTTTCTTCTCAACATTAAATCGTGACTCGTCTGCTTCTAAACCAGGGAGGCCAGGGACGGCAATGCCCTCCCGGCTGCGCTCTTTGCCCCCCGGTAAAATTTGCTTCTTTTTTTTTCTAGACATATTGCAGAAAATAAAGCTCTCAACTTCGAGGCCATTTATCAAAAATTTTGATAATTTTAAATAAAAATCTAAAAAAGAAAATTCTTACATGCAAAATTCTAGTAGGTAGAAAGTTTTGCAGTTTTCTCATTTCTTGATTTCTATTTAGCAACACTGATTCCACCACTACAAAATGACGTTTTTAATTTTCATCAGATGCCTAAACTGTCGAACAAAACTTCAATATCAATGTAGTTTGTCCTTTGTGATAACAGTCAGACGTGAATGACATTTTTCTTTATATTTTACATTGTTTTGAGTGTTTTCTTTTTTGTTTTGTTATATTTTATGAATGAAGATGAACAAATTCTACATTAATGTAATTGTATCCTGATTCCTGACTACCTATTGGAAGTAAATCATTTCAGTATTTTGGGGATTTATTTTATCACAAGGAATAATCAATAATGAAATGATGAAAGGTTGAGGATAGTACTTTGTACTGTACTGTTACAGTTATACATACATGATACAGCCACTACCATTGCCTACTGCCATTTTCTATGGAAAATTAAATTTATTTATTTATTACTGATGATTTTGATGAAATGAATGATGATAAGATATTAAGATTGCTCTCTATATCCTTGCTCAACACATGCAAGCTAATTAAATCATTACAGCTACGTAGAGTAAAGTGGGGCAAATAGACGCATGGGGCAAAAGTACTATTGAACATTAGCACCCTCTATAGTTACAGATTTCAACTATTAGCATCACCATTAAATACGTCATATTACAATATACCTTACTACCAAAAACCTTGGAATTATGTTACAGTGATGAACTAACAATGGAATACAATTTTTTTGTGTATTTGATGTAACTTTTCTGACCACATTGATAAGAGTATACATTCAACAGTTGGTAGATATTGAAGCTTACGAGTAAAAATAATATTCCATAATGAGGTAAGTATCAGATTTGATCATTAATTTCCGTATTATTACCTTCAGTTTATAAAAATAATACTTTACAAACAAAATTTTGGAGCAAATGTCCGCAGATCAAAGCGGGGCAAAAGTTCGCATTATTTATTCATGATAATGTAACAAAAAAACTGAATCGTGACTGTTTCTTTCTCTTTTTTTTATAGAAATTATGTACATGCCAATGACAGGCATCCTATCAGCCCTCAGACACTTCATACCCTGAAGATTGAGAGAGCTAATGGAAAATCTATTCGCTCTTTAGCAAGAAGTAAAAATATGAATGAAGCTACTCTGAGAAAAGCCTTGAAAAGAGGTAACAAATCTGGAAATTCATTATGTAGATTAAAAATTTTTAGTTCTAAATTTTACTGCATAGACTTACGCCTGTTCATAATTTCTGCAGGACATGTTGTTGGAAAATTAGGATGTTTCCGAAGTGTTTTCACCAAGGAACAAAAAGATGAATTAGTTGCGCACCTTACTGATCTGGATAATCGATTTTTTGTTCAACTTCATCTACTGATGCAACTCATTTTACAAAACCAAGCGTGAGTTCAAATCCTGACCCCAAATCAGAATCTTAAACTGCAGCTATTGGCAATAAAGTTGGTCCTAATCGTGTTATATTTAAAAGTTATCCAAAAACATCAAACAAATCTTTCTGTAGCAAGTGGTATCAAATGTTCAACTGGCTTGAATACCATCTGAAAAAATATGCAGCATTTTGCTTTGTGTGTCGTGTTTTTGGAGTAGATGAAACCAAAGAAGACAAATATTCAAAGATTGGTTTTAAGAACTGGCAAAAAGAGTGTGATAAGAATGCTGGTTTTTATAAACATGAAAACACTCAGGCACATTGAATAAATGCTTCCAAATATTGTAGTTATCATACAAGAATTGTTTTGACAATGTATAACTTTTAACCACCTAAATTCGCTAACTTTATTAGGCTTCAAAAGGAAACATCTAAATGATACTACTAATGAAGAGATTCTTCGACAATTTTCTAACATGCACCGCCAAAATTACAATTGTATTAATTAACTACACGAATGGATTAAATATTAAAATAAAAGTTATAAATTTATATTTTTATTCCAGGCAGTTAAGAGTTCTAGTACTCGGAATGTTTTATTTTTAATTTTTTGGGGGGCTTGGGGGGAGGTTTGGAAAAAACAACAATTAAAAGTATTTAAAATGTACAAAAAATCTTGCCCTCCCAGGTCGGCAGTTTGCCACTTTTGAATATTCAGTCTAGTTACAGGCCTGATCTAAACTTTTTTTATTTTGATTTCTCTGTTGGTTTTGTTCTTTTGTTATATGACTTTTTCGGATGTCACAATTTCAAGAATAAATTTTCAAAAATTAACTGGCTTATGACACTGATCTGATCCGAAGAATTGAAAGATACATTATTCAATAACAATACTTGTTGATATTGCTGAACCGAATTGTAGCAGGCCAGTTGATCACCAAATGGAGCTGAGTAATTTCTAAATAACTTCATTTATGACTCAAATCTTACAGTTTAATAAAAAGAGAAGTTTGATCATATAAACAAATTATTGTCATTTGGTTGAATCTCATTACAATATACATGTAAAATGTTGATACGATGCTCCTTGTTCAAGGATTTTGTTTAGACAACTATACAACTACAATTTCCTCTGCTTTGTAAAAGCAAAGGTTAATATAAAATGTTTCTCGAATAGTCGCTCTCTATTTTAAAATTAGATAAATACCTTAGGAGAAACATTAAAAAAATGTATAATAAACGTTTGTAAGAACATTTTCAACAGTTAAGGAGCAGGGTAGGTAGACTAAAAGCATGGTATTAGGAAATTTATTCAAAATTGAAACTCGACAAATGTAAACCTATAGTTTTTACCATGAAGAATGAAAAAGTTTCAATTCACTTTTGTCCTCTCCAGCACATCAAAGGTGCTATGGGTTTATAAAGTTGTAGTATGAATATAATTTTTTTTTATTCCACATTGTGAATTCTGTGGGTTTACACGAAGGAATAACTATTTTCAAGTAAATTTCCGACTTTTATCAATTTAATATGCCTAACTCCTTAACCACTGAATATAAGACACACTTTTATTAAACAAATTTTAATTGGCTTCAAGAAGTACTACTCACACTTCGAATTTGGAGGGCATCTGAAGAAACACCATGTACCAGTAAAAATAAGTTAATAAAATCAACAAGTGTTTCCTTCCAAATTTCATGACTGAGGGTAAACAAAATGCAACAACTAGGAGGTACTGCGATTAATTTTCCAAAAAATGCATCTAAATTTAAATGATATAAAATAGTAGAAAACATACCGTTTTTCCTGGCGGTATACTGACATAATGATTAAAAACAAAACGGTATTGGCTCTTCGAATAGCGACTGGTTATCATTTTCATTTGGTTCACTCCAGCTCTCAATAGTCGTTTTCCTTCGGGGCTAGATTTTTCCTCATGGCTTAACATCAGGTATGGATGAAATTCTTTCAGGCCAATGGACTGGAAAATACCTTTAGTATAATCCGCCATGCTGCAATCAAATAAGCCTTATTATCTTAATGACCAAAACAATTAATGAGATAACTGCGTAATAAGTAAATACTGAAAATATTTTTCAACAAATTGAGAAACAACTGAAATACTGACGACTCTTACTTTTCCATTCCTGTCACATTTTTCATTTGTATTGACAATGGAATACAGAGTTAGTAAAACCAGCATGAAAAACATTATTTTGGGGAGATTCATGATTGCTTAAAAAAAATAACCCATTAAATCATTAAATTACATAATAATTTAATAATGAATACTTACATATTATGTTTCAACCTATCCACATTATATTGTTCATGAAACTTCTCCAGCTCTTCGATTAAACCACTTTCCATCATTTTATCGACACGTTCATTTAATCTTTTGTCAAGGATAGTCTGCAGAATCACAAAAGAAAAATATTAATTAATTTTCAACAGAAGGTATTGTTGAGTGTTCCATCAAATGAATTTTAACCAAGTGGGCAAGAGCATAGCAATAACTTATTAAATTGACATAGTAAAATTTTTGGGTCAGTTCATTTATCAGGTACAACACCAGCAAATGCAATAAAGAAATTTCAAAAAAACAATAATTTACAATGTTGATATTAATGTATTTACAAAAAAGGATGTTTTGCCAAGTATGATAATAGATGTCGACAGATTTTTTGATAAAAGCCCAGTAGAAAGAAAACACTTCAAAAATGTTCTTAAGAAAGATGTTGGGAACAATATTTCTAGGGAACTCTTTGAGCGTAATAATTTGGTAAAGCTAGATATTGGCATCGCTTTATTGCAGAATTTCCAAGAAGATGTTTCAACTAATATTTCTACTGGTAATGCATCCATTAAAGTAGTAACACCTGAAGAAATCATTCCTCTGACTCAATATGTGCAGAAAAAAGTTACAAATTGCAGAAGACAAACCCAAACAATTGAAATCCGTAGGTCCACCCCAGTTAAAAATGAATAAGAAAAACCACACAAGACAGAACTGTAAGAGAAAAAATCCAAACTGACTGAGAAAAATCCTAAACTGAATGAAAATGTCCATGGAATAAAGAAAAAATGGGAAGTGGTAAGAGACAGAAGTAAAGGTGAGGAAGAAAAATAAAAAGATAACCAAAAAAATATTGAATTAACGAAGAAGGTAAAACTGTAAAAAGTAAGAGGAACATGCCTGTTGCAGCAGCTTCGGAAGAAAATTTTACCTGTCTTATAAGGGAATTCTGCACGAAATTGTCAAGAATTAAAGGAAATGCACAACAACATCAATAACCTTCATGTACAATGGTTTACATTCTTTACAATTTTAAGGGGCAGTGATATCGCGTATTTTTGAAAATTTTGACTTGAATTAGGAGATTATAATTTTCTACCACAGAATTTATTTAAAATGTTGAATTTGGGGTTACTGATAATAAGGACTCGACTCAAAATGAAGACAATTTTTTTCAAAATGTATGCCATAAGGGGTTTGAGAGGCATTCATGTTGAAATTTTCTTTAAAAAGATTTGATTTTTTGTGATTTGTGATAAAATTTTTTCTCTTAACAACTCGATTTCAGGTTTTATTGTTGTTGCACTTTACGTCCCCCATAAATTATCGTCAACCCTTTACATTTCCCATCACTATTTCTCAACGTCTAACTTTTCAAATAGATATAAATTTCATCATTGAATTATAGCTTCTCTTGGTAGAAAAAGCAATAAATATACTTGTCCCTGATAGTTTATTTCATGACATCAATTTGAACAGGATTTACTAATTTGTGCCAATGGTGATGAGGAGACGCAAAGAACATAATTTATATGAAGTCAATTTTCATCTTATTCAACAATTTTTCTAACTCACCTGAAAGGCGCTCATCTATATTACAAGGACAAAATTAGAACATTTAGAAATCCAGAACTAGACGCTAAATTAGAAAAAATGAAAAAACTTATTGAATTATTAAAAATAGATGCCAAAACAGCCAAAAAAAAACCTAAATTTATGTAAAAATGGGAATAATAAATCATCAATTGCAATTAAAAGATCAAATTAAGAAAATAGTAGTGATAGTTCAGAAGACGAAAATAAAATTCTGAACAAAATCAAAAAAATGAGTACTGTAATAAATAAAACAGGAAATCTAAAGGAATATAAAAATTATAAAAAACCATTCGTAAATAATAATAAAAATAATAATGAAATTAGAAGATATAAAAATATAAACAATACTTTCAGAAATCAAGGTAGAAGTAATTTTACAAATTATGCAAATTGAAGTCCAAGTCAAAATTTTTGAAATTTTCAGCAGAGATCCCAATAAAGAAGAGAAAATTTTTTATAATAATAATAACATCTCATGTATTAGAAATTATAGAAATAATAGACCCTTAATAACTTCAGGGGAAGAAATTTTTACAATAATAGACGAAATTTCTATAATAATCCAATACCTACAAGTCAAGTTCATCAACAAAATAATTTACCTGCAGTAATGTTTCCATAAGAAAATAATTAAAAAAACTATTAGGAAACCTTGCAGTAAAAGAACTTGCTGCAGGGGAATGGGAAAACATCACAAATAATTACACAAAATAAATTCTTGATCTAAACAAATTTACAATTTTATTACACTTGCAATAAATACTGAAATTCAAACCAGACTTTATTCACTATGCGAAGTAGGTATGCGAAACAAAAAGTTCAGAATTAATAGATAGTGGTGCAGAATCCACATTAATTCACAAAAAATTAGTAAAAAATCAAAAAATTACTCCAACAGCTGATAAATTTTATGCAGCAAATCAAGCTCAATTAGAAATTTTAGGGACATCAAAAATACCTATAAATTTTAAAAGTCATACATTTTCAACCAACGCATACATCATAAAAGATTTAATAGAAAACCTAATTATAGGCTATGACTTTTTATAAAAAAATAAAACTGTAATAGACTTCTTAGAACGAAAATTGTCAATCCCATGTAAAAATACGATTTCAATACCATAATTCCAAGACCTTCCTCCAACAACTAAATTAGAACCAAACCAAACTTTCAAACATAAAACCCAATAATAATCATTCAAGAGAATTATAATATAAAAATTAATAACCCAAGTCAAAATACCAAACAATTACAAAAAAATCAAATACTAGGTATATTAAATTACAAAATGGGAAAGATTAATGTAAATGAAACAAGTAAAATTTTGGAAAATAATAATACACCCGAAACAGAAAAATTATTAGATAACGAAAATGTCGAAGTAAAATTATTAGAACATTTAACCACTTAACACTTTCAAGATGGGGCTAGTTTGGCATGCCCTGTCCCTACTGACGATTGATGTGTAGAACACGTCATTCTTTTTTTCTTACCACAGAATGATGGAACAAAATTGGTACGACCTGTTCGTGTAGATGAAGAACATGTAGTATACGTTTTTCACTTTAAGATCATATGTACGTTACAGGACGTGTGTACACGTTTTTAGTGTGCAGTTTTGAATTCCCCATTAAATTTTCATTTAGAAAGTTACCACCAGAGTGCGTTTTAGTCAATTTTACAATGAGTTATGAAGCAATGAAATATCTCTGGCTGCCATGTGTTTTTGAAAAATTTTATCTGGTTTTTACATGTTGTTCATTGGATTGTATCAATGTATAGTGGTCGAATTCTTTACTGTAATATGGAATGAAATTTTTTCTGTCATTTTTTGATAAATTTATCTGCAATTCTGTGCAAATTTTTTCATTATTTTTGAGATAATGTCAGAAAGAAATAAAATAATTCCCAATTATCATTTATTGGATGTTTTTTTTGGCATTGGTAAGGATCTAGAAGACAATGAAAATGAAAATGAGTCAGAAGGAGAATTTCAATTATTGGTTGTGATTTGTGCGATCAAGTTATCAAATAAAATTTTGAATGGATTTTTTTTTTTTTATGTAAAAGAAGTTTTTTTCATTGATAATTGATTAGAATTACTAGAAAAAAATTAATATGCGTATTATTGATTATTGTAGTTGGAAATACGAACTTTCAGATAATGGTAATTGTTTTTAAATAAAATTATTCTAGACCTTTCAATATTTTTTCTAAAAATAGGTAAATAACTGTCGTCATCTAAGGGGAAATCAACATGATGTTTACTACACGTCCATCGTCCACTGAGACAGGGTTTTTAAAATTTCAGATCGTCTCATATTGATAGAAATCAATGAAGTGTAAGTTACGGCTATCATCTTGAAAGTGTTAAGAAAGAAAATCAGTAATTCATAATCTAAAAAAATACATCAATATATTTACACAACATCCTAAAAAACTGTAATATACTTGATATTTTGGTCTGGACACCCAATGAAAACCTACTACGGTGGGTTTTCACCAAGTCTCATATATTTTTTAAATGTTAATGGATTTTTCCTCTTTCTTATCTCAATAAGAAAGTAGAAGAAATTTATCAACCTGTTAATTTCCCTTACATCTGATTAAGTCGAAGCTTGCTTTGTCTTATTCAACTGTAGTTGAAACTAGTCTTACACAAATTTCTGAATACGACACATGTTCCTATATTCAACATTTGACATCTCCAGTTTCTTCTGTTCATAATATGTGCAATGATTTCATTTTGTTTTTTTGTTATAATCAAATAATAGTTCAACAATTCCAATCTTACGGTAAGTAATTAGACTCATGGCTGGCTATCCATTTTTTGAATTGTTTATACAAAATTGGACTCTGGTAAGTTACATCTTCCTGACCGTATGTTTTATTACTGGTGAGTTTTGAGTGTGATTTTGTGTGTGATTTTGTGTGTGCTTTTTGGTTTTGGTTGTGGTGACACGAGGTCATCCCATCTGGCATACCACAAAATTAACATTAGCTAAAGTATCACCACAACAAGTAAATCAAAAAGACAAAGAACCACTTTCAAAAAAAAATTATTAAATTGCATTTAGAAAAAGGACAGAATGTCTTTAAAAAATTAAAGAACTTCAAGATGCAGGAGTTCTTAAAAGACAAAATTCAACATACGAATCTCCAATATTTACAAAGAAAAAACCAGATGGAAGATTCAGACCATTAGTAGATTAGAGCTGTAAATGAAAAAATTATTGAAGATACAGCAAGAGTACCAAGAATAGGTAGTGCATGGCCATACTTAAGAAATAAAAAATATCAAATATGTTTAGATGATGAATCAAAACAAGTAACTGGAATTAATACAGATGGTTTAGGTTACATATAATTACTACAGACCACTCACGCTGCTGCGCAGTAATAATTCACATAGATCTACATAAATATATGGGAATTATCAATTAACCACGTGAACTGATAGGATATTACGAAGAAAAAAAAAGATTTTAAGTTGACTCAAATTACACAATTAGCCAACTATATCTGTGAAACTGGTTACGTGATAAGCATTAGGGACAAGTCCCTTTTATAATATATAAGTTATATAAATTTGAGTTATTGGCGCTAAAATTTGCCTGAGGTCATGAAACGAAAAACGTAGCCACCCCTAACCCTGGGGGCCAATACCGTACCAAGTGTAATAATAAAGTAAACCTACTTAAAAACATCATAATCATAGATACATATAACAGGATTTTTTTCCCAGATAATTCCAATCAGCCGTCATAAGAAATCAAAAGAAAAATAAATAAATAAAAAATAAAAAAAACTCTGGCTCCTCGGACGAGGAAAAGGGCGCCAATTTCACACCGGAATAGCGGAACACGAGAGAATGAGCGGAGACAATATTCCCAGAGAGGAACGAAGAGTTACGGCCTATCCGTTTTCGAAGAAATAATTAAGTTTTTCTAGGCCCATACGACGGTAAACGTAAAGGAAGGGAGAAGGTAAGACGGGTAAATGGCGGCAGCGGTGACGTCTTAAAAAAAGAAAAGCCTACTGAGAGAAATGCAATAATGTTCGCTAAATCACTCCTTTCACCCTTAGTCTTCTACAGGATTCAGCTCAGTCGCGTCTGCCTACCGTTCTGCGAATGCACAAGCAACAAGGGGTGGAGGGCCGATGGCGTTGCACTACGCTAAGCCAGACCTTGCGGTGAGCCGAGAGACAGAGAAGTGGCGGCATTTCGGCGCACCCGTCAAGGACGGACGTCACAATTTGGCGCACCCCTGCCATAGCCCCGAACGCTTCGCGATGCCGTCACAGCGCGCCGCACACGCTGCATATGCCTGCGTCGCGTCATTCACCTCGATGTCTGGCGTTGGCGAACGAAAAATTGTAGCCACCCTCTCCCCCCGCCCCGCAATCATTGAAAATACTGAAATTCAAACCGCACCAATATTCTTCCTACGAGCCCGAAAACTTAGACCCATTATTTTGCGCGCCAAATGAGTAGCGAATCCCTCCATCCAAAAGAAAATAAGAAAATGGATTTTATTACGCAAAAAAGTGTCACACGTAAACAATTAAATTAGGTATTCCAATTTTCCAGATTTTTTTTTTTTTTTTTTTTTTTTCTGATAAAAGCATAAAATTTACAAATTTCTGATAATTGGATAATTTTCACAATTTTTTGCTTATGTATGGGCGGGACAGATTAGAGGTGGGTTTAATACGATGTACCCGATGAAACATATTTACTTAGGAGTAGTAGGGGAAACTCGGGCAAAAAGGATCACCGGGCAAAACGGATCGCCTCCATTACTCACTGCATTTTATAGTTGGAAGTTAGGTAAACCTGTGTTTAGTTACATATTCAAGTTTTCGATCAATGGCAACACTGATCGTTACCATTTCATCACTTCACATTCTGTGATTTATGAAAGGGTGTTGTTATTTCTGCCAGCTTGGGTGAGGAGTTGGTCGGATCTGTACTGAATATGAACGAGATTGCTTGTACTCCCTTGGTGTTCCTTTATTTTTCGATGTTATCGTTATAGTGAGAAAAAATATACGAAAATTTAGCAAAGCTGAAACTGCAAAATAAAAAGTCGACTTTTTATTTTTTTTTAAATGTTAATACTTTATAATATTCACAACGTTTTCGTAAAAAGATTTCATTCTTGACTTGAAGAAAAATTGTATCAGTTTTGATGAAGATGATAAAAATATTGAATGTGTTATCGAAAGTGAAGAAAGTTGCATTTCTTTTTCAATCCATTCATCAAATACTAAAAGTACGTCAATGAATTCTAAAAAGATGTCTTTTTACCTACTCAATTAACTTCAGACCTGTCACACACATTAACTAAGCTACCAGTTGGACAGGTACTTGGGCTATTTTAAATATGACGAAGTTTTTTTGGACACCACAAGCTAATATTGTTTTCATAAAATATTCAAATTAAATTCGACATTACATCAATAATCCACAAAATAAATTAGGGTACTTAATTTTTTGGTAAATGTAAATTGAAAAGTGAAAAATTCTCACTCTCCAGTCTCCATTAACTCTAATGATAAAAAAATCTGATAACTGAGACTTGTATTTCTATACCACTTTGCACAATTCACTGAATCATTTAAAAATGAATGCCTCACCGAAGCTGGTGGAAATAACAACACCCCATCATGATCTGTGATATTGTTGATTTTGTTTTGTTTGAAACATTTCAACGGCGAAAAGTTTTAGATAATTTAACGAGTATAAGGAATGTTAATACTAATCGTAGAAAACTGAACTAGAAAAATGTCAGCCACTGGGCAACATTCAATTTTTCAAGCTGTTATTCCAGTAGATGCCACAGAAAAAGCTGAGGCTCCTTCTGTGACAAAGACGGGGTAGTGTAGAAAACAAAAAAAGTTTGATCAAGGATATCAGCAAAATGTAGCTAAAAAACAAAAATTACTATATGTGCAGCATTTCAATCGTGCAGGCAAACAAAAAGATGCAATTGAAAGCAATTTTTAAGTTGGTCCAAAAGAGGTAAAACAAATTCATGTTTTTGCGGATAATTGTCCCAGCCAGAAAAAGAATAATGTACTAATCTGTTTCATGAGTTTTTTGGCATAAGAATTTTTTGAAAGTGTGTCTCTATTTCACAATGAGAGGGTACTCATTCTTACCCAATGATCAAACTTCTGCAACACTACACAAGAAGTGAGAGACTTAGTACTTGAATCTTCACAAATCCCATCTCAGTACACAGCTACTCTAATCCGACGATGCAATATCTTGAACTTCAAAGCATGGTGATCTATGTATTATAGGTAGACCATATTCTCAGAGGAGACAAAAAGAAAATCACGAACAGAATGAGTAGCTTTTCTTAAATCAAAGTTTTTCCACTACAAGGTCGAACATCCTGATACTGACAGGATTGTTGCACATCCATTCATTGATGGTTTAGTTCAACACTCATTCATCATTCGCCAAAAAACATTACCCTTTCAATTCCTGAAAATTTTAGAGAAAGCTCAAGCAAAAAAAATTAGATGATCTGTGTAAATTTCAGCTGTATTTGCTCGGTAAAAAGAAGATTAAAGCATTTTGGGAAAATGTTTTGAAGACTTAATCATGATGAGAAATAAATTCCAACTGTTTTGTTCATCTGATGCTATTTTATGTACATTTTTTAAAATAAAACTTGAAATTTGAACCAAAACAACTCAAGTCAGCTTCTTTTCCACTCTCCAGCACCTCAAGGGGAAAAGAGATTTGATGTGCGATTACATCATTTGTTCAAGTGATATTTACTTCAACTTTTGAGTATACCATCAGTGCCACCACTCAATTATGCGAGGCATGAAATGTTTTTTTCATTTCCTGAATAATTTGAGGAACATGACTTAAGTCCTTTTACCAATTGCCTATTCACTTGTATTATTATTTCAAATCTGAAATTATTTTTTTGTCTGATCAAATTACTTCTACAGGATAAGTCTGACTTCAAAACTGAGTGAGTTAGTTTTCAAAACTGGCAATAAATATTTAAAAAAATTCAGTTCTAAGCAAATGCTTACAAAGTTCTTGTCTTTGTTTAAACTAATTCTAGAAGTAAAGTAAATTCTACATTATCATAGAAACCTCAATTTTATTGTGTTGTTTCCATTTCAGTTAAGATTTACAGGCAGTATGTTATGCTTTGTACACATACTCAAGAGGAGCCAAACAAAATTGGGAACAGAAATTTGAAAAACTGATGTTCCACTCATTTTCTGGAAATGTTAACACAAAATATGGCCAGACATATTAAGTGATTTGTGGTCACTTGCTTCACCAAAAATATGGTGACAGTTTCATCAAAGATACAGGACTACTCATAAATATAAGAAAATCCACTTTCGTGACCCAATCAACTGCAGTAAAGGTGAATAGAAATATAAAACATTTCACTCATATTTATAGTCTGCTCATAAAAAAATGCAGTCAAAAACTAAAGGCTTGAATGAAAATTCTTAAAAATTCATTTTTTATATGCAACAGCACAATCATATCTTTAACTTCTAGCTATAGGACAACTGCAGCAGCGATTGATAGACCATTTAACCCAGAATGAAGGTGGTGTATCTGTACTTGCACCCAGCATTGTGGAAATACTACTGCTTCAACTACCACAAATCAAAAGTTGATGAAGCAAATTCAAGGGCAGCTGTGGATCCCTCTGAATAGAATATCTACTTGAGAGCGCCAATCGAAGATGTGCAAAAGGCATCATTAAAATTTTGGGTAAAGGACAAATATATTTACCCGAGATTGTATAAGGTCAGCTCCTTTACTTTTTTCTTTGTTCATATAAAGTATACTGCAATTTTAATAGTAATTTTTGTAACAGTAGGTTTGTTATTTCTTTTATTCACAGCTGTCACGTCGATTCCTCTGTATTCAGGGTACTTCAACACCATCAGAAAGGTTATTCTCCATTGCTGGAAATATCATGAATGCTAGAAGGAACCGCATATTGCCCAATCGTTTCAATCGTATGTTATAATTGAAGAGCTTGTCATTTACAGATTGGTGCATGGAATAGAACTAATTATTTTATACTTTAAATCTTTCATTTCTTTTAATTCTTATAAGGTTTTATATTTTTGAGTTGACTTTTCATACAAATAAAAATTTATATTTAAAAAAAAATTGCTCAATGATTGATTTTTGTACATCACTTTTATTTCCTTTTATACGAACAATTTTCCTTTGGTGTTGGGTATTTTACAGCAAGCATTCTAGATGAAATATTTTTAGCATTTTTATTTTTTTCGGTATATCTCTTGCCTCTGCTAAATCACTGTGCGTATTGGTAACACCCAAAAAATGGTGCACATTTCCAAAGTTGAAATTTTGAAATTTTTATGTAATTTATAGTATTATGTCCTTAAGAACATACAGCTGGTGGTGGTGAGAGCATTTTTCAAACATATTTTATCAGCTTGTCTTCACTACATTCATACAAGGTTTCACTTTCACTTTACTATAAATTTTTTTTTTTTTTCAGCTACTTGGTGAGCTAGAACTAGGAACAAGGCCTAATTTTATAGGTCCTATCATTAAGAGGAGTCTTTGATTCCTGAATAAACAGAATAAATATTCAAGTTTTAATTATTGGCATCCATACATGACTGCTGAGCAGTATTTTTAAAATTTTGAATGCTAGGCTACTATAATTTATTGATAATAAAAAATTTAATTCTTTTAACTTCCTTTTTAGTATTTTTTTAAAACTGATTATGAAATTACAAGCTCAATTTGTGAATGATTTTGCAGCTTTCCTTTTTTTTTATTCCTTACTTATTAAGCATTTGAAGATTGATTGAATGAATACTACTTACCTGATATTTATGTGCAAAATGAGAGATACTAGCTCTGTTTGATAGGATTACACTAACTTACACCAACACCAGTAGTGATATTCCACAAATATTCAAGTAAAACTTGGCGCAAAATCATATAACATTCCCACATTTGTGTAATCGCCCTCCTGGTGTAAGTTGGTGTAAGTGGGTGTAGTGTAGTCCTATCTAACAGAGCTAATGAGCAAATGGGATATGTGCAAAATGAGAGATGAATACCTTTTTTTTTAATCATCTATTTCTAATTTGTATGAGCTAAAGTATTATTGAAATTTTCAAAATTCTTCAACAGTGATAAGTGATTGCATTGTGTAAGGAAAGAGGATGTAGACTTTTCATTTTATATACCAATTGACAATTTGTTCGTTTATGTTCATTTATGTTCATTTTCATACCAGTATAGTGCCTACTCTTCCAGGTTTACCTGGGAGGTATATAAATATGTATATCCAATCAAATATGAGCAAAATTGATGATCGTTGTGATCAATCAATGAAAAATCGATTTTTTTTCTCGATATTTGATCATGATTGATCAAAACAAAAAAGAGATCGATCGATCTTGATCAATCATTTTTTTCTCAATGATCAAGACCTCTATCTGATACTGGTTCTGGTTTGATAACATGCGAATTGTTTTTCAAGTATATAGCCAATACTTTTTTAACATGATTGAAAAAACTGATTCAAAATTTCCAATTGTTTTGTTCTACGATGGTCATATTTTGCACATTAATTATTGTCTCTCAAAATTTTGCAAAGAAAATAGTATCATCATAGTTGTACCATCACCAGAGGTGATTCGGACACCAAGGGGCAAATCGGATAATTTTGGGTGAATTGGATAATGTTTATTAGCACTCCATGCGGCTAATATAAGAAACACAAATGATGATCACAGATGTTTTGTCATACACTTGGCAACTATGTTTCATCATTGAATCGAATATTTCAGATTGTTTGCGGTGAATTTACAATAATATAAAACTGTGGTTTAAAAAAATTGAAATTTTCATCAATAAAAATTTAAAAAAAGTTGATTGTATGAAGAAGAGAAAAAACACTGTAAGTAAATGGTTTGATATTTTAAGAAGTAGAGATATATCACAGTTATTTATGATTTTCACATTCCATCTCTCACTTAACTGAACAACTTTACAGTAATAACAGTAGGTAAATGTCAATAAATTCAAGGGGCAAATCGGATAACACAAAATGCCTCGAAAATACACCAAAATACTAAAGCCAAATTGGAGACTCAACTATGATGAAAAGTACCTTCATTCTGCAGTATCACCTGCGCAAAAAAAAACAGTCCACAATCTTAAGAGCTAGTCAAGAATATGCCATTCCTTATACTACGTTACATAGAGCTCTTCAAGCTGTAGACAAAAAGAAACAAATTCAAGGAATAGGTGGCCAAACTGTTTTAAGTACCGAGGAAGAAAGTATGGTTGTTGATGGATTAATTGCATGCAGTGAGTGGGGTTTCTTACTTACAAAAATGGACATTTGTAATGTAGTGCAGGATTATCTGAACTGTTTAGTGAGTACCGAATTACAAACACATTTTTATTTTTCCGTGTAAAAAAAAGTGCAAATGGTAGAAAAATTCAAGTGCTATAATTATAGGGAAAGAAGACACGATAAATCTATTTTTGAATCCTCGCTAAATTTGTCACAAATAAATGTCCACGTTACTTTGTTGGTAAAATAATGAACTTGAGTGAAGAAAAGAAAATTTTCTACCTTCGAAAAACCGAAAGTAAATTCACATTAAAAAATGATGAAAAAATTCCCATTTTCCATTTCCCAACCATTCTTGATATACAAGAACTAGAAAATGTTATTGTTAAAAAAAAATTAAACCTTTGAATGAATTGAAATGTGAGAGATTTACTTTCGAAATTCATGAAGATTTTTGTAAATATGTAGAATAAAGTTTTTTGTAATTTTAAATCTGTATTGATATGGTCTATTCACGTGTACCTATAGTTTAAAAGCTTTAAAATATATGGAATAAAGGAAAATGTTAATTTCATTTATTATGTTATCGATATCCAAGTCACCCCACCTTTCTATTTCGAATAATTAGCCAGAAATATATGAGAAAATGCTAATATCCTATTCACCCCCGAGAATGGGATGAATCGAATAGTTATTTGAAAAACAATAGGGAGAAAACAGAAAACATCAACAAGTTTTCATCTATGAAATTTGTTTGGCAAAGAGCTAACCATTCTTAAGAAACCTTTCTATCAATTTTTAACATCATATAAGCCAAAAATATACACCTAAAACTGCAATTTTCTATTCGAATTAACCCCAGTGATGGTAACACAAATTTTTCATTCTGATCCATGCAAAATTATATTTTAAATACCATGGACTAAGATGGCTTCTCAGTGATCATCCAAATACCACAAACGCCATCCAACCCCTCAATGTTGGTATTATTAAGAGTCTTAAAACAGAATCGAGAAAAATAATTTCAGAATTGAAGCTCAAAGACAAAAAATTGAAGAAAGAAAATTTTTGTAAAAACCTAAAAAAAATGTATTGATCGAGGTGTTACGGAAAACACAATTAAAAATGCATTCAAGGCTACTGGAATTTTTCCTTTTAAAGCAGACAATGTAAAGTATGATAAGCTTGTAACGTTAGATAAAGAAAAAGTAGCGACACCTATTAAGTCTTCTTTTTCACTGCTGACTGATTTTGAAAAGCACCTTACGCCTGAAATTTTGAATAAATTTAGGAATAAAAAATCGGTTTGGAAGGGAGAAACTGAATACACAAAATTATTTGAATTTTGGAGAAGCCTAATACCATCAAGTCCGTTAATGGAAATATCAAACGTGAATGATACATAGTGCTACAGCTCTTCGGTACCTACCTTCATTGCCTGAAGAGTGGTTGTCTTCATCTAACAGCAATTTGATACATACCAAAGAGCTATTGGACAATGCTGAATTCATCTTTGATTGCTCCATTACAGAAGCTGAATTTTCAGGTCATGTAAGTCTATTAGGTTCTTCAGGTGATAATAATAAGGAACTTAGTGAAGAAACTGTTCCATTCCTTCTTGATACACTCCCTTCAAACCAGTCTAATCAGGTTTCAGAACAACATAATATATTGGAAGATGAGTTTTTGGTACATGATCTAGCTACATTAGATATCCCCTTAAGTAACCCCCAAGAAATTGAAATATCTGCTCCTGATATTGAAATTCCTCTTCATCCTAATTCTCCAATTTTTCCAAATCCCATTTTTCCAGAGACTGAAGCATCAGTATTGCCTTTGACTGATCCACCATCCCCAATTCCTCGTCCAATAAATTTTGTAGCTTCTACTCCTGTCAAAAAACATTCTATTTCATCTAATGATTCTAATAATTTGCCAGAATGGCATTTAGGGCATACTTTACATGTTCCTTCTCCTTTTAAGAATAGTCTGTTTTGGCCAAAAGTTAATAATATTCAGTCAGCTTCTAAAAACAAAATTATACCGTCGACTGCTACATCTGATAAGTGGATAAAATATTTCGAGAAAAAAGAAAAAGTGAAACTAGATAAAAAATTGCAGGTAGAGAAGCGAAAAGAGCAGCGTCTTAAACGAAAGAAGGTGATGTCAAAAAATAAAAAATCTGTTTTACAAAAAAAGGCAAAAAAGAAAAGAACAGTATTTAAAGAAGCTGATAAGTTGAATGAGTCATCCTGGTTTTGTGAAATTTGTGAGTTAGAAGTAGAAGAATCCGTGATACAGTGTTCTGATTGAAAGACATGCTACCATGAAAAATGTGTTAATGTCCCAAATAAACAAAAATTCTTTATTTGTTATAAACATGATTAATTTTTCATATTAATAACTATTTTTAAACTTTAAGTTTAAATTTTGAAACATGAATAAAATATTAATGATTCTGCATGCTATTTTTGTATGTCGATTATTGAAGCCTCTGGTGACGATCATAGGAAACTTTATGACAATTATAGGTGAAATCAGTATTTTTGACTAATTCAAAAAATATTGAATTTCCAGGTTTGATTTTCTGTGAAATTTGGGTCTGTATGACGTATTTCTATTACTTGATTTTTATATTATAGGGTCACGAGTTGTTATTTGACATGGGTTGTTAGTTGACAAATCAAGTTTTTCTCTGGCTACACATATGCCACCTATGTGTCGGTTGGATGGTATATTGGTCACATGACTGCCAAGCTACATATGTGTTATGGGCTACATAGCATTATCCATTTTACCACAAGCAACAAAAGAATGATTTTAGAAGTCCAAAATTCATTTTCAGAATTTCTTCGTTTATTTTCTTTTTGAGAATAAATTTGTGAAAGGTAAGTAAATTTAATATTAATTGAAAGAAGATATTATGGTGAATCGAATTTTAATTCATATTAATGTTAATCACCTAAAATTTATTCCAAGTTTCATTAAGAAGATGAAAGAACATGTAGTTGTTAAGTGGTCCAAAAATGGGTGTTGTTAATTGACACAGTAATTCTGAACAAAATTTTCAATTTCAGATGGAAAATACTCGCAGATCAAAAAAAAGGAAAACAAATAATGGCAGGTACACGGCTGAAACAAAAAACAACAGATCTTGCCATGAAACAAGGATTCAGTGTCCGAGCTGCTGCTTTACAGTACAACGTATCTCATAAAACATTGGGAAGGTAGAGAAAATTTTTATCTTTTTATAGTCTGTGAATCTTAATACAGTTCTAAACAATGTACAGAATTCTGATAAAATTGATGCAATTACTTCAATGTCTGCCTCCTCAAATACAAGCTTATCAAACTTAACTAATGTCTCGCCTTGTTTCAATCAGTCATCGACATTTGCAGTTAATGCTGTTTCCTGTTTAGATTTGCCAAAAGCTGAAGCCAGAAAAACAATGGGACAAAAACGGGGCAAAAGTTCTTTTGCTACAAGCACACAGGAGTTGGAAGTCTTGGAGAAACAAGCTGCTGAAAAGTTTGAAAAGCTGAAAGGTAAAAAGGTTGTCAGTGGTGCTCGAAAACAATTGAAGTTTGGTGATGAAAAAGTAAAAAAACCAAAACCATCATCGTCCAAAAATTTGAAAAAACTTGGCAAGAAAACTGAAAAAGACAATGTAGTTATTTCCTCTGAGGTTTCTAACATATTGCAAGATTCTTCAATATCGCTCAGAGTTTCCAATTTTTGTCTTGTTAAATTTCTTAGAGAAGAATATTCCCAAATCAAATATTATGTTGGGCAAGTTATTCAGCTGCATCATAAAGCCTAGAAAATTTCTTTAGTTATCTTGAATGACGAAGAAGAGAAAGTTTCATTTGTATTTCCCATGTTCCAGATATCACAACAATTACAGAAGAAAATGCTCGCCTTCTTGTATAAACAAAGATACCTGGAACTGCAAGACAGAAACATCATATAAATTTTAATTTAAAAAATTTGTCTAATTTATGTTAATTTTGAATAAATACTCTGACTAATTTGATGAATACAAATATGTTTTCCTCTTGTGTTAATTAACAACCCTGGGGTTGATAATTGACACAAAAATCTTACTTCACTATAGCACATTTAACTCAAGATGGGGTGAAGCAAAATTTGTTTTTGAAAAACAGAAATGTAGAGGAAGGTTTGCTCTTTCTAATGATGCATAAAACATGAAAATTGGTTCATTGATAGCTTCACAATTAGGAAAGAAGTGATTTGTGGGCCAAATAACAACCAGTGACCCTACATTTATTAGGGAAAAAAGTATATTTCAAATCATTTTATCTGTAATATTTACAACTGAAGTGCGGAAATTCCTTAAGGGTGTCGATTACTAATTCCACTACGTTATACAAAAAATCACCCTCCATTTGCCTTGAATCTCTGACCTCCTCCCTTGATGTAATCCTAGCTGCACCTCTGTCTAGTTCTTGATATTTATTGAACATTAGATTCATTCTTTCAGCCTTACATTCCCCAATAATTTATTTAAAACACCTGAACATTCACTTCACAAGAACCAGCTATCCTGAAAACAGTTTCTACATTAATTTCCCCAATCAAACATCCACAACCAGTTTTCAATGCTGCTAATTCTCGAAGTCCTGTCTAAAAGCCTCCCCTCAACTCCACATGTTAGCGACAACCAACAGAGAAACGAAGAAAAATGAAATGAACAAAATTAGTCAAACACATCAGTGGAAAATTTAGGTTACTAAAGACTACACGATACCGACATACATGTACACATACATAGATTTTAATGGGCGACTCAGTTCTTTCTTATTCTCGACGTATAAAGGAAATAACATTACGTGGCAAGGACGAAAAGTTTGTTCCTTTTCCACGCAGAAAGAAACAATTTATTGTGACCTATGGGTTGAGTAGTGTTGTATTCTCTTCATTGAGTAGGTGCCCCTCCTCTCAAAACATTTTTACTTCTCTTCGTTTTAAATTTACAAAGATTTCTGGCACACAATTAATAAACGCCATACAATAGTTCTGAACACTAATTTAATGGTTGTAATGGCAATGACGAACTCATTTCTTTTCAACTTCCTCGTGCAATTTTTTTCCCTCACATCCAACATCAGCTCTAGATCCGATGAGATTGTACGCTAATATCATACGAGTTTTTCTTTCTCAACCTCTCTCTGTCTTGCTGTCTTTCACTCTCTCTTTCATTTTGCATTTTCAAGCATTATGTTGCTCATATACGCCCTACAAGAGGAAACGTGCCCCCTTGTCTTCAGAACAATGTACATTACGTAGGCGGGGTGATGTACTTTCGAGAAGATAGAAATTAAATTATCAAGTCTCGTGTATACAGACATAATTTTTTTTCGCATTCTCTTCATGTAAAAAATGAGAAAGAAAAAAAGTATATTTTTTACAAAGAAACGATTATTATACATTGTACGTTCACATACATCAGCATTTCCAACAATTTGCGAGCATCCTGCCAAGTGGGTTAAATGCAGCATGTTCCTCTGCCTACTCTTGTCTAGTGATTTTGGTGCAACGAATTAGGCACATCCAGATGGAAAATGACGAGTAAATCATTTCTTCATTTTCATTAACAATTTCATTTACTGAAAAATGAAAACGCCCTTCCAAGACCCAAGATCAAACGCCACATGGGTGAATTAAATTCAGTCTGATAAGAAATAAGCCAAAAAATGTTGTATTACACCCATAAACTAAAATAAAATTCAGGCGCAGCAGTATTTCACGAGAAAAACCAGTTAATAACCAATTTACCAATAATCGACAATTATCCATATCTACTAACGGATCACTCTAACGAAATTTCATGGTTACAGTTCTAAATAAAATAATTGAAAGAAACCCTTGCGCCGTCAATATAGAAAAAACACCTCAAGCAATAAGGGCAACTTGATTTTCTCCAATAATTTTTTTAAATTTTTCTCGGAAATTAGCGAATCAATAGGCACCAAACTCCTATCAAACTTGGTCCTACATGAGAACGATATTTAGTGAAAATTTCAGCCCTAAAGTAAGGACTGCAAAAGTAAGAGGACTATGGCAAAAGCAATATTTGAATTTTTTCCATCCCTACCAAAAATTTGTCATTGATTCGATTGTATTTAGATAAGTGGCCGCACTGTTCACATGTATACAAAACTTCAATGTAGAACTTGAGAAATACTAAAAAATTTGTTTTTTGTATTTTTGTTATTATTTTCCAATTATTTGAAATTACAACGGTGCGTTTTTAGAGGAAAAATTGGAAAAAGAAGACATTATAGCGATGGGCAACATATTTGATCACATAATCAATTCTGGTGCATCATTTGCACAGTAAGAATATTTCTACGAATCTAGGATAAGTATGAAGAAAAACAGTGTTGAAAAGTGGTATATTTGAAGGGAAAATGGGAAATGCTGAAAATTCTTGAAATAGGGAGTATATTTAAGGCCATATCCGTATATTAACGTAGTATTGGTGTAGTATTATATCCGTAGTATGGTTAGGCTAATATACCCTTACTTTAACTTTTTATTTTTTTGTTAACTGTAGTATGGGTTGTGACATCTGATTACCCGTAGCCTTCCCCTCACGTCACCATCAACTTGTACTACTATTACAATAGGGAACGGCTCTCGAACTCTAAGTTTATAATAACGATAAGATAAACAGGAAATACGCCGATTCCCCAACGGAAATAAATTCCCCAAATCTAAGAAACATCAAAGACACGTCGATTAACTACTTTTAACGATATGGTGACGTGTAGAATTACAATATCGATCATAGGTGAACCAAATCTTATCTCTTTGACTGTTCACGTTTTTGGCTTAAGAGTGAACAGTCAGTCTCGTTTTAGACGTGATAGTTTTTTCGTTCGTTGTGAATACGAAATATTATTCACGACAAAATACAGCTCTTTTATACGACAGCAAGTCACCATTTAAATTGTTTTCACCGATACTTTCGAATGTGAATGTCAGTAGTAGACTTAAATAACTCGCGATATTATTCCTTCAAATTCAAGACAAATATCCGCTCGAGATTTGATGGTTCACCGAACTTCGAGAACCATGAGGCAATGTGATGTATAACCTACACGACCTGATATTAGTTACCATACTTGTAAGTAACCTTTTTGATTGTAATAAAGTGTATACTGTGATAATGGGTCGGTCAACTTATTTATTTCCACTTATATAAATTCGCCCGATATACTTCGTAGGCCTTGGAAGCTATCGCTGGTAGGCTGGTGGCTTAACTGTTTGAGCTGGTTTGTGGTTTGGACTCTACGATCAATCGAAACTTATTGATATACTTCGAATCGTGATATCATTCCCTATACTCGGGATGTACGTTCATTTTCGGACG
This sequence comes from Ericerus pela, assembly GCA_011428145.1. Lineage (NCBI taxonomy): Eukaryota > Metazoa > Arthropoda > Insecta > Hemiptera > Coccidae > Ericerus > Ericerus pela. The sequence goes on along the minus strand of WOFM01000635.1, from coordinate 672,804 downwards.
TCACAGGGTATAGTATTATACCAGTAGTATGGTTAGGCTATAATACTCTTACTTTAACTTTTAATTTTCTCAATGATAAGATTTAAGGCCGTATCCTTATATTATCTGTAGTATGGGTATAGTATTATAGCCGTAGTTTGATTAGACTATTATACCCTTATTTTAACTTGTAATTTTCTCAACGATAAGATTTAAGGCCATATCCGTATATTAACCGTAGTATGGGTATATTATTATACCAGCAGTATGGTTAGGCTATAATACCCTTACTTTAATTTTTAATTTTTTAGACGATAAGATTTAAGGCCATATCTGTATATTAACCGTAGTATGAATATAGTATTATCTCCGTAGTATTCTAAACGTTGAAATTTTTAATTTTTTTAATTATTAAAAAATTACATTTACTCGATGTAATGTTTCTAATTTCAAAACAAAAGAAATATTTCATCTTAGTACAAAGATATTGTTATAACTTTTACAGGGAAAAATTTTAAAAACTAATTTTTAATTTTTAGTGGTGGGTCAGGTGCTTTAATATTTAATGGACCCAATTTACTCTTTGTAATATTCAGAGTCGGGGTGAAAAAGCATTTTGTACTTCTTTATTACATTTTTTGCATATTTCAATTTATTTTTTCTTTCATTTTTTGAAAGATGACTTTCTGGATAATAGCCCAGGGGAAATTAGGTTGAAAAACACAAAAGAAGAAAAAATTCCAAACCAAGGTTTGTTGTTGGAATGTGTTGCAGTTGGAACCCCAATTATGTTGCTCAAAATAATTGCTCCTACTCCTCTTGTTCCTCCATAAAGGGAAAGAAAGCACAGCTACGAGGAAAATAGTTCAATTCAAAAAAGTTTTTTATAAAATTTTATACCAACGAAGTTTTTACCATTATGTCACAAAATTCTACCCTTGAGTTGTTATAAGCCTCAGTAAGTTTATTTCATTTTGCATTACTGTTTCTCATAGTAGTGCAAGAGCAATATGCTTCATAGAGGTTAATTCACTATTATATGTATTAGAACAAGAAATTTGTACCTCCTTGGCTAATATTTGTCTTCATGAGTACTCAACTCAAATTTTAAGTGTTATAAGGTCAAAATTAAATATAATTTGTGGTAAAGATATTTTTGCACAAATTTCTCAGAACTAATGCCCTTATTTATTTCGAGGCATCTGGTGGCATCTGGCTAGTGGCATGTGGCATGTGGCATGTGGCATGTCACCCATGTCAGCTGCTCAGCCTGCATTCATAGATTTTTGGCTTCTTTTAAGTTTTAGCATATATGCAGTCTTCATATAAAATTTGAAGCTTTATTCCTGGTCCTAATGTGCATATTGGTAAAATACAAGTACTTTAACCTCCATGAAGCACAAGGCTCTCTTTTCTACCCAGCCTGAATTCACTTACTGGGTAACTGTTTTAAAATGTTCACTTTTCTTGGGTTTATTACGTTACATTAAAGTCAAAGTAAATACCAAATAATAATGAAATTGATAACAAATAAATCATGTAATAAACAATAAATAGGCCAACTACATCAAAATGATCTTCACAAACATGGAATTTTGTTTTTTGGGACAAGTTTGATACTTCCTGTCTCATTGCAAGTAACCAACTGCATCTCATTTTTGGATTATCCGGCAATGTGAAGTAATGTTTTTATGGATTTTTTGTGTTTGTAATTTTACATTCAGGGACAGCACACAAAATTATTTTTTTTAAGCACTTTCCTATCTTCCTTCTCACTCATTTTATTGATAAACTCAAATATTCTCAAAACGCAGTAACTCAAATTCAACAACAGAAGAGAACTGAAAAATGAAAATGTTGCCCATAGAAATAACACATATCGATAAAGGAATGAGTTCAGACATCCATTGTATGGCACCACACAGGCTGCTGATAAAATAAAACAACGTTTTTTGCTGACACAACTTCTCAATTCATTTTCTCACAAACTATCCAGCCAATTTTGATGCTGTTTGCACCAATATTTTTATTTTCCTTCAAGTAATCGCAATTCGTCATTATAAAAAATCTCTTCGGGTACCCTATTTTGGAAAAGCATTGAAGAAAATTTAAATTGCTTATTTAATGATTATCATAATGCAGTTAGTATGAAGAATTTAAATAAATTTTCAAATCGAATAATGAAAATTAAAACAGAACAAGAATTCAAATCTTTCTTGTGTACCTCTAGATCTCATGCAGTTGATTTGAGAAGAAAGGATGGAGCAAAAATTCATGTACAGCCTGGTACAATATCACAACGAGCACCACAGATTACCAGAGGCAGTAAAAAAATTGCTGCAGGAAGACCTGCCAAAAATCAAATGCATAATATCAGGAAGAAATCTCATAGTTTGCTACAAAATATCAATGAAAATGTCAGAAATGCCACTAATCATTAATGTTTTATTTATTAATAGGATGTAAAATTCTATTTCTTTTGTTGATTTAATAAATGGAATAATTCAAATTGAAAAATGCATAGCATTAATTTATTTATTTATTGATGTTTCTTTTACATTAACATGAAATTAATATTTACGTCAAATTTAGTTGTCCAAGCTGGCAATTCTGCTAAAGCTTAGGATGTGCACAAGGCATACATGGCATTGTTTGTTGATCACTGCAACAAGCATACCTAGCTTATCAAAAAAATGTGATTCTACTATTTCACAAGTTGTTGTTGTTATTTTTCAACTTTGACAATAATGTTCGTGGTATTAATTTGTTATCACGCAGATTTATCTTGATGATCTGGAAGATTGTGTTTTCATTTTTTATAATTTATTATTGCTGTAAATGTTATAATTGTAGCTGTTCGTTGAAAAATCAGTAAATTTGAAAATAAACATAATGGAATGGTAAGAATGATGTGTATAAACTATCTAAATTAGAGCTCACAAAATAGATGTTTAAATTTCAGAGAAGTATTAGCCATATTCTACACCACTCTCAGCTATTGTGTTGATAATCAAAATTTTGAATATCTTCATGGTATTTTTGGTAATATCTACAACTTACTTGGTTTTCTTGAATTTCATAGTTCTACTGGGAAAAAAAATAACCTATGACACATTTCCAGAAGAATTTCCTGTTATCTTACATTGAAGATCATCAGGGAATTTCTACATGAAAATTTACAGAACTTTCACTTTCAAGAATTACCAAGAAGAGTGGGACAAGCTAAATGATTTGTTAAATGATTTAGGTCCTCCTAAGACTGTCAAAGAGTGGCAAAAGGTAAGACTTTAAAAATTCTTCTGTAACAAGTGATTATAGATGTTCCTATTTTCCTAAATGATTTATGAATTTATAGTATTGGACTGATCGAAGGAGTCGAGTTAAAAGAATGGTGGTTGTCTGAAATTCAAGTCAAGGAACAACTGGTGGTGGCTGTCCTCCACCAATCAATTTAACCCCATTTGACAAAAAATTAATTCAAGTATGTGGAGGAAATACTTGGGTCAAAGGGCACAGTACTAAGAAGGAACTTGGTATTCCATTAATGAAACTGGTAATTTTTTAATAATTTATTTATTATACTTTTTCTTGATATAACTTATACTTAATAAATTGAAACAATACATTGTGACGTCCGAAAACGAACGTACATCCCAAGTATAGGGAATGATATCACGATTCGAAGTATATCAATAAGTCTCGATCAATCGTAGAGTCAAAGCCACAAACCAGCTCAAACAGTTAGGCCACCAGCCTACCAGCGATAGCTCCCAGGGCCTACGAAGTATATTGGGCGAATTTATATAAGTGGAAATAAATAAGTTGGCCGACCCATTATCACAGTATACACTTTATTACAATCGAAAAGGTTACTTACAAGTATGGTAACTAATGTCAGGTCGTGCAGGTTATACATCACATCGCGTTATGGTTCTCGAAGTTCGGTGAACCATCAAATCTCGAGAGGATATTCGTCTTGAATTCGAAGGAATAATATCGCGAGTTATTTAAGTCTACTACTGACGTTCACATTCGAAAGTATCGGTGAAAACAATTTAATGGTGACTTGCTGTCGTATAAAAGAGCTGTATTTTATCGTGAATAATATTTCGTATTCACGACGAACGAAAAAACTATCACGTCTAAAACGAGACTGACTGTTCACTCTTAAGCCAAAAACGTGAACAGTCAAAGAGATAAGATTTGGTTCACCTAAGATCGATATTGTAATTCTACACGTCACCATATCGTTAAAAGTAGTTAATCGACGTGTCTTTTATGTTTCTTAGATTTGGGGAATTTATTTCCGTTGGGGAATCGGCGTATTTCCTGATTATCTTATCGTTATTATAAACTTGGAGTTCGAGAGCCGTTCCCTATTGTAATAGTAGTACAAGTCGATGGTGACGTGAAGGGAAGGCTCCGGGTAATCAGATGTCACAACTCCCCCCCCCCAAATTTTGAAGCGAGGGACTACCCGCAGCCTTCGGACATTTGGTAACTTAGCTAAAGCAAAGTATGGTAGAGAAAAGCTTGGTCCAATGATTAAAATACTCAGGATTTAACAAAACAAAATATATTCGGTAAAAGTAATAATAAAAAAAAAAAAACTTGCATCCGAGGAAACGATAGAGAAAAAAAACGAACGTACATCCTGAGAAACGAGGAACAATATTAATACGAGAATGGATATTAACGGGTCGATATATTAAGCTAGTGACAAACAAAGAAGTATACATATATATAAGAACACGCAAACAATAATATTTTTGATAATAACAGGTAGGAGTATTTTACCTCTAAAAAAAAAACGATAATCTGGGGATACTACATAATTATAGTTGGAAGGACAATCAAAGAGAAAGCATATGTTCGAGGGTGAAAAGAAAAAAAAAAAAACAACAGGGATTACGTCAAAGTAGAAAATAATACTGCTTAAAATTATATAAGGCAAACAAGTAACAAAAGGAACAGAAATAATAATAGGAACACATTACTACACTACAAATCAAGAGCGAGTCGATATACTTCGATAGGTATTGATAATGACAAAAATAGATTCACTCCTTTTATCGATGAAGGGTTAATATTCGATTGATCGTGAGGAACAAAAACAACAAAAAAAAAACAAAAGTCGTTTATAGAACTCTTCGAGGGAGTTTGTACTTATGTCTGAATGTCTTGTCGTCCTTGACTAAGAGAATCTCTCCCCGTGTTGGCTCGCCCAATACCGCTAGCAAGTATTTTCTCGCGAATGTTGCTCCGATGACCATCCTATTGATATCGAGGTTAGGATGGCGTACCAAGTAGAATGTCTCCTCAAATTCCACCCCTGTCCGACTGATGAGATTCATGGTCACCGTCTTGTTCGATTCCATGGTCTTTGGGGTAGACCAATCGCAAGACCATGTTGTTCGAGCCACCAGCGTTAATTGTTGGTTCGTGGAAATTACTTTTTTGTTCATATACGATACCTGTGAGCTGGTATCGAAGCATAGCATAAACTTAGAATTTGAGAGCCGTTCCCTATCGTAATAATAGTAAAAGTCGATGGTGACGTGAAGGGAAGGCTACGGGTAGTCAGATGTCACAACTCCCCCCCCCAAATTTTGAAGCAAGGGATCACCCACAGCCTTCGGACATTTGGTAACCTAGCTGAAATAAGACATATTAGAAAAAGGTTGGTCCTGTAACGGCCAAAAGAGGTTGCTTAGTACTGGAAACTAACCTCTTTTGGGGCGTTTACACTTCCTTCGAGATACAATAATATTCACAGGAATATTATCGTATTCGAGAATTATTTTAATAAATTGAATTTACTATCCACGACTATTGTGGACCTTAACTTATATGAGAGACTTTAGTTAAAATTAAAAACACAATAATTTTTATGACTTTACTTTTAAAACACAATATTGAAATTACAAGTATTCATTCACAGCCAAAGACTGGAAGAATATTGTTGGTACAGTTTAAGACTGACCAGGTATTTACAATATGATACAATAAAGTTCGACACAATACAATACAATGCAATACAATACAATGCAATACAATACAATACAATTAATTTACTGAAAACCAGAGTTTATATACCTGTCAAGGTAAATGGTTTTCTATGGTATTGTGAATGAAGTAGGGATTTGCTGATTTAGGTATTTAATTATTTCGAGAATATTCGACTACCAGAATGTTCAGGTGTTCGAATATTCTGTTGAAAAACGTGTAGTGGTCGTTGGCAGGAAGTAACGGTACTTTCGCCAGTTGACAGTACATGTTAGTGAAAGAATTTGCTTAGTAAGAAAAACGTATTTTTCTGTGAATGAAATATGTACGTCAATATTAAAATATGACGAACATATTCGTTACACAATTCTCCAGGGGGAAGAAAAAAAAAGGAGAAAAAAAAAATTTTTTTCACAGCTAATTTAAGATAAGAAAAAAAAATTTATAATTAACAATTACTTTTATATATATATAAGTGAATAGATAACTAAAAATATATGGCATAAAATGCAATTTAAAACTTAGGATCTAAAATTTAATATACATATTAATACATAAAATTCTTAGGTTCCTAATGTTTTTTTTTATTATATTTAACATATTTGCATTTTTTTGCATTATTTTTTACAATGTTGTACTTTTAGCAATATACATTTTAGTATTATTTCTATAGGGATTTGAGTACAAATATTTACTTATTACAATTATAATTATAGTTAAGATAAGTAACCAAGATAGGCAGATTATATTAACCATATTAAAGTTATTATAATTTTCAAGATTAGGGATTTTTAATTCAATATTTTTAATTTTATTTTCAAGTTTATTAGTGGGAATAGAGTGGGGGACAAATGATTTCCATTTTGGATTATATACCTTTGATGTTGCGAGATCTACCGCTAAATCAAAAGGTTCTGTGGCTTCTGAGAAGTAAGTCCACAGGAGAGGGAGATGATTTTCAATTTTTATTGTCTCTTCGAGGGATTCGGAGAGGCAAGGTATTTCAGTCGGTATGATAATATTGTTTTTATTATTTTTATCAATATTTTCGATCTGAATATGACAAGGTACATCTAAAATAAATGTTCCAGGGGAGTCATTATTTATTTTTAATTGTTCGGATTTTTTTGTTATTGAATTTGTTGCAATTAGGGTATTAAAATTTATTACGGCAAACTTAGTATGTCCAATGGGGTGTACAAGTGTTTGATTATTGTTAACTGTGCACTTAAATGAACAAGATTGCAGTAAATTTTGATTTAAATCTTGGAAGAATAAATTTTTCGCACAAGACGATAGTTTATCACTTCCTCGATTTGACGGGAGATAACATAGAGGTTTGTCGGAGTTACAGTAATGGAGATTAGTTCCAGAAATGTATCTGACAGTATTTGATCTGATTTCATGAATGATTAGAGAGGGCTCTTGATCCCAACTACACAGTTCATTAGTATGACTTTTGAACGTGAGTGGTATGAAATCAAAAATTTCATATTTCGTATTAAGATTTTTTAATGGTATTTTAATTTCTAATTCGAGAGTATTTTTGTAAAAATTACAGTTTACTAGTTCTGCATGGTAATAATTTTGAATTTCTGCAGTGGGGATTGCTAGATCTAAGTCTAGGTCTTTTAGTTTTGTATGTAGTCGCGAAATGTCCTGTTCAAGGATAGTCTTAGGGATTATCGATGATGGAATCATATGGGACTTGCAAGAAGTTAGGATGTTTGATAACCTAAAGGTATTCACCAGGTAACTGTCATAGAAACCTTGTAAATAATTTAAAGATATCAATAATTCATGCTCTTCCAATGAATTTTCCATGAAAGAGTTTGTATGGGCAACGAAATTTTTCATAAAACTATTTGTATGATCAATAAAATTATGTAAATCTGTAGAGGTATTTACTAAAGATGCATGTTCCGAGAATAGTTGGTTTTTTATTATATTATATTCATGTTTTAGGGAAATTTCATTTGCTAGGAAATTTCTTCCATCGCGGAAATTAAGCACTCGACAACAAAATCGTAGCGCATCTCCAAAGAAAGATCTAATTGGAGTAAAGACGCTTCGTTTGTTTCGAATTGCTGATGGGGTAGAATAAAAATCTTGGATGAGTGCTAAGTTTTGATTCTTTAAATTTTTTATGGAGTTTTTTAATCGTAGGGCCATTTCTGCGTATTTGCAATTTTTCCATTCGGTAGCATTACACAGTGCATGTTTGAATTTAGTAGATAGGATTACATCCGCTGCCTCGTGTAGGTCTAATTCTAACGAGTACAGAATTGGAGCTGATTTTGCATATACGTAAATATTGCTGATTTCCTGGAAGTAAGCACCTGTGGACGCCGTGGTAATCCGATATGTGTCGGACGACGTTCGTTGTGCTGAATTTTTGGAAATTAGATATGCGTACATGACAGCGATTATTTGAAAAATCATTTTTTTACTGAAACAGAAAGAGAAGAAGCAACGTCTCACTTTTTCTCACTGTATCAAATAAAATTTGATTATTCGGGAAAAAGAAATTATAGCAAAATTAAGCATAATTGTGGGATTAGTACATTTAGGTTATTCTTATTTCGGACTTATAATTTAGTTCGTTTTCTACATTCGATGAGTTTTGTTTGTTCCGGTTTTTTCACTTAAATAATAACATTTCTTTTTTTTTTTTTTCGTAAGTTTTCGGGAAGAAATAAATTTTATAATGGCATCATCCTATCGTTTTATGGATGAACGTGTTTTCGTTTCGACCGGGGTCGTAGAAGCTAATGAAATTTGGCTTCTAAGTGAAGTTATATTAGAAAATATTAAACATTTTCAATCGTGTCCTTGTGAGGCAAGATTTTATTTTTCCTTGCACAGATTATTTTCGTTATTATATTTTGGTTCGCGAAGTTCGAATAAAGAATTGTTTAATCGGGAGTTCCACTCTCATCGTCTTTCGGATGAAGAGATTCGTGAGGACTTTCGTGTTTGGCAGCACAGCATTCGTTTTGCTTGCTGTCCATCCTCCGAGGGATTTTTCCGCAAATTTTTATTCAATCTCCGTGAACTATATCCTCAAGGATTACGGATTGAATTCGGGGTGTCGGGCCTTAGGCTCGTGGTTGATGGAGAAGTCTGTTCACGTAAGCACCACAATATCGGCATACTTTCAGGTATCTCAGTCGGGTTGCTCTGCATATCGCAGCAAAGCAACGAGACTGTCAACTTGGAGTATGTCCATACTGACAGGCACTACGTCAGCAGCTTTTTCCAGGGGGAGGTAGGCTTGGAGTTTATTGACTTTTTAAACGCCTATTACCACCCTCGACTCGTCATTACCGCTTCGGAAGCTGGGCTCCAATTTGTTCGGAACTATGACGCTCTAGAGCGGAGTTTCGCCCATTCTATCCGGAGTGGGTGGCTAATGACGGATCCGACCATCTACACATTCACCCGGGATACGCCATCCATCGCAGAGGCCCTGAGTTCCGAAGACTCGACCGTGGATCCGGCAGCAGTTACTGTACCGAATACTCCAATGTCGATGGACTCGGAATCCAGTCTCAGCGGTGATAACTTAGGCGAGTTCCTCGCAGGATATGCAGACAGCTGGGAGTAAATGGTGAGTTTTATACAAAATTTTATTTAATTCTATCGCATAATTTTATTCATTTAATAATTTCACAAATTTAATTTTTATTATTTCGCTCAACTTTAAGAGCAGATTTTTTCTAAAAGATTTGCAAGAAGTCAGTTTTTTTTTCAAAGAAATAATAAAACTTTTGTTTGGAGCTTCTTACGGATTTTTTATATTATAATTTTTATTATTATTTTTGCCAACCTATTGATGATTTTTCTTACAAAAATTATCTAGGGACAGTTAATTTTTCAAAAATAATAAGGCTTATATTTTATAGGGGAGTGAACTTAATCTAAAAAAAACTTAAGGTTAAAGCAAGGACGGGTAGTAGACTCTACACACCCTCTACGTTTTTTTTACGAGGGCGACCCCTCGGTTTAGGCACAATTTGGGTAGAGATAGGGGTTTCAGGATTTTTATCATTCTGATTTTTATTTTTGTCTTCGTGAATATTTTCGCGAGACTTGTACGGGATTAATCGTCGTACATGAACTGTTTCTTCGTAAGCAGTTCCGTCATCATTTTTAATGCGAATAACGTAATTTAGGTCCGTGACCTTCTTGATAATCTTATGTGGTCCGGAGTATTTTATTTTATTTTTTGCAACGTTCTTTGATTGTCGTAACAATACTAGGTCATTAGGCTTAAAGTCAATGATCTTATGGTGAGCGTTGTAATGTTTTGCATTCTTTTCTGATGCTTTTTTCGCTAGGATCGGCGTTTTTTCTCTCGTTTGAAGAAGTGTTTCGATCTCTTCTTCACGAGTCTTTGTATTATTTGATTCTTCAGGAATTTCGGATAAATTTATTTTTGGATTATATCCGTGAAGTAAATAAAATGGAGATTTTTTGTTTAAATGATCGATTGGACTTGTATTATAAGCAAAAATAATTTTGTTTATAGTGTCAATCCACTCGGATTCATTTGAATGTTTATATTTGGAAAGTGATTTCTTAATCACACCATTAATTTTTTCTACTAATCCCTGCGATTGTGGGGAGTAGAAAGATGAATAGACCAACGTAATATTATTTTCTTTACAAAAATTTCGAACGGATTCATTCGCAAAATGACCTCCGTTATCACACGAGATTTTTGTGGGAGGGCCATACGTATGACAAATAAACTTCAAATACTCGATTACACAATGAGCATTTGGATTTTTTGTCGGACGTATTGCACAAAAGTTGGTACTTTTATCAACACCTACGAGCACGTACGAGTGTTCGTAGTCCGTATTGAATTTTCCAATAAAATCTATTTCCAAATGAGAAAAAGGTTTTGGATTTTCAATTGCAATATGCTTGAGATGACCAATCTCTTGCGGTGAGTTTTGCATCATTTGACATTCGTGACAGGAGAGAACATACTCTGTTACTTTTTGTGTCAAATTTTTAAAGAAAAAATAATTTTTCACCTTATTTTTGGTCTTTTTAATTCCAAAATGACCTCCATGCAAAGGATCGTCATGCAATTTTTTTAGAATTGTTGGAATTAAATTTTCGGGGATTACAGTAACCGCTTCATCGTAGGATGAGGTTGGGTTAGGTAATTTTTTTAATACGTTATTTTCGTCAAGAAAATATAATTTAATAGACCTATTTAATTTACGAAATTTATTTTTATCTTTTTTTACTTCATTATAATTTAATAGTGATATAACATTTTTCCAATGAGGATCAATTTCCTGCATTGTTTTTAAATTTTTTGGAAGTTCAATTTCTGTTTTGGGGACAGGGTCTTGAATTGAAACTTCTGTTTGATCATTACGATCAAGTAATGGGGAGTTTGGATTCGAGATCTTTTGGGGATCGGGAATCATGGGTTGGGAAGTTTGGTTGGTAGGGGAAAGGAGGATCTGTTCATTGAGATTTGTTTGATTAGAATCTCTATTTGATGCAGATCGAGTAACTACATTTAATGTAGTGGGGACATTTGTGGGGTTTTCAGAGTGTAAATTCTGAATGGGACTTGTGGATTGAACCACAGGGTAGTATGGGAATGTTGATGAGGGTGAAGGAGGGTAAGGGTAATTTTGGGTATTGAGGGAATTATTTGGGTAAAACCATAAGTTCTGGTTTTGATAAAAAACCGAATTTAATGGGACCATTTTTTCGTTGTGAATTCTACAAATAGTATTCACACTTTTTTCTCCTTCAGGGAGTGTATATTTTTTATCCACCAAAAATTCACCATATTCGAAAGTAATTTCGTCAGGTTCGTCATGGGGACGGGACAACATATCTGCCATACAGTTATTTTTTCCGGCAATATGTTTTATTTGAAAACTGTATTCATTTAATTTTGAGATTAGTCTGATTAATCTCGGGCTTGGAGTATTAAACCTTTGATGATAAATCAATGGTTTATGATCAGTGTATACTACGAAGCGTAAAGCAAGTAAGTATCCACGGAAGTGAGCCAAGGCATTCGTTATGGCCATCATTTCGAGGTCAAACGAACACAATTTTGTATGCGCAGGTTGGACTCTTTGAGAAAAGTATCCAACTGGATGTTTGTGCTTTGTAATTGGATTAGTTTGCAGCAATACTGCACCTAATGCAATTTTTGAAGCATCAACTTCCACACAAGTTTCTAGTTTAGGATCATAGATCGCTAAAACTGGTTTTGAAATCATAAATTCTTTTAATTTTTCAAATATTTCTATATGCTCTGGGGTCAATTTAATTCGAGCGTTTGATTTGCTATCAGTTCCTCTTAGAAGATCACTAAGGGGAGCTGTAATTTTAGCCAAGTTAGGAATTAATTTCCTATGATAATTTATCGATCCGAGAAACGATCGTAATTGTTTTAAAGTATTTGGTGGTTTTAAATTTTTAATTGCTTCTATATTTTTATTTAATGGGGAAATTTCATTATATCGGACAGTATGTCCTAAAATTTCAATTTCATTAAAAAAGAATTGACATTTTTTTGTTTTAATTTTTAGATTGACTTTACTTAGTCTTCTAAGTACTTCCCTTGTATTTTCCCAACATTCTTCGAATGTCTCGCCGAAAATACAAATATCGTCGAGGTAACAAACCATTTTTTTCCACAACATATCATGGAAGATGTCATCCATGATAGTTTGGAAAATTGACGGGGAGATACTTAGTCCAATTGGAGTGGAATTGAATACATATCCGATTCCATCCACATTGATACCAGTGTACTGTTTAGATTCTTCAGTCAGAGGAATCTGTAAGTATCCACTGTTTAAATCAATAGTAGTGAACCATTTTTTATTTCTTAAATAAGGCCATATGATATCAATCGTAGGAACGCGATTGTTATCCATTATTATCCTTTGGTTCATTCTGCGGTAGTCTACGAGAACTCTATAAACACCGTCAGGCTTCTTTTTTACAAATATTGGGGATTCAAACCTTGATTTTTGTTTTTTTAATACACCTGCTTTAACTAGGTCGTCGACCAGTTTGTGCAGTGCTTCGTGTTCTGCGTGAGAGAACTTGAAGTTTTTACATCTTAATGATGTTTCATCGTCAACATTGACTTTTTGTGGAGGAACTTTACAGATAGAAACTTCGTCTGTTTTTCCACTAAATATTTGATTATTTTCATTAATTATTTGATACGTTTTAATTTTCTTTTTTAAATCTACTTTTGGACCTAGTGGAATAGTATTACCACGACTGTCCGTTAATATCGTATCTTCATTTATTATTTCAATTTTGCAAATATTAATATCAATTGCATTTTTTAACACGAATTTACCGAGGTATTCACCTTCGTAAATTACGTATGGTCTGTCGTTATTATTGACAGCCATCACAGTGTTATCACTTACATTTAAATAAAATTTATTTTTATTTTCCATTGAAATTTCTTTATGAAATTCCAAATGTTGGGGAAGAGTCGCTAAAATGAGCGTTGAATTTTCCTTAATTTTATACGTTTGGGGAGAATAAAATTTAAATGGCTTAATATAATTGGGAGGGTATTTTTTTTCAAGGGGATAATTGTGACATTCGGGCATGTCAAATGTTCGCTCTTCGAAACCACACGGTAATGTGAATTTGTTTTTATAGAAGTCCATTTTTGCTTTATGGGTTGACAAGAAATCGTACCCTAAAATGACTGGTTCGACCAGATTTCGGACAACGTATGTGGGATGAGGATAAACACAATGATCAATGGAGAAAATCACATTGGTTAACCCTATTACGTCTAAAAGTTTAGAGTCCGCACCACGAAATCTTACATCGGTTGGAATTATCAGTTCCTTAAAATTGACTTTATTCAAAACATCTTCAGCAATCAGTGTCTGTTCCGAACCTGGGTCGACTAGGCTAAGTATATGTTTGCCATTAATAGCAAAAGGAAGATGAAATTTGCATAGGGCAGTGTGATCAGCACGTTCCTTTGTTTCAAAATTCACCTTACTAACATTGTTAACCAATTTCAACTCTTTGTTCGAGACATCCCTTACAGTTGATAAATCATCTGTAAGGGGGACACTTAGTTTTTTGAGCAAGCGTTTTGGCAGGGGAGGGAATTGGATATTTGGTTTTGGGAAATGGGAGGCTGGACTAACATAAGCGGAGCAGGAGATGCAACCGCTTGGGTGTTAGCAGCCACATAGTTTTGGGGATATTGGGGTACGTTTGGAATAAAATTTTGATAATTCGGAAAATTAGGAAAATTATTATTCCATTTTGGAACATTGTTATTATTCCAATTTGGTACCCAATTTTGATTAAAATTACGATTATTATTATAACCGTTATTATTCCGAAAATTATTTCTTCGGTAATTTGGGTCATAATTATTTCCTTTATAATTAGGATTAGGATTCTGTGAATAGTTCTGGTTATTATTCCAGTTCCTATTCTGGTTTTGATTCCAATTATTTTGATTTGGATTATTATTATAATTATTGTTATTGTTGTTATTATTATTATTATTGTTCCTGTTTTGTTTCGTATTTTGATTTTGGTTAGGGTTTTGATTTGAATTTTGATTTACATTTTGATTTGGGTTTTGGTTTGGATTTTTATTTTGAGGATTTTTATTCTTCTTGTTGTCCGGAGGTTTGGAAATGTTCGCTATTGCAGCGCTCAACTTCTCAAACTCGGATTTCCAATCAGAATCAGAAGAAACTACGTTTGAAGTCTTTTCAGATTTCTTCTCGGTAGTTTTTCCTATTTTCAATTCCTCTATAGTTTTTTCCAATTGTTCTATTTTTGCTCTCAGTAGGGGATCTGAGTGGCCAAATAGTTTATCTTTAAAATCAAGATAATTTGAAAAAGCTTTGTCCAATTCTTGTAAAGTATTGGGCTTTTCCCTTATTAAAAATTCCCTTTCTTTTTCGGGCAAATTTGAAATTATTTTTTCGATAATCCGTTCTTCCGTAATTCCGGATTCGATTTGTTTCAAAATTTTTGATACGAACATCATATACGCGGTAAAATCAGATTCACCTTTGTATTTGCGTTCGTATAATAATTCACGTAACTGGGGTTTAGTTCTCGTGAAAATTTCAACAATTTTTGGCTTAATGTTATTCCAAGTATTAAATTCAGGGTTATCTTGGATTTTGTCTTCAAAAATTTGTTTAGCTATTCCAGTGAAAGCTGTTTTTATTTTTTTGAATTTTAGTGTTGCATCCCAGTTGAAGGAATCAGCTTCGTTTTCAAAACCTTTTAAAAACGAGACTATGTCTTCACCTGGTGTATGACCATAAAGAGTAGGTCTTACGTTAATTGCAACTGCATTAGACATATTATTTTCTAAATTTGTATTTATAGGGAAATTTAAATTTTTATTTTGTTGAGCAGATTCTGCTACAACAGTAGGTTGAATTTCTAACGGGAAATAAGATTCTCGTAGAAGTTCAGTATCTGGACTACGAAAATTTTCTTCAGAATTTTCTGAAATATTTGAAATATCTAAATTTGTTATAGATTTTGTTCTAGGAAGAGGAATAGGATTTTCACTACTTTCTAAAACAGGAGTTGATGAAATTGGAGGGTCGAAATATTTTCTTTCGATAGGTTTTTCAATTTCAGGGATCTTTTTTCGTGAAGATCCGTGGGGAGTTTCCAAAATTATTTTAATATTTTCGGGAGTTAGGAGCTTTTTAATTTCAATATTATTTTTAATGGTTAATACAATATCCTCTTGAATTTTTTGTCGAGAGAATGTGACAATGTTAACCTTTATATTCAAATTTTTACATAAATTTAAAATTTCTTGATTAGTCGCTTTTAAGAGCCAATCAAATTTAATTTTAGGGGAATTGGGCTCCGTTAGGTTTTCCCAATTTTTGTTCATAAAAATATTTTTTCACAAAATTAATTATAAAAACACTTCTTAAAAAATAAGGGGAAACGCGAATTATAATTAATATTAATTCATTACTTTTATTTGTGTTTTACAGCAACTTGAAGATCCAGATGTGGCAACTGTAGCAGGATGTCGATGGGCGGCGAATATATTTACGATTGTTTTGAATTATTTTTTGTAAATATAATTTTTCTCCGGGTATTGTAGTCCCACGACGTGTTTATTTTCTCTTTTCTGGTCTTTTTCCACTCGCGGTATACCTCTACTTCCTATTCCTTAGAGCGCGCCTTACGCTTTTCTCTAAGTACTTTACTAGAGTTTTCAAGGTAACCAATTGAAGTACTTCGGACACAGAAAAAGAAGAAAATACCTTGAAGCAGCAGCCTTGGATCCGCGTTGTTGAATGGACAGGAACAATTTTTATTTTATTTTAAAAAAAAATTTCGGAAGAAAAAAATTAAAAAAAAATTTTTTAGAAAATTTTAAAATTTTTTTTTTTAGTACTTGAGCGAGGATTCGATATCGCAAAAGCAAACCAGTTGGGCGCCAACAATGTAACGGCCAAAAGAGGTTGCTTAGTACTGGAAACTAACCTCTTTTGGGGCGATTACACTTCCTTCGAGATACAATAATATTCACAGGAATATTATCGTACTCGAGAATTATTTTAATAAATTGAATTTACTATCCACGACTATTGTGGACCTTAACTTATATGAGAGACTTTAGTTAAAATTAAAAACACAATAATTTTTATGACTTTACTTTCAAAACACAATATTAGAATTACAAGTATTCATTCACAGTCAAAGACTGGAAGAATATTGTTGGTACAGTTTAAGACTGACCAGGTATTTACAATATGATACAATAAAGTTCGACACAATACAATACAATGCAATACAATACAATACAATTAATTTACTGAAAACCAGAGTTTATATACCTGTCAAGGTAAATGGTTTTCTATGGTATTGTGAATGAAGTAGGGATTTGCTGATTTAGGTATTTAATTATTTCGAGAATATTCGACTACCAGAATGTTCAGGTGTTCGAATATTCTGTTGAAAAACGTGTAGTGGTCGTTGGCAGGAAGTAACGGTACTTTCGCCAGTTGACAGTACATGTTAGTGAAAGAATTTGCTTAGTAAGAAAAACGTATTTTTCTGTGAATGAAATATGTACGTCAATATTAAAATATGACGAACATATTCGTTACAGGTCCATTGATTAAAATATTCCGAATTACCAAAGGAAAATATATTCGATAATAAAAAAAAATAATAACGGATCACGTCCACGAGAACAAGATACGATTAGAATATATATATATAAGAACATGAAGAAAGTCAAACAAAACAGCAAAAACCGAACAAAACAACGAATAAATCAATATAATGGTGAATACCTGAAAAATAGGATAACTATCGATGGGGAGAGGGTAGTAGAAAAGAAAAAAAAATAACAATAAGTCAAGGATAGGAACTTCAACATTAAGAACAAAATATAATACGAGTGGTTCGAGAAAAGTGAAAGAAAAAAAAAACTTAAGTTTCTACGATGTTTACAATTAATTAAGAAACATGGGAGTGTGTCGATGAAATCCCGGTATTTTGAACAATGATCGATATTTGAGCAGGACTATGATGGAGATTACAGTACTCTTCTTGGTAGATCATACCGGTGTCGATAGTTTTGGTCCTCTTTGACAAGGAGGATCTCCCCTTTTGTTGGTTCCCCTCGTACAGCTCGAAGATATTTTCTGGCGAACAGAGCTCCCAGGACCATCCTGTTGATATCGAGCATCGGGTGTCTAACGAGGTAGAATGTTTCTTCGAATTGAACCCTGGTCCGGCTAATAAGGTTCATTGTGACCATTTCATTGGACTCCATCGTCTTTGGAACGGACCAGTCACACGTCCAGGTGGCTTGGCTCACTAATGTCAGTTGCTGGCTGGCGGAGATAACCTTTTTGTTCATGTATGACACCTGTGAGCTGGTGTTGAAACATAACATTTTCTCCTTACCTACGAAGATCGTCTTTTCCATAATGAAGGCGACACAGAACACCTTCGGTATCATGGCCTTCATTTCTCAAACTGACATAACTCTCACCTCAGTTCCAAAGCAGTACTCGATTTCCTCCAATAGTTCTTTCGGTATTTCACCAATGGGGACTGCTGGGGCTGGTTTGTTCTCGTCATCGTCGTCTTCGATCTCGATGCAAGTCCGAGCTCCCGGGAAATCCTCGAACAAATAAAACTACTGAGCATGGAAACGAAGTCTCAGATCAGAGAGTAATTTGACTACTTCGAAAGAAAAATCGATCGATTGCCGATCTCGAGAGACCCGATGGCACAAACTACTCGGAGAGAAATGTCGGACATTCCAGCAGGTTTCAGACCCGAAATACCACCTCCAACAATCATAAAACATCTCAAAGATATGACGGTCAGTACATATCTACCGAATCAAAGAGAAAGAACACCGATACGAAGACGTCGTGAAACAGGAGGAAACCAGACGTTCTCGAGAATAGCACCGCTGCAGAAATAGGGAGTTCTGGACCAAGACGACGAACAATTAGGTCGAGTATTTGGCAAAATGATGGACGTAAACAAGTTTCCTGGAGGAGCAGTTTATCGAGAGAATTGGGGATACCAACAAGCCCGAGATCATTTCGTAACAGTCTACTGGAACAAGTTGAGAAGGCAAGCCCAAGTGCAAGCCATTTGAGATGGCCAGTACAATCTGAGAAAATACAGAATATACACCCCCGAATC
Source organism: Ericerus pela (assembly GCA_011428145.1). Taxonomy (NCBI): domain Eukaryota; kingdom Metazoa; phylum Arthropoda; class Insecta; order Hemiptera; family Coccidae; genus Ericerus; species Ericerus pela. Next base: position 654,099 of record WOFM01000635.1, on the reverse strand, counting down.
AACTCGCGAACTGTTGATCAAATTTTATCATGAAGAATTCACCCATCCAGGATCTCGGAAAACACTGGAACTAGTGCGACGATTCTTCAATTGGCCTGGATCGAAATACGAGATCGAACTATTCTGCTCAAACTGCGAAACCTGTAAAAAATCAAAAAATACAAATACGACATTATCGGGCCCTTTCTTATCAGTCTTTGCTGATAAACCTGGTCAACTGTTGTCCATCAATCTGTACGGTCCATTACCATCAGGACGTGGAAACGTAAATCAAATCTTCGTTGTTATGGACGTATTCTCCAAGTTTACGAAGCTATATACAATAAACAAAGCTTCGGTTAATGTCTGCATCGATAGGATGAACCGTTTTATTGAAAAATACGGTAAACCTGAAACGATTCTGTCCGATAATGGAAGCCAATTTACAACGAGAGACTGGATTGATCACTGGAAACAGTTAAAAATACAGCCGAGATTCACATCACCATATACGCCATCATCGAATCCAGTCGAAACACGAATGAAAATCATAGGCGATGTCCTTCGAATAAAGTGTCCAACTAAACACAGCAACTGGTATCAACACATCGACGATATAGAGCGTAGGCTAAACCACATCGAACACGTTACAACTGGGATACCACCAGCAACGTTGATGGAAAAAGTAAAATTCGATTACGAAGGAAGAGCGATATCATTAACCAACGAAGAATATAGAATGTTCTTGGAAAAAGCCATAAAAAACACAAAGAAAACACTCGCAAGGCGAAGAAAGAATAACGAAAGTAAAAATCTCACCGATCTCAAGGTTGGAGATATGATATACACAAAAAATCATACACTTTCTGATAAAGCCGTCGGAGTCTCGTCGAAACTCAACCCAAAATTCGTTGGCCCCTGCGAAATCATCGAGGTGAAGGGAAGCTATCGAGTCCGTACGCCTGATGGGAAAATCCTCCAACGAAATGTACACAAATTCAAACGATAAAATCCATCTGCAATCAAAAAACAATGCTAATCTGAAACAAAAACATTTCGAAAATAAATCCCAATAATCAACGACACGAACTAATCAAGATAAATACAAGATAATTCAATTACAAAAAGAGATAATTCTACTTACATCAACGTCACACCCTTCATCGTAGAGTTCAACAACCATGACATCGCGTCATTGATCAATCAACTCACCAGTGATCATCAACTCATCGACGACATCGTGGTCAGGGGGGGGGAGTGATCAGGAATCACGATCAAACAACAACGCAGATCTCATAACAACGACCAACCAAACGACAAACGAGTTTGTGAAACATCAAAGTTTAGAAAATTAATGTGGTTTTCCTTTTTGTTATTACTAATTATTGTTACCATTATCGTCCAAAGAATATCGATACGTAAGTACATCAACTCAGATTCCGTAATAAAATAATTAGATAGTAGATTCATAAAGTACAAGCTCTGTCATATTAATTTAGTCAAAATGGCCGAGCAAAACTTGCCCGAATCATCGATCGTTGTGGAAAGAGTTAAAGCCCGATTTATCAAGATCTCGGGCAAAAATGAGCAGTTTTTGAAGGCGTTAAAAGAACAGTTGAAGGTTGCATCACATAACCAAACTGTGACTTCGAGGGCGCTAGCGGAAAGAGCAACCTTTCATGCTGAGCAGGCAACATCCATCAAAGGACAAGTAAACTTTCTCGACCGCGTCATCGTATTGGAGGACAACAAGCGGGGTCAAATCCTACGTGGCATGGAGATCCTCGAGGAGATTGTCAAGAGCCAGAATAAGGAAATCGAAACGTTACGAGCACAAGTGACGCAGCTGAACACCGAGTTGAACAAGGTGAGCGTCTATAATGCAGAACATTTTGCTAAAACCCTTCCCCAATGCGACATCATAATCTCACGAATTTCAACACAACCCAGAAGGGAAGAAATTAAAATAACGTTATTAAAAGAGGGGGACAAACTATCGGTGAAAAAGAAGGTAGAAAAAGACAACACCAACCGAAATGAACCTCAGAAAAAAAATAAAGCCCCCAAAAATAACAAAGAGAATATAACAAAGAGTGATCAATTTCATAGGGCTCCAATCGTGATCGTAAAAGACGGACAGAGATCGATATCAAGTGGGAAATCGGTCACAATAAGCGACCCAAAGGAAATCAAAGAAGAAAGGGGTAAGAGCCTAACGAATTATAAAATCCCAAAAAAATTAAGGGATTCTAAGGAACTAACGGTGTTTCCAGTAGAACGAGACATCGACGAGGGAACCTCTACATCAAAGGATCTTGCTCCAGCAGTCCCAATCGAAGAGATCCCAGAGGAGTTATTAAGGCAGCCCGAGTACTGTCCGGGGACCGACAGAAATGAAGGCCATCATACCCAAAGTATTTTGTGTAGTCTTCATTCTTGAGAAAACCATCTTCACCGGGAGGGAGAAGATGCTATGCTTCGATACCAGCTCGCAGGTATCGTATATGAACAAAAAAGTAATTTCCACGAACCAACAATTAACGCTGGTGGCTCGAACAACATGGTCTTGCGATTGGTCTACCCCAAAGACCATGGAATCGAACAAGACGGTGACCATGAATCTCATCAGTCGGACAGGGGTGGAATTTGAGGAGACATTCTACTTGGTACACCATCCTAACCTCGATATCAATAGGATGGTCATCGGAGCAACATTCGCGAGAAAATACTTGCGAGCGGTATTGGGCGAGCCAACACGGGGAGAGATTCTCTTAGTCAAGGACGACAAGACATTCAGACATAAGTACAAACTCCCTCGAAGAGTTCTATAAACGACTTTTGTTTTTTTGTTGTTGTTTTTGTTCCTCACGATCAATCGAATATTAACCCTTCATCGATAAAAGGAGTGAATCTATTTTTGTCATTATCAATACCTATCGAAGTATATCGACTCGCTCTTGATTTGTAGTGTAGTAATGTGTTCCTATTATTATTTCTGTTCCTTTTGTTACTTGTTTGCCTTATATAATTTTAAGCAGTATTATTTTCTACTTTGACGTAATCCCTGTTGTTTTTTTTTTTCTTTTCACCCTCGAACATATGCTTTCTCTTTGATTGTCCTTCCAACTATAATTATGTAGTATCCCCAGATTATCGTTTTTTTTTTAGAGGTAAAATACTCCTACCTGTTATTATCAAAAATATTATTGTTTGCGTGTTCTTATATATATGTATACTTCTTTGTTTGTCACTAGCTTAATATATCGACCCGTTAATATCCATTCTCGTATTAATATTGTTCCTCGTTTCTCAGGATGTACGTTCGTTTTTTTTCTCTATCGTTTCCTCGGATGCAAGTTTTTTTTTTTTTATTATTACTTTTACCGAATATATTTTGTTTTGTTAAATCCTGAGTATTTTAATCATTGGACCAAGCTTTTCTCTACCATACTTTGCTTTAGCTAAGTTACCAAATGTCCGAAGGCTGCGGGTAGTCCCTCGCTTCAAAATTTGGGGGGGGGAGTTGTGACATCTGATTACCCGGAGCCTTCCCTTCACGTCACCATCGACTTGTACTATCATTACGATAGGGAACGGCTCTCGAATTCTAAGTTTGTAATGACGATAAGGTAAACGGGAAATACGCTGATTCCCCAATGGAAATAAATTCCTAAAGTCTAAGAAACATCAGAGACACGTCGATTAACTACTTTTAACGATATGGTGACGTGTAGAATTACAATATCGATCATTGGTGAACCAAATCTTATCTCTCTTGACTGTCCACGTTTTTGGCCTAAGAGTGGACAGTCAGTCTCATTTTAGACGTGATAGTTTCTCGTTCGTCGTGAATACGAAACATTATTCACGATATAATACAGCTCTTTTATACGACAGCAAGTCACCATTAAATTGTTTTCACCGATACTTTCGAATGTGAACGTCAGTAGTAGACTTAAATAACTCCAGATATTATTCCTTCAAATTCAAGACGAATATCCTCTCGAGATTTGATGGTTCACCGAACTTCGAGAACCATGAGGCGATGTGATGTATAACCTGCACAACCTGACGTTAGTTACCATACTTGTAAGTAACCTAAGAAGGAACTTGGTATTCCATTAATGAAACTGGTAATTTTTTAATAATTTATTTATTATACTTTTTCTTGATATAACTTATACTTAATAAATTGAAACAATACATAATATAATTAATTATGTTCAATTGGTTTTGTTTTTTCACCTACTATAGCAAGAAGTACATTTTCCAAAAATTGTATCACCAGTTCCTGATTTTTATTGCACTGAATCTGAAAGAATTGATGATGAAGGACTGTCTACTGACAATTTTAATGAACGGGTAAATATACATACCTGTTTGTCTTCATAAATATTTTCTCAACACAATGATGTGTGGTATTACATCAATAATTCATAATGTTTTCATTTATTAGTTCAATAATGAAGAAATTATAGAAGTTTTGTCTATACCTGAATCACCAATTGTTCAATCCATATTTCCATCTAAATCAAACTGGTCAGAAGAGGTGACATGCAGTATTCCTAAAGTAGTTCCTAATTTGAAAGTTAGAGAGGTATGTCAGTATAAATATTTTGTTTTAATTATTTAATTAAAACGAAGTTATTCATTTAAACTTATTTCTCTTCTTATCTTTTTCTTTTAAATAAAGATGCCAACCTCTTCTGAAGACAGGAGCCTAAACAAGCAGCAAGCTATCACTCCTTTGAAAATTAAGACATTACATCGTAATTGTAAGAAGGCATATCAATCTTCATTCAAATCTGAAGGTATTTAAAAAAATTAACCATTTAGTTCATTTACATTATAAATGTTTGTTTTACTTTTTGATTCCTATTTTTATTAATAATGTACATTATTTACAGGATCTTCTCAATTGTTAGAGATACAGGAACAGCAACTAAAAATTGAGGAAAAAAAGTTAATCCTGTATGAAAGAAAAGTAGTAGTGGCAGAAGAAAAAAATAAAATACTTCAACAGATTGCAACTGCTTTGACAGCATTCTCCAATCATTGAGTTTTTTCAATTTTTATAAAATAGGTAATTGAGATTTGTAATTCAGAATGACCAATTGTATTTTTCCAAGTTTTGCATTTATTATTTAAAGATAAATTTTGAGTTTCCTAACATCTTACTACTAGTGGAGCCGGTCAAGTCTTTTGGCCAAATTCGTTCACTTTAAATCGTTCTGGGAGTCGTTTGCGAGAAGTGAATCATTTGAATGAATCGGTTGCTGTATGCGGAAAGGAAAGATTTTTTTCAGAACCGGATTAGCAGTACAAGGAGGAGGGGAACTGGATAGGAAGCACAACTGGGCTACGTATTTTTTTCAGGTATAGGAGGGGAATTGATTACGAGTTCCTACATATGGGGTGCGTTTTTTCAACTGTGGGAGGGGAACTGAATTTGCGCACAATTGGTTGACATCTTTTTTTCAGGTGCGTATTTTTTTTGGGTGCGGGAATCTGAATAGTCTGTTGGCCAAATTCGTTTACTTTGAATCGTTCTGGGCGTTGTTTGCGGGAAGTGAATCATTTGAATGAATTGGTTGCTGTGTGGGGAAAGGGAAGATTTTTTTTGGAACCGATTTAGCAGTACAAGGATGAGGGGAACTGGATAATAAGCGCAACTGGACTACGTATTTTTTTTCTGGTATGGGAGGGGAATTAATTACAAGTTCTTACATATGGTGTGCGGGGTGGTGTGAAGTTGTCAGGCAGGTATATTAGGTATATGGAAGGAAGGGCGGGTAAGGGAAGATATTTCTTTTTATATTAGGAATCGGAAGTTGATAGGGATGTTTTTATTGTTTTTCAAAATTTTTATTTTATCTGGAAGAAACCTTGAATAATATGATGAAACTATAATACATGCACTATTGTGAGGTAAAGAATTTTGGTATTCATTCTTTAGTGTGTGCATTGGAAAACAAAATACCATAATCACTTCCAATGGAGTTCTATTTGTCTTATAAACAATCTATTGATTTTGTGATTTTTAAATCAATGCAAAATTCTGTGAAAAAAATAAGGAAATTGCCTGGTTGATAATATGTAAAAATAAAATAGAGATTCTATTATAAAATAGAAATTAAGATTCTGGAAGATTCTTATTATAGTGAGAAAAAATTACAAGAAATTTTTAGAGAAAATGGATAGAATTTATTGTATTTCAAAGAATCAAAAAATCTGGAGTTTCTTTTGTGAGATATGTAACAGGATTGATAATATTGGTTAGAAATTAGGGAAAAAATCTGGAAGTTTCTTAATTGATCATGTAGGAGAAATTTGGAGATACAATAGCTCGCAAAGAATATAAAAATCCAAATGTTGAGGCAAGATTTTCATTAGTTCTCCAGCATTTGCCAATGTTCAAAGTGGTTAAAACTAGGTTCTCAGTAAATATCAAGTACCTAATGAGTATTTTGATTTCTAAATAATTTGTACAGTGAACACTTACCATTTCAAAGTTTACTTTTGTGATTATCATTAATGTCCATAGTTGATTAAATTTTTTAGTGTGATTTTAAATAATTTTTCCGCATACAAAATATTAAATCAAGTAAGTCCTTTGTTCAGTATTTAATTTTTTTTTGTTTTTCTGGAGATTACCAAATATGTATTTACTTATACTTAGTTGTATTTTTTTCAAAATTTTTGTACTCTTATCTACAATTAATTTTTACATAGATACCTAATACATATAATTATATACTTTTTAATAGAATGTATCCTTCAAAAAGAGCAAAATTATCTGAAATTAATGATTTTAAAAATGAGAAACCGTGTTTTACTATTGATTCTATACTCAGCGATGAAGCCCAAAAAACTAATGGTAAAACATTTTTTTTATGATTTATTATTCTTGAAGGATAGGTACTTTTTTTGTGGAATTTTTAAAATTAATACTTATTAATTATAAATTAGGTATATCAGATGCAAATATGGAATCAGCCATACCAGATTTAATCGACAGTTTACAAAATAATGAGAATACGTTACTGGATGAAGCTCACCAAATTAGTGGTAAAATATTTTTATGATTATTATGTCTTATTCAAGTATAATAATTTTTAAACTTTTAAAATTAATTTGCATTTTTGTACTTAATTAATAATTTATAGCACTTGCAAATAATATGGAATCTGGATTACCCATTTCATTCGAAGGCTCACAAAATACAGAAAATATGTTTGTTGATCATGCAGACAGAATGGAAAAATGTGATTTTTTCTATAATTTCATTCCAAATTGAAAAAAATTTTTTCCTTGGGGTAGGAAGTTAATTTCTATTTCTCTTTCTTATTTTAGATTATTTCAATTTACAATCTCATGTACCTTCAAACAAAGGAAATGACACAAGTCACCAGATCAGATATATGTCTCCTGTATTATTTGAGAGTAATAAAAATGAACCAATGGGTGAACAATCAAATTCTGCTCCATGTTTGTATTGTAATAATAATCCCAAAATAAAATAGTTTTTTTCAATTTTTTTCACTTATTAATAAAATTATTTTTATTTTACAGTCGAGTCTGACAAAATAATTACAGTTGAGGCACATAATGAGAATGTGGAAGCTGATGAGCCTGAAACAGATAATTTGGATAATAATCCAATCTCTGCTAATGATGGTGAGAAAACTTTTGTTTTCCTACTATTTTTATCTGTACAGTAAGGTATAGGTAAAATTACGTGAGCTTGGAGAGGGAGTTCTTTGAAAAGTTCTTAGTACCTACCTAGCTATACACCCCCAAAAAAATATTTATCTTCCAAAAAAGAAGGCTTAACATTTTTTATTTTTTATTCTCTAGATGACTTCTACGAATTGATATTTTCTTATTCCCGAGTAATTTAGAAATTTGGTGCTGAAGAAAAACATATACAATTTAAACTAAAAGATTCTCCAAACCCACTTATAACTATTAAAGAAACATTTGTTCGATTATTAAGAAAATTAAAATAGAGCACACATCCATCGGATAAAATAGGTTTTACTTAAAGATCGAATGATGTTTCTGTAAACCCTATATGGTTATCAAAAAGACGAATTGATCAGCTCGATAGTGATGTGGTGTTGGCAGAAATAGAACATCGTATACAAAGCAATGAAAAAATTTTGGCATCCACCCTGTTATACTTAAAGGCTACAATTTTTTATGGTATTGATGGAAGAGGTAAAGACCGACTAAATTATCGTTTTGTTGAGCCTAGAAGGAGAGCTCTTGTCAAAAAGTCTACCGTCTCCATCACAAATACGGATGATTTATGCTTACCCAGGGAAATTGTGACAGGAATTGCTCTTTTAGAGAAAAATGAATCCCAAGAAAAGAAAGCATTGTACAATTCAATTCGAAGGTATCCAAATTTACAGAAAAAGAAAGCTGAGGAATTATGCATCAATGTTGGAGTCAATATAGAACAATTAGGAGGTGGAGTGGAGGCTCTAGATATGTTCCAACAGTACCTAAACGATTATAAAATTACTGTGTACGATGACATTGATGGCAGATCTATATTCTATTAACATCCTAGAATAGTATCTGAAAAATTTATTGATTTGAGTTATTTTGAACACCATTACAACCTGATCAATTCCATAACTGAATTTGTGGGAAAAAATTATTATTGCCGACAATGTAATACGGGATTCAAAGTTAAGGAGAGACATCGTTGTTTTAATCAATGCAAAATATGTCTTAAATCACCTAGACATCTTTATTCATCAATGCAAAGACTGCGGAATAATTTTTAAAAATAGAGTATGTTTGAATAATCATAAATTACCATATTTTCCCAAAGGGAAGGTCAGTTTGTGATGTCATCAAATATTGCCAATTATGCAAAAAAATTTACAGCCTAGCTAATATAAAAGAACACAAATGCCATCACGTAAAATGTTCAAACTGCCATAAGTATTTACCAATGACGCATCTTTGCCACATTCTACCCTTGAAAATGAAAACTACAAAGAAAAATGTGAAATTTGTGTTCTTTGATTTTGAGAGTCAGCAAGATGTAATAAATAACAGAAGAGAATATAAACATATTCCAAATTTTGTGGTAATACAAATACAATGCAGTCAATGCATCGATGATGTGTGCATTGAAGATGGCTGTGTAATGTGTGGCAAGAGAGAACATATATCCAGAGATATTGAAGGAAATGAGCTACTCTCTTGGGTTTCAAAATTCTCACACACGATACTGAAAAATTTTAAAATATATACGTATTTGCTCACAATCTTCGTGGATACGATGGTCAATTCATTCTTAAATTTATGATCGAAGAAAAAAATTGGGCTCCAGAAGTTTTACTAAATGGCAGTTTAATCCAGAGTATTAAATACGATAAATTGGTATTCAAAGATTCTCTTAACTTCTTTAATGCTCCACTCTCGGCTCTACCAGGAATGATGGGCATCAGTGGCGAAAAGAAAGGGTACTTCCCACATTATTTTAATACCCATGATAATCAAAATTACATCAGAGACTTATCTGGTCAAGAATTTTACGGTGTCGATGAGTTTAGTACTAAAGATAGAGAGAAATTCATAGAGTGGTGGGAAAAAGAAAGAAAAAAATCCAGAGTTTAATTTCAAAAAAGAAATTCTCTCATATTGTAGATCCGATGTGAATATTCTAAGAAAGGCTACCCTCAAGTTTTGGAAACTTTTTCTAGAAACTAGTGGTACAGACCCCTTAGAATCTGTCACAATTGCTGGAGCTTGCATGAACCTATTTCGAACCAAATATTTGAAAGAGGACTTGGTGGGTCTCATGCCATTTAAAGAATATAGAGCCTCAGATCAACAGTTACAAGAAGCTCTAGCATGGTTAAAATATGTGGCCAAAGAAAACAATATTGCAATATCTACGGTTGAAACTGAATCTGAAGTGATGATTGGCAGTACAAAGTGGATGGATTTTGTGATAATTTCAACGGGAAGGCTACTGTATTTGAATACCATGTGAGTTGAAATTTCCAAAGTTCTACTTATTTATCATAATGTTAAATTACATTCGGTTTTTGTTTTGCTCCTTCTGTTCATTTAGGGTTGTTATTTTAAGGACTGTCTGCAATGCTATCCCGCTAATACTCTGCAGATTAAATCCGCTCCACAATTTGAAACAATGACCATGCGATATTTAAACACAATAAAGAAAACAGAACACATCCAGTCTATGGGTTTTGAGTTGATTGAAATGTGGAGTTGTCAGTTCAAGACTCAATGCATGTTATACCCAAGTATTCAGTCTTTTTTAGAAATTCTCTCATTTGTCAAACCACTAAATCCTCGAGATGCATTTTTTGAAAGGCAAATAGAAATGTTTAAAAAATATGCCAAAGCCGATGGTGACAGGGTAATTAAATATTTTGATGTCTGCTCCCTATATCCCTATATATGTAAATATGGTGTTTTTCCTATTGATCATTCAATCATTTACCTTGAAAATTTCCCATCCTTTGATGGATTAATTGGTTTTGCAAAAGTTATAATTTTACCTCCTAAAAATCTATTTTTTCCTGTTCTTCCTGTAAAATCCAATAATAAACTCATTTTTGGATTATGTGCAAAATGTATCGGCTCCTTGAATCAAGCAGAATGTCAGCACAATGATGAGGAGCAGCAGTTTGAGGGTACTTATGCATGCGCAGAAATACAAAAGCCTTATCACTTGGGTATAAAATAGTAAAAATATATGAAATATGGTTTTACAGAAGCACAGTTTTCCATATTCAGTCTGGCTCTGGGGGAATATTTGCTTGATATACATATAGACACTTTTCTCAAATTAAAGCAAGAAGCCTCTTGTTTTCCTTCAAGAATCAAAACAGAAGAGGATAAAAATGCGTACATAGAGGAAATGGAACAGCAGGAAAATGTCAAATTGGACTTGGAGAAAATTGAAACAAACCTTGGATTAGGTTCCTTAGCCAAAATGACCTTAAATTCTCTTTGGTGAGTATCTAAAATATTATTTTCTCATCCTTTTATTAGTAAAATTGTATTTTGACTGGCTATATATGTACCTACCTACATAATTGATTTTTTTTTTATTTTTAGGGGGAAGTTTCCTCAACGCTCAGACTTACCACAAACATCTATCATGAATGAACCTAACATTTTTTACAAACTCATCAACAATCCAGCAGTAGAAGTGAGAGACACTCATTTTGTTAACGAAGAAATTTGCGTGGTAAATTGGAACTATACTTCGGAGGAACTGCCAGCGACTAATTTTACAAGTATTGCGATAGCTGCCCATGTCACTGCCCAGGCCAGGCTCCACTTATATTCCTTCCTCGAAATACTACAAGACAGAGCGCTGTATTGCGATACTGATAGTATATTCTTCAGCGATGGTCCAGATGACCCAAAAATTCAAAAGGGTGACTTTTTAGGTCAAATGACCGATGAGTTGGATAAATGGCCTGGTTCATATATTTCAGAATTTGTTTGTGGTAAGTATATCAACTTCTTTTTTGTTTAAATAACCCACTCCACCTGATATATTTCTAATTCTCTTTTACTTTTATTAAAATTACAGAAGGACCCAAAAATTATGCTTATAAAGTGAAGAAGCAGTGTGGCAAAGAATTTACCATTTGCAAAGTTCATGGTCTCACACTGAATTATGATACGACCAAAGTTATTAATTTTGAGTCAATCAAGCATTTTGTACTGAAGCCTCCAGAGAAGCCTTTAAAGGTTACTTACAAAAATAAAATTCAGAGAAAGCCCCATTGGAGACTGGTTACCAAAGAAATGAAGAAGAAGTATAATTCAGTTCCTCCTAAAAGGCGCCTACTTCATGATTTTTCAACTTTACCATTTGGATACATCAACACACCTTGCAATTAATATGATGTCTTCTTTTCAAACACCTTCTTAATTATATTGGTACTAAGAGCTTTTTCAATATTTTTATGATGAACCTATAGGATGTACAATATTAAGAATTTTCTTTTATTCTAATTATCATCTTGTTTTACAGATTATCAAGTTCATCGTATGAATATAGATTGTTGGAGTGAAATATTTAAATACTTGGACAATTTAGACTTATTTTCTATGGCGCAAGTCAATCATATTTTCTGGAGAGCTGCAGTTATAGAAGCTGAGAAACGTGACAGATGGTTAAAGAATCATAAATTAAATTACCATGCAATAGCACCATATATTTCAGATGGGCTCGATTACTGTTTGTATGTTGAAATTGTAATTGCATACCTATTATTTTTTTCAATCTACTTTCAAAGACAAACAAATAATTTTTTTTATTATTGCTTTCAGATGGGAAGATATTGTTTACCCAAATACTCAGCCTCTACTCTCTGAAGACAGATACTATTCCTATGATATTGTGATAGATTTTGGATTACACTGTTCAACCACTTGTACAATTAACACACATTTCCATTAACTACATCGCGATCCTTATATTTTTTGTGAATGTAATTTTGACTACGAAGAATGTACATTTTTCAATTTACATAGACCATGTGCCTGTCGTTAGATGGAGAAAATAAATTTTTAAGATAAAAATAATTTGTCAGCATTTGAATTATTATTTATTACAGAATTTCATATATAGTATATATATATATATGTATATAAAACAATATTTAAATCTATATGGACAATTCATTGGACAATATAAGTATATATAAACACTAGAACATAGGACTATTACCATAAAAACTAGAAATAACTAAGTTATCTTCATCTTGAAATACAGTAGGAAGTTGCTTAAAAATTTTATCAGCACCATAGTAAATCAACTCGGCAGCACATTTTTGCTCAACAACACTTTTATCAAAATTCATAATAAAACAGTTAAAATAAATATCTTTGCATTTCAACTCCAACTCCTCTTTAGTTACTTCAATGGTAGAAGGAAAAGATGAATGAATCTCATTAAAAATTAAATCATACACTTTTTTCACAGTTTCAATTACTTCTTTCAAGTTATTAAAAGCTAAAGAAATACAAGTATGCAATTTTCTATATCTTCTTCCATAGAAAAAACAAAAACTCACTTTTAATGTTTTTGTAACACCATAAGGTTCAGAAGAGCTTTCACCAACTGTCTGATCCAGAAATTTGCAGATGGTTTCATCAAAATTATTCAATGCTTGCCAATCTTCTTCAGTTAGATGAACATGTGCATGTTTCAAACCAGTTTTACCCAGTATTATGATGGGTTGAAAATCTTCCAGGTTAATACCAATTTTGAGGAATTTGTCCAAGCTGATATTATAAACAGTGTTGAATAGAACTTACTGGTCTTTGAAAAATTTTGAAGTGTCTTCTCCATTTATTCATAGAATGGTTGCCTTGGTTGTTGTTAACAGTATTTGCAGTACTTACGATGGTTTTTTGAGGATATTTACGCGCACAATGTTTATTAACATTATTCATTTCGATTTTTTCTTTAAAAAAAATAACAATATCACTTGGTAGAAAGAAATGAGCAAACAAAATTTGTCGAGTATGAATGATTTTCAACTAAATACGACTTGATTTGCAAAAGGCACAAGAGCAGAATGAATTCATCATATAGTTCAAATAATTTGAACCAGATTCACAACAGATTTATCAGGGAAAAGAGTGGAAGAATGTTATAGAGAGTTGAGTATCAACCAATCAGACAAGAGATTTAAACTTTCTAATTTCTAGTCTTTTCTAATACAAATAATTTTGTAAAGCTAGTAAAAACCTGTTAGTCTTCCGATAAAAAATTCTTTTGTTCATTGAGATATTTGTTTACCGTGGTTACAAATGATAACAAAGAGATGTAACACATTCAATAATCACATTCTTCTGTGGGAATAGTTAGTTTGGAATGTATTGGAAGTTGAAAATAAAGGTCTACACTTCTTGCTTCTCTTAGAATTGAAAATGGTTTTATACGTTAATCGGATCTTCTCATCATTATTCTCTTTATTTGAAGAGAAATTTCCAATAAAATCTTTTAAAGTGCGGTTCTGTGATTCATAACACAAATATACTAAACAATAAATGCCGCAAACATCACTAAAATGACTTTGTAAATCAGTATTGTTATAAGTCCACATTTGAGAGTTTCTCTGCATAAATGAAATAAAATTAGCATTCGTTGGCGGGAATCCAAAACTATCGAAATACTCACATTTTTCATGAGAATTTATATGTATAGCTAACAGTGACATCCTTCACCGAATGAATTATCGGTGTTAACGATAAGACTTGCGGGCAAATTTACTCATCTTGTTAATTCAACTGCAGCATACACATTCTTGAATAAGGCTGGAACGTGCATCATATCCCTTTTCAATTCGATCGTGTTCATTTTCAACTTTCTCCTCTATTTCTTTTGTTTCCACTGTTTCTTCTAATGTTTCCAACTCATGTGCTTTCAAATATTCTCTATAGTTTATACACTCTTCAAAGAGAACAGCCTTCAAAATAAATATGATAGTTGGGTGTATGTCGATAATAGAAACAATCGGGAGATGTTGTTACCGCTGGTAAACATTTTGCACGTCGACAATCCAAAGTATCTAAATCAATTGTAGTCTTTCTAGTAATTTTCTGAATATAACAGGCTCTCTCATTTTGTTTGATGAACAAATGGCTTGCATCTAATGTAACATCAATCAATAAACAAATAGCTTCCTTGAATGTTATATATCCATCCGTCTTTCCAAATTATGCCGTGATGATTTTCAGTTAAATATCGCGCACTGTTCTGAAGTCTGTAGATAACTTGACCACTTCACAAGGCAATTTGATTAAGCAATGAGCAATAACATCTGAGTACACTGAAATTATTGCCAATTCTTTCAAAATATACTTATTTCTATCATCTTTGAATGCTTAAAAATCAATTATAGACTCGGCCATTTCTTTTTTAAATATTATACCGAACACTATTTCAAACTACTCAACTTCACACCTGATCAAAACATATTAACAAAAATAAGTTGTTTTTTTCATCATCTATGTCCTGTTCCAGTTAGGAACTCATTCATGAGGGGGATATGAACTAAAGAAATAAACCATTTCAGTAAATAGGTATATTTAGTCAAAGTAAAAAATAAATAAATCCATTGAAACAACTTATTCAACTACCAAAATCTAAATTAACATTTCTCCTTTTGTCAATTTCTATGATATTATCAAACTCTGCATACATAATCATATTTAAAGATTCGGTTAAAGCTGTAGCAAATTTCAATTCTACCCTTATAGCACCATGTCTGATCAAATTCAAATGAGTTGGTATGCTGGCTGACAAATCGCTGGTCAAATCAAATGCATACAAGGCATATCCTCCAACAAAGTCTTCTTTTGTAATGTTGTGACCATGTGTATTTCTGTAAAATACTCCAGTACCACTAAATAGTGTGTGATAACTTTCAGCGTATAATTGTGTAGAGAAGTCCGGCTGGAATGGTTTTGAAGGTACTTGATGACCATCAACATAAACACATAGGTGGTTCAAATTGTAATGATGGAAATTAAAAGGTTCAACTTGAAATCTCTATTATATGTTTTATTACTAACAAGTCCAATGATTATTCGTTTAGGAAGTTGTCCTAAAATAATGTTATCACAAATGTGACTTGCTAAACCAGAAGCAATTGTTGAAACTTTGGTCTCTACTCTTATAATTGGGTATTTGGCATTGAATTTGTCCAAATTTTTAGAATGTGCCAATAAAATAGCGGGATTGATTTTAACCTTCCAAATTTTCAATGTTGCATCCAACATTTTTACTTTATATTTATCTTTAGCCGCGATTAAACTGAATGCATCACTCGTACATACAAATCTTAATCTGAGTTCTACACCATTTAGTAGATATTTTTCAGTATTCATAATGTCGCAGTGAATAGGTCCCAACATTTCAATTATTGAACTTCTTGCACTTATTACTCTTCGTTTTATGATACCATCATTCAGCAGGAAATTGGTCATTTTACCTGAGGTATCCCCATAAACAATGAACCAGTAAGATGCGTATTTTTTGAGTCAGTTCCATAATTTAATAAATTTTCAATGTAGGCTATGCTCTGTACATATAATTAGCCAAAGAGGATGAAACCAATTTTTGATTTAAAATAAATCCAGTTTGGACTTCATGCATTCGCAGGACTGAGCATGTAAGAAGGCCATTTCTATAGAATATTAATCGAATATGTCTTGAGAAACCAAATTATACTTTGAACGATGAGATTTAGTCTGCTTCTTTTTCCTCTTAGTTGTACGTTTCAATGGTATTTTTCATCTACTTGACTTTGAATTTTTCTTTTTCACCACTTTGTTCTTTGCTCGTGCTTTAATGGACTTGCGTCTTTGAGTTTTCTTCTTCGAATGACTAGTCTTTCTTTTTTTCCTGGGTTTATATCCTTCACCTTTTAAAGAACTGAAAAATTTATCCGTTGCTTTTCGTTTTAAATTATTTGTAGCATTTGACATGTTTGTATTGAAGGAGGTTCCCAGAGGAATTCCATTTCCTACATCATCTAACATATTTATTCCAGCACCAAATGCTTCTTTTCCAACTGTTAATGCACCTTTTTTGATTAAAGGCAAAGCTGCTCTAAAGAGTCCTCCCAAGAAACTTCCAATACCATGTCCTCGTTGAATTGGGGCTCCTTGATATCGAGAGTTTATGCCTCCTCCACCTTGCAGAGCATAATATTTTTTGTAGTTGTACGGATCAATTTGCATTTCCATTTTGAACACATCTAAAATGAAGTCTCATGTTCAGCTTACCCAATACAAATGGAATCAAGTTTCCTTCATTGTCTCTTATATGTATTTCAATAGTATCAAATTCTCGTTTGATCACAGGTAAATAATATGGATGGTTAAAAACGTGACTTACATTCTCGTTAGATATATTTTTTTTCAATTTTCACTATTTGTAGCAAAGGAGCAACACAATCTCCAACAAGGTTTGGTTCAACAATATCGCTATAGATGTACATGTGTGTTGGTAAACATTATGTTAATCTAGGAAGATATGGAGCTCTTGATGTCATGAACCTTGTCTCTATATTTATTGCACCTGTTGTTACAGCCACGGTGGTTTCTTTAAATTTTGGTCTATAAGAATCAACCAGTTTCAAATCAATTTCAGCAGAAGGCAGTTTGTATCCTAAAAGTAAAGCCAAACGTGCGCTTAAAATCACCGATCCAATTTTGTTGATATTATATTGGATAAAAAATCTATTCAATTTTTGATCGAAGGATATTTCAAGTTCTTCAGTTCCATCTTCTAATTTCTTAGCAATAGAATCTTCCTTATCATAAATACCTTTAGTGAGGTTATATGTTTTCAATTCAGAGGTATTAATAGTCATATTAAGCGAATACTGAATCTACATTTCAGAACTTTCAGGAATATTTTCAAAATGTGTCGGGTACTGTATTTCTGCTAGAGCAACTTCCCAATCACCATCATCTAAACTTACCCTTTGATGTAGTTTAGTAATATATCTTGCTAATGTGTTGTTGGGGTAATATTCCATCGAGGAATTGGATCGTAATGTTATGTGAAAATTGTTTCGCGGCATCTTTGATCACAACTGTTTCAAATCTTTGGCTAGAATCCAAAAGTTAAACACATGAGGATAACCTTTCCACGATACAAACTACTTCTTTCTGACACCTTTTCCTTTTGACTGTATTATTTTATCTATTTTGAATTCAGCGTGGGGGTTAAAGTGAATTTTTTGTAGTTCTGTTTCATAGAAATAACCATCAATGATCTCTTTGTTCAAGTCTTTTATTTCGTAAACAGGTACTGGATGACAAATTGCTTTATTTATTTTAAAAACTTCCTCGGTAAATGAATATTTGTAACCTTTTTCAAATATTCCTTTTTCACGAGCTAGTTGGATAAAGTCACCTTCTTTTAGGGCAGGTTTAATTTTTTTCTTCTGTTTCTCATCATATGTGTTGTGATAAACTTCCAAATTTTTTCATCATTAACATCATTTGGACTCATTTTTATTGTTGTGTGATACGAGTTATTATATGCTGCCACTAAATATTTTAAACCATCCAAATACTTGTGACTGTTTATATAATGAAGGTACCTCCACATCCTACTTTTTATGTTCGATTGAAACGTTTTACAACTGCAGCCTTTGTATCGGGGTTCCTAACAGTAAAATATATGATACCATTATCTTTGAGAAATTTCTGTACTTCCTTAGCAACAAATTTTTTACCATTGTCTGTCCTTAGATTTAATGGTTTCATTCCACATTCTCTGAAAATATTTTTGTAAGCGAGAACAATACTCTGAGCTCTTTTATCTTTCAAAGGTTCTACATATGCTTTCTATTGTTGTCAACAGAAACTTGATTCCATCATTATCATCCTTTAGTTTTTGCAAATCAACTAAATCAGATTCTCACAAATCATTAATATTTGTTACTATATAGAAATTTCGATGGAATTTTCTTCTTATTGGTTTGAACAATGTGTATGTATCCTGGGAAGCTGCCCAATCTTTCATCTTTTCTTTATCAACATCGTTTTTAGTTTTCTTTATTAGGGCATAAAATTGCCACCACACTCAAGCCATTTGCTTCAGCCTCTTGATTTAGCAGTTTTTAAATCACTCAAAATGAGATGGGATGCAAAGTTGGTAACCTGGCAAAGACAACACATTGGATTAAAGATGCCTAAAAAAGTTTTCTCAAATTTTGTTGGAGAAATATGGAGAGATAAACCCGAAAGTATTATTGTAAATGGTTTTGTAAAAAGAGGCATTTGTTCTTTTGATAAGACTGTTGTACAAAGAGAAAATTTTTCAGAAAGTGCATTAAAACGATGGGATGATTTTCAGCAGCAGGGGGCCACCAGTTTCATTGAATCAACAGATACAAATTCTCCAGACGCGACTATAATAAATCAAGTTGAACCATTATGTGATGATTTGCCAAATATATCTCAAATAGATCTACCCAGTTTGGAACCGGTTCAATCTACTTCAAAAGCTAATTTTGAAGAATTGTTACTTCAAACTGTTAAGCAGCGTGCAGTCACAGTGGGTCATCGTAAAAAAGTTGGAGGTGGAGCTGAAGTGTTAACTCATGAAGATTTTATGGATAGGCTTGCAAAAAAAAAAAATGAACTAAAAAAAGATGCCACAAAAACCGCTTCCAAAAAGAAAAAATTAAAGCCTGTTGAATCTTCATCATCGGATTCTCTGAGTGAATCCAATCTTAAAGATTCAGACACCAGCGAAGATTTTAGTGATTTAGAAAATAATAGTTCTGGAAATGCTGCTCAACAAAAATCAATATTACCTTCTACTCCACCAGATTTTGTTATTGGTCAGTTTGTTCTTGTAAAATTCAGAGACCCAGAAGAATTTTACATGGGACAAATTTTAAAAATCATGAAATTTAAAGTTGACATTAAATTTCTGCGAAAAAGCGTTAAAGTGAAGGATGCTTTTTTTTTTCCAACTGTTGATGATGTGATGGCAATTAGTAAAGCAGATATTGTCCAATTAGCCATACCCAGCTATCGTGGTAAAACTGTTCGCCAGAAAAGATATGTTTATTTTGATTTAGATTTTGTTATGAAAAATATAAAATAAAATTAATACTTTTTTTTAATAATAAAATTGATTTTTTTTTAACAATAAAATTGATACTTACCTTTTATTAAATTGAGTTTAAAAAGAAGAAAGAAGAGATTAAAAATAAATTTTAAAAATACTTGAATGAAAGAAATTCAATATTTTTCTATAATACTATGGCCTGATATGCTTTTTATATCAATTAAACAAGTTTTAAAACAATTTTACTTCAATTTATTTTTCAGTAAAATTGTTTAAAAAATTACCCTTCAGACCTTCATGCACAAAAAAGTTTGTAACTTATCGAAAAATTGAGATATTGTGATTTTTTTTTTTGGTAATGTAGTAAATTCAATGATCTACCACGTCCTGTTGTTTAAATATCCATAGAACAAACCGACTTTCTTCTGGAACACATTATTACATTTACACTGATAAACGGGGTAAATGTAACATACCAACTTGATTTTGTAAAACGAGTAAAAAATCTTACTCTGGGCATAGAACCTAAATTCAACACATAGAATCATAAGCCAATGCTGTAAGGTATATTTGTTTCAAGTTTCATCAAATTTGATTCATATCATTTGCCACCAGATAGAGCTAAAGTTGAACTAATCAAATTTTATGTTACAATTACTCCACTGCACCTTATGGAATAAAATGCGTTTCAACTCCAGCAGTAATATACAGAAATTTTTGGAACTTTTTGACTACAAAACTGAGGAGCTGAGGGGAGCTGGCATCAACATCGGAGATGACAAACAGACCCATAAGCTACACAGTGCACTTCTTAAAGTTTATGAATACACGCATGACTGGCCTGAAGTTGCAGATTAGAGAATAGCAGACCTACGAACGGTATCAATGAAAAATTATTGAGATATATGAGCAAAAAAATTGTAATTCAGAGGGGAACGAGTGTACAATCGACATTTTGATGATCCACGATTGAAAAACAGGGACTAGACTATGAATCTGCAAAAATGTCAATATATTTTTACAAAATTCATCACAGAATCAGTCTTGATATTTTTCAATAAGCCATCAGAAGAAAAATCAAATTTGATTCACACAAAATGGTATAATCAAATCCCTTCTACTTGATAAACTAATCCGACATAAAATGTCTCCATTAAACTAAAAAGAAAGTGAGTTGAATACATTGCTATAAAAAAGAAGTACAATCTTTCTTAGGGATAGTTAATTATTACAGATTTCATTTAGTTAAATGTGCACAAATAGGAGAACCACTTTATGACTTGCTCAAAGATGATGCAACTTTTTAATAAACAGACATTGAACAAAGAAATTTTGACACCTTCAAAAAAGCAATAAGTAATTGTATTCTCCAAGCACATCCTGACTGGGATTGAAAATTCTATATCATTACTGATGCATCAGAAGTAGCCATTTCAGGAATAATAGTTCAATATGACAATGACGACAACCTTAAAATTCTTGCCATGGTTAGTAGATTGATAAAACCTTCAGTAGAAAGAAATGTTAGCCTTTCTTTATGTAATATGAAAATGTGAATATATTTTAATCAGATGTGAGATATAAATTAAAACAGACCATAAAGCATTGTGTGGGGATTCACCCCGTAGGGATTTGAGGCTTGGCCTCCATCAACAGACGTTTGCCCTGGTCCATTACCAGCGGCTACTAATTGTCTACGGACATTAAAATAATACGTAGGCGCGACCAAACAGAGCTACGTCTATTTGTACTCTGTTTAGCCGCTAACCTAGTGCCGTTACATAGGCTAACGGACAAACTACATATTACATCGAATGTAGATTCGTTCTCCGTTTAGCCGATGTATAATACAAAGCCACGGCTAATGACGCAGCATTTGGCAGAAGGCGTGAAGTGGCGAAACGTTTATTCTTTGCCACTCACTTGCAGGGTGCGGGGGTACATCCGTATATACCTGCACACACAATACAATAAATTGCCAGTACACGATTCTCTCCACTAAAAGGGTTGGCACCCTATTACAAATAGTAAGTTGAGAGAGGACACGCAACACAGCCCGCCTTTAATATAGGTCTTTGCTACCTTCTGGTGGGTATTAGCCAATACCCACACATTGAAACATTTATTTACAATCTCTGATGTTTCACATAGAGTCTACAGATGGAGAGTGTATTTACAAGGTTTCGATATACAATCTATAGAACACATTTCTAGTATTGAAAATGTAGCCACAGATGCTCAAAGCAGATTCTGTGGAATTGATCCAAAGTAGAATCAAAAACAAAACTGCGAGTTTAATGATAATCGAAAATTTACAAGAAATACATTACCAACTGATGACAATAGGATACCAAAATTCTGAAGAACTTGACGACAATGCATAGGGCTTAAGGTATTACTGTTGGGAAGGATTTATATGTTTACTGTATGTAGTACTATACTCTATTTACGCTAAGAAGTGTGTGATGTCATAAAATATATCCAAACTTATCTGCTTGAAATATGATGTTTGTTTAGTTCACAAAATGATGCTTTTGTGCATCGATACCTTTTCCTCTCTCCCCTACTACCCTAATGACTATTATGATTCTGAAGTAGCTGAACAGAGTATAAATGATTAGATTTACATATATACAATACCTAACAAAAAAAAAATTACATAAACCGGGGTGTGATTTTGCAATTGGGAGGCGACCATGCACGGTCACGTTTTTCAAGATTTATGCGCAGCTAATTTAAGTTCTGTTGGTAGGACAACACTACAAATAGCCTCGTTGTAAAGAAGTGTGACTGTGCTTTACGTGGATGCCAAAAAAAAATTCAATTTTACCGCCTTACTCTTGTTGATATTTGTGATTAAATGTTGATGGTAACTCTACAAAAGTATTATCTGTTGACCATACTCGTACATGACTGAAGGTAAGTAATACATATTTCTAAATGGAAATTCTCCGCTCTTTTCAATGATGTTAATGACAACTCTGTATCTCCAATAGTTTTTGAGAAATTAATGAAAATATGGGGAGGGGTCACTTTGCATTGCCTATATTTTGTGTTTCATTGCAATATTTTATCATCAAAATAGATATGCTTTTAGAGCCATGGTATGTCATTATAAACAAAAAGCAGCGGCTCGGCGGTATGGAGATTATACATCAGGGGACCTGGTGAAGTGTTTAGAAGAAATTAGGAATGATAGTATATCAAAGGCAGAAGTAGCACGTAAATACATCTCCCTTCGGATGATTTTTCAGAGGTTAGCCAAAGAAAAGTCACAAACATCAAGTGGCAGATGATACAAATTCTGATACTTCGTCACCCACAATGTCTCCATTAATTTGTGAACCAGGCGGTCAACCAGTATTTTCACTCGAAGAAGTGCAAATATTCTGCAATCATGCGGTAGCTGTATCTGATTTTGATTTTCCCTTATCATCTTTAGATCTACGTATGCAGCTCTGGGATACATGGACTACAGGTGAACCGCCTAGAACAAGATATAATTGCAGTTCATCTGGCTGGTTTGATGAGCACTTGTTTGAGGACTGGTTCAAAAATTTGTTTCTCCGCTACACAAAACATAAAGTGCGGCCAAAAGTTATAATAGGGGATAATTTATCATCACATTTCTCGGATGAAGTTCTAAGGCTGTGTAGGGAAAATAATATTAGGTTTATGTGCCTTCCACCAAATGGTATGCACCTGACACAGCCCCTCGATGTATCATATTTTGACCCAACGAAAAGAGCATGGAGATTTATCTTAGGTGATTGGGGAATGACTGCTTCTGGTCAAAGATTTAAAATTATTCCCAAACAAGAATTTCCTCGTTTATTAAAACTATTAATGAATCAGTTGTTGACTAATAGTGGTGACAATCTTCGATCTGGTTTTGCAAAATGTTCGATTTATTCAATTAATGTTGATAGAATAATTAAACGTATTCCTGGATGTGCATAATAACAAAGCTGTTATAGAAGAATCTTTCAAGAAATTTTTAGTTGAAACGAGAGAGAAGGCTGTAGGTAATACTGGTCTGCGTCGGAGAAAGAAACAAAATGTAGAGCCAGGAAAGAGTCTTACTGCCGAGTTAGATGATGAAATGAATGATGAAGACGAGTTTCATGTAGTTGAGCTACAAGTACCAGCAGAATTAAGTGTTGCTGAGGCAAGTTTTTTGATTTATAATTTTAATTCATCTTTATTCAGTCCAGTCTATGCTTCGAAAGGAAACTCAAATCGGGTAGATTTAAAACAAGTACATATAGATTTAAAATTCTGATAGTATCCCTACTTATTTACACATTCAAGTTTTATAAAATTTCTTTTCTTATAGCTGCAAGCTGGGACATTTGTTGTAGTGCAGTACAAGTTTGATGATAAACGAGACATTTGCAACAAATCATTGTGCAGAAAATACTTTGGTGAAGTAGACATTGTTTTTGTAAACAAGGTCTACATTCGATTTATGCAGCCATATCATGGTCAAGTATCAGTGTTCCAGTTTTCAGACATTGACGACTACGATTATATTAAAAAAAAAACAAGTAGTGTCAAATTTAGAAAAACCCTTTATCTGTAGAAGCATTCACACCTTTAATAAACCTTATTTCTAAATTTATAGTGTTTATTCCCCCAATAAAATTGGATTTCAGCCTTTTTTTTTCTTTTTTTTTTTACCACCACGCAGTCAACCTTTTGCCGGGTGACTATGCATGGCTGCTTTGATCGCTTATAGCGACTAAAGCATACGAGCAATAAAATTTCTGTTTTTTGTAAATGGATTCTACAGATTTCAACTATTACAAAACACTACTCCTAGAAGCTGAGAAAAATGCAATCGAAGTTGAAAAAGTGAAAAAATCTATGCAAAGCCACCCCTCTGTTTACGATACGTCAAAATGAGAAAATGGTACCAATCGTTTTCTTATCTCACAAAACAGATGATTTTCGTCATCCAAACCACTAACCCTTTTGCGAGATCAATTTTAATACCCGGTTTGCAGGCAAACTGGGTAAAAAAAAAAAGAAAGAAAATTCGCACCGAAAGCGCTATTCAGAAATACAGCTGACTGTATATTATAATATGAGGGTAATCAACTTAATGTAACGATCGTATTCACCGAAAAACCAATTATAATAAATTCAGCGCAGTCTATGTAGGCAACCCGCATATTGATAATATCTTAATTGTCGAAGAATTGAAAAGTCCCAAAGCAGCACGTGGAGAGGGAACGAACAAAATAACTTTTTTCTTCTTCTTCTTTTTTTTTTTTTTTTCATTTCAACCTCCTCATACATTAGTGACCAGATTTATTTTGAGAAGAAGTCTAAAAGAGGTTGTCGACATGCTTGAACACACACCATCTGTACGCTGACTCAAGTGTGTCGGCACCTGAGTGTTAATAAAATTTAATGTGGGCACCTTCACAAAATATGGTTCTCGTCTCCATAACACATATTGCAGAATGGCTGTTTCTGATTCGACAATTTTGCCGCAATAATGAGTCCAACATTTGGTAACCTTGCAAACAGACACCTGGAGCCACTATGCGCTCAAACAGAGGAAGCAAAATAGAGCCGGAAGTACAGCGACGAGCCACTGAAGTGGGTGATAAAACGTAGACTATTTTTTAGGGCCTATAAAAAGCAACTTCAATTTTTATGCTAAAACTGAATCACGTCTTTATGTTCCTAGATTTTATTGGAAAATTTCGTACTTGTTCATTCGTAAGCTGTATTCTAAAAATCTCCACTGCGGTCGCTTAACATAGGTACCACATCGGAATGGGTAGGCTGTAACTTGGCTACAACCTGGGGTAAGTAACTGTGAAAATGGTCAATTTTTAATCCCCTCATGACGATGTGGAAACTGAAAACTTGTTTTTGGTCTTTTATTTTTCTAGCTAAGACAAATATAGTTGCGTTAAATTTCTACACAGAGGTTTGCCAGCACCAAGGTTGGCACATACTGTAAGGATACAGGCAATCGAGGGTTTGTTCATTACATATTCGAACACTCTAGTGGCGAGGAAAGAGATCTGGGTGGGTGATAAAAATCTTCAAACTGAAAAATAACGAAGTTGGCGAAAGCTGTATTTTTTAGAATATGATTTCATTCAAAGAAAAACATTGGGTAAAATCCAGCGCACATCATTCTACGGAATCAAAACCAACCTTTTTTTTTTTACCCACAATCAGGTGAAGTTGATGATTAACGAAACTGATGTTGTAACTGAATTCTGTTGTACAGTACAGTACCCAACATTCGTGCACGGTGGCTTCCAGCTGCAATAATACTTGGCAAATAGCTTCCTCACTTTAATTCCTCAGTTACTGACGTTGAATCCAGTTCTACAATATTGGAACCAGTTTTGAAAGGAAACATTCTATCAATTCCATCGACATGCACTGAGGTAGATGAGATTTTCAAAAGTATATTTGGAGTCACAGATAATCTGAGGATGGATGGGGCTGTTGAAATCTTATTTCCTGACGCGGAGGTGTAGGATAAAGTTTCAACGGTATGAGAATTTGTTCCGACCAGATATGGACTTACTTAAATCTCTATAAATGGCATTCGGAGAATATTAATTTTTAATTAATAATTCAGCTTTCACATTTTTTATACTCTTAAAGAAAGAGACACTGATCCCCAAACGAATTACACTAATGATAATGTAATTATAATTTATTCTCTCTCATCACAGACTCCGGAGCTAATACGAATATTTGAAGACTTACAGACTGATGAATAGTACCCACCATTTTTCAACGTCATCAATTCCACTAAGCTTGTTTTTTGTAAAAAAGCTGCTATGAGCCGCTGTATGTTTTTCAACTTTCAAAATTTTGTGCTTTTTATTTCGGACCAATAATTGATACGTTTGCTGGTTCTAATTTTTTTCGCAGTCTACCCAATAACTACCAGGAGTATTTTCGCTGTTCAGACTTTTTTTTTTTTTCTATAAGAAAAAGTGGAATTTAATAGAAATCATTAGAATTTTGCACCATTAAGTTCTGGTATTTGCTGAAAATTCGTAAATAGTGGGACCTGACCAAAAACCACTAGAACTGTATGCTGTAATCAGCTGTTGTATGCTGATTTTCTTACAAGCTAAATTATTTTGCTGCAGTTGAAAAATGGAACCTAAAATCCATCAGTGTCCAGATCAAATTGTTCACAAAAAGCAAAATCCTCGTTAAATTTTCGAAATCCATCTACAAAAATCGCATCATCTGATACGATAGGTTGTGTTAGATACCACACTACCCCTCTCTTTTTACCCTTTCTATAAATGAAAACAAGCACAAGATTTCATACCTGATTATATCCCATGGCTCTTGCGCCACCTTTTTTAATGAATCTGCCATCTTAAGTTTTACCTTGTTTTTCACCTTATTTTATTTAACAAACGAGGGCCTAGGCAATAAATACGAATTTTTATGACCTATCAAAATTAACACTTTAGGCTAAACATTTTAGACTACTGGAACTTACCAGAACACCTACTACTTTTCCATATTTCTTACCTATATACAAATATCTGAAACATTGAAAAACAATACATAAAAAATCCACTCCAAATTCAAATTCATAAAATATCAAGTACCTTCCCTGTATCCCTATTGTAATATTAAAATACGAAATATGCACCTTAAGATTTGGCCATTAGATAACTACTCGATATTCAAATTCAGAGACATTCCAAATCTAGAAAACTTCTCATTAAATTAAGGGTTTTGACAGCCTCACTTACTCTCCTATGGAAACATGCCTTACTTCATCTGTCCAAACCCCCACGACTGGAAGCAACCTGGAAAATCCTTTTGCCACCAACATCACTTCCATTTGATTCCTCTTTAGGTAAATATCTCATAATTAGCTTCTCTTTTAAGTTAAAACTCGAAATATTTCTGGTTGTCATTTCTTTTCTCGAGCAAACGATTCATTTACATTTTTATTATTTCTGAGTCAAGTGAAAGGCTATCTGTTCTTTAAGAGTAAAGTCTTTTGTAATTGTGAATTTAGTGTAATAAATTTCTCATGTCGAGGTAAATTGCTCATTGTTTATGCCACCGAAATCGTCTCCAAGTTGAGACCCTCAAAGTTGAGGCTAGCTGAGAGGCAACAACTAATTTCAAGTTGTTCCATAACACATTGCAAAAAAAAAAAACTGACACAGTTGGTATGACCTGAAGTTGCTCAACTGAATTTTCTTTCGACTTATTGCCGAGACCATTGCTGACCAATCAAATCATTCTGACTAATACCAAGAAGAAGAAAATCAATAGAAGTCCGGGTACTGCAGAGCAAACTTGTAAAAACACAAGAAACTCTCTCAGGTATTCTAAAATTTTGTTAAAAATTTTATTGCTGCTTGCGTTTTAATTTTTAATTTTTGAAATTTTTGCGTGAAAAATTTGTTAAAATTTTTATATTTTATTTATTCGTGCATTTGAATATTTCTTTGTGCATTTTATGTATGTCTTATTGTCACTTGTTGTCTGTCTGATCATTCGCCATACGTCTCAAAAATCTTAAAAACATACCTCTAAATTTTACATCTAACCTTTTCGAAACACTGTAGGTACCTAAACAAAATTAAATTTCAATATTTTTTTATTTTTTTTTATACAAATATTTTTTGTCCGTTTCTCTCGATCAAAAATCTTTACAAAAACTACTTTTTTTCATTCCTCTTTCTATTTTCCTTTTCAAAACCTGAAAACCTTTTTCTTTTCTCTTCGTATCAATCTCGTCTCCAAGTTGAAACCCTGAAAGTTGAGGCTAGCTTAGAGGCAACAACTAATTTTGAGAAGGTACAAAAATGCCACAGAAAATAGCCAACGGACGCGAATCAACTTACGCAGCAAACTCGAAATTTTTCTCAAAACAGGAACCAGCTTCGCAAAACACTGAAAAGGGGCCAAAACATCGTTAGCACCCTAAAATTCGAGGACCATCACCAATTACATCGTTTTTAGTAGATAAAATTCGTTTTTCCTATCATTTTAACAAATTCTCTGAAAGGATTCGGATCAAAAATCAAGAAACATTTCTGCAATCCCTTCTACTGAAGGCAGAATAAACGTCTGAGGCCTAAACAAAGTCAAAAATGCAGAAAATTAACTATCGATAGGTCAAACGAGTTCAACTTTCTACGTTTAAGTACCTCAGGTTGAACGACTCGACCAACAGTATGACTGGGCCTGAAAACTGAAATATGATAATTTGGTCGTGTCACGAGTCGGTTTTTTTTTGAAATTTTTCGACGGCCCCATTAAGATTTCAACTTTACAAACCACGCCCGAAAATTATGGAAATAGGATACACCGACGACACCAACGGCCACAGCTCACAAGTCAATAAAAATTCGGTAGTTAACGGTTTAAAATCAATTTTCAAATCTTGTTTATCCGCCCTATACGCCTGATTCGCGACAATGTAGATAAGAAATTAAAAATTTATGAAATTTTATGTTACCATCCGATCCGGCACCGCTAACGTCAGAATCTCCAACACGTTCGATCTGCATTTTCACCCATACGAAAATCCATGTGAAGTTTGGTGATCTCCGAACCAGTCACGATTTTCAGTATTTTTGCCAAAATAAAATTAAGCAAATTATTGACCAAGTCAACTGCATTTTCGATCACGTTTTACCGTACGTCAAACTCCTCCACCTAACCAGTTTCGTGCTGGAACTTGTTCAATTAAATCGGGCTTTTTTGTTTCTGTTTTTTTTTTTAGTTTTTTTTTTTTAAATTTTCTCATCGTTTTACTCGCTTGACCAGGCGCCAAACAACAATTTGTTTAAGACGCAAGTTACTGTAACGCGAGTGCAATAATCCCCGCCACCTAGGGGTTAAAAATTATTTTACGAGACCACTTTTCGCGATACTTTTCCTCAGCATTCGGACCCAGAGGTGGGAGAGGATACGTTTTTCGTTTCATGATCTTCTGAGCAGACCCAACGATTTTGGTATTAGTTGGTCAATTTGTTCCTAACTTATTAGCTATTCAGTGTGATTTTCCCTCTTTTACCCGTCTGATAATGGACCTGACAAATTCATTTTCTAGGCTTCATCGAGAAAATCACTCGTTTTAGCCTAAGAACGACACGATTTCAGCAAAAGTCAATTTTCGCCCAGCTCTCATGCGCTTCCCCCACTCGATTTCGAATACTAGATTTCAACACAGACACTAAAAACTCTGCCAATATTCCCGTAACCAGCACGTAGATAACTACGCTATACTTTGTTTTTTACTGTGGGAAATTTTTTTCACATATAACTGCTGTTTTTATTTTTATTTTATTTTGTTTATTTTTTTCATATAATGCACAATTCTCGTCACTGTAGGACAGAGAACCATCGGATTATTTCCTAAAACTGTGCTTGTTAGAACTTGGAATAATTTTTCATTTCACAAAAAAATAATCAAAAATTAAAAATTCATGCATAAAATATTCTAAAAACATGATACTGAACTAGTATATTTTATCGGATGCTTCGTATTTGTGTGATATTGGTAATATTTCGCAAAAAATATAAATATTATGTACATTACTTCATTAGAAGAATGTTGGTGATAAAGGTGATTTAGTAAACAAAGAAAATCTCCTTTATCTTGCGAAGCATGTTGCGCAAGGGTTTTTTGGTCCTTCCTTTTCCTTTTGTACAGCAAGAATCAAAAATATGCCCAGCATAGCTGAGTTTTAGTATACTGAGCATAGAGGATACCTAAGAATGCCCATCAGTACCGTCATTGCCATTCAGGTGATGCTCTGCATCACTGTATCCCTGCATTACTCAACTGACTACGAAATGTGATTTGTAAGTAGTTCCTCAAACTTGAAATATGGATACAGCCACCTTCGAATAAGAAACAATGTTCTCTTAATAAACAGCCTATTATACTTCAGTGTACTGAATTGCGAATGGCTGCAAACCATAATTTTCTTTTCTTCTCCTCCCTAGGAAATGGACATATTTATTTACTACCTTTTGTACCAACTGAAAATGGTATGTGTAACGAATATAGACGAACATTTTTTAAATGTGCGACTATATTTTACACAAACAAAATAATTCATTTTATTTTCTAATTTACCACACACTTATGACTCTTCTTCTTCTTGAAATAAAACTAACAGGAAACTGTACTGTTAGAATTCGATGGAAAATTGTCTTCTAAACGAAAGACAATTGTATTTGACCTCAATTAGTTCACACACATGTAACTTAATTGAAATATTTGCTTAATGCAGGTAAAACATCAATTCTCCTTCTTTTAGGTAATAACCAATCATAATGAATTAATCCCACTATTTCTTACCATTTCTTCTTTATTCCTTTGATCTCAACAGGATATATAAGTCCCAAGTATCAAACAAAAAATTCCACTGGGACCCTATGGTCCCAAAAACTCATGTTATTTTGCCAAACTGGTAGTTCTTGAGCTCCTTTTTCAATTGATGCAAAAATTTTTGTGATTGACAACACTGGTGATGAAATATTCATAACAAACGAACACAGTTGCGTGAAATATCGATTGTTTTTACATATTCTAAGCATAAATCGTAAATGTTTATCATCATAGGTGGATATTTTCGATTACAAAGTGATTCTGCGTAAGAATAAAATATATTTGCATCTAATTAGTGAAATTTTGCGAGTAAATTTGGAAATAATTAACGTTTGGGAAATATTTGTCCCATTGGTTGTTTTGTTCGGGTCATATTTATCCCAGTGGGTCTGTAAAATGCCGTATGGTATGAAAAACAATTTGCTTCGAGATGACGAATTACTGCAATATATGCAAGAATTGAGTGAAGAAGAGGAAGAATCAAGTGATGAAGATGATACTGATTACTCACCTTCAGGTACCTATATTTGACTATTGAATTATTTCGTACTTTACAATCATAACCTTGAAATATTTTATCCGATAACAGAATCTGAAGCTGATGATTCGGAGGAATCAAATGACGAAAATGATAGTGATTCTGAAGAAGAAAGTGAAAATGAACAAATTAATTTTCCTTCGAGTAGTTCAGTCAGTTTGCCCATTAATAGTCCTGTAAATTCGCCGTCACGTAATTAAGTAAATTCACCACCAAATAATCATGACTCTTCAGACGATTCTGATCCAGATGTCAATAAGTGGGATTCTGTGGATGATTTATTTAGCCCTAAATTTGACCTCACTCAATTTCCAGAACAACCAACTACTACCCAAAAAACTAGGTTATCAAAAAAATGCCTTGAAGTTGATGTATTTTTGAAACGATTTCCTCTTAGTTTTGTAAAATATATCGCTGAGTGTACCAACAAACAACTCCAGCTCCATGCACAAAATGCACAGTGATCCCAAACACTAATTGTGGTGAAATACTTATTTTCCTAGGAATTTCCCTTGTATTATCTTACAATCGATTGCCTAGCATTCGTCACTATTGGAGCAATAACAAATCCATAGAAAATGCATTTGTGAAGAAATATATATCTCGTAATAGATTTCAGTTGCTGGCCTCGAAATTGTACTTTGCTGAACCACAGAAGCCCAACGATGCTACTAAAACCTATTACATTAATGAGATGGTGGATTGTTTGAAAGCAGCTTTCCAACATTGTAGACAAGATTTGCCAAGGCAATCAATAGATGAGGGAATGGTGAAATTCAAAGGAAGGAGTTCGCTAAAACAATACATGCCTCTGAAACCGGTCAAAAGAGGAATCAAGCTGTGGATGCGTTGTGATTCAATGACAGGGTATTGTTATGATTTGAATATATACTGTGGTCGCAAAACCGAAAAAATAGATGGTACTTTGGGTGAACAAGTTGTAGAGAAACTTTGTGACACTATACAAACTGCCGATGTTACTCTTTGTTTTGATCGTTTTTTTACTTCTGTCAAATTATTAGGCAAGCTGCAATTTCCAGCTGTTGGTACCTACATAAGAACTCGAAAACTAACTCCAAAATTTCCAGATAAACCTGCATTGGAAAAATACACATCTCGTTTTATGTGTAATGGAAGAGGCACACTTGCTGTTCAATGGAAAGATACAAAAGATGTTTTTGTGTTGGGGAATTGTTTTCGAGATGACACTGTTCAAGTTGAGAGGAGACAGAAAACAGGTGAAAAGCTTACTGTAGATTGTCCTGCAATGATCAAGTTTTACAATCAGTATATGGAAGGGGTAGATCTTTGTGATCAATTTTCATCTTTGTACAAGCATGAATGGAAATCGATGAAGTGGTGGAAAAAAGTATTTTATAAATTGTTTGGTATTGTGATTGTGAATTCGTGTATTATTTTCAAGTCTCTCTCTCGACATAACAGCAACCTTCCACTTTTCAATTTTATTGTTCTCCTTGCGGAGCAATGTTCAGAAAGGTTGAGTAACAACACCAATGAAACGGAAAGAAACATCAAAAGCTGGTAGAAATATGAAAAACAGAAAGCTGAATAGGAACGAAGTAAGCGATCATTTACCTGTAGAGGGCAATACTCGTTGTCGCTGTACAAGATGCTCTGAAAAAAAGGAGACAAGAACAAAAACGATCTGTTTGGCATGCGATGTTCCACTTTGTAAACTCTGTTTCACACCATTCCATCAATAAAAGTAAATTTATAATGATTCCTAATAAATTTTGTTGACTAATTCTTTTTGTAAAATGTGTTTTTACAGTACCACTGGGACAAAGAGGTCCCAACTAAAACCACCAGTGGGACATGCATGTCCCAGGGTAATTGTGGATGAAGGGGGCGTGGGAAAAATCTAAAAAAATTTGGAGGGGTTCTTCAGGTCTTTTCTAAGCGATTGAGCCTATTTTGGTGTTTGTCACTCACCTACAAAAAATTGGGATCGAAAGGGTTATACTGTGTAAAAATTAAATTATAAAAACTATTACTTTGAAGAACACAATGTTCAGTTCTGTAAAAAATCCTATTTCGTAATAATCAATACTAATTATTGTTCTTGTGTAAATGAAAATATTATATTTTATGAAAAGTATTTTGTTGAATTTTAATTGAGGTCTCATAAATACAAACAAAGTTAAGGTCCACCATTCATAAGTATTTGTTTTTGGTTTTCCATAAATAAATACTTGGTAAAAGTGTCAACATCAAAAAGAGAAAACAAATACCAAACTAACACCTCTTTTTTGGCGTTACAGTATGGACAATCCCATATTTTTGAACAATTTTTTTGGCAGTTGACAGTTTATTTTAGCTTCATCGTAATTATCACATATGCACTTCTACTGCACACAGCAAGTCCAACTATTCCCCCTTCTACATTCCAATTTTTCGAGTCTATTGAAAATAACGAAATTTTTACACTGTATAGCCCATCTGCGTAGTTCAATTTTAAATAAATAGGCACCTATAACACATCTATTTCTCAGGGTTTTCTTGATTTATCCTTATTTTAAGTTTACGGATCCACTCATGAAACACCCCTTATAAAAATAATGAAAATGGATGGATTTCGACATTTTTGTATCAAATGAAAAATCTGAAGGTAACTGACATGGAGGCCAAAGCAATATACATTTATGTGAACTGCGAACCCATTACAAGAATTTTTTGCTCCGCCGTGAGCGTAGCCAAAGGGGGCAGAAGGCCACAAGCCCCCTGAATTTTCAAAAAAAAAAATAGTTTTTAAAGAAAAATTTAAGACCACCTGTTCACTATTTTTTTGGAGGGGGAGTTTTCTGGAGAATATTTATATGAATAGAAGTAGCAAATGGTACTTTGGTAACAAAAAATTTCAAACGCAAATCCGAAATTGATACCGCTATGAAAATACAGAACCCAAAACTTTATTGAGAAAATCGATCTTCCTCACAACTCCGACAAGTTCAGAGTTCAGTAGATAAGATGATAAACTTCAGGTCTACTGAGTGATGCCTAAGGTGCTTATTTCCCTCGTTGCTGAATGTTCAGCCGCATTTTGCAGGTGACACTTGACACTGACGATGGAAGCATAGATATTAGACACTTGGCTGAAGTCATTGTCATCCGTGGAGACATGCAAAAACCAACTACCTTTCAACTTCTCATCGACTCACTCGATTTATCTTTTAATCACTTCAACACTCTCGCACACTCTTGGCTTGGCTCCTATCCTAAGGCTTGGTTGTCACAAAAAGAAAAAAAAATTGTACAATTTTACAGATAAAACAGAAACATTTGTGCCGTTTTCTCGCTTCTTTTAACATCAGGGGCGGCAACTTGTGTATTGCTCGGGTGCTCGAGCAACACGCCAAAATTTGTGGCAAAATACTGAAAATTTAGTATGTTTCTAGAGCTGGAAAATTGAAAAATAAGTAAAATAATTTGGTAACTATGGAGAGATTCGAGAATCGAGATGCTAGCGCACCTGCGTTGCTGTGATGGAAAAGTCAAAAGTGAGGATCTCGTATCTAAAGAAATTCTCTGCTCTATGTCTTGAACGCAGAAACGCACGTTCGCTTACAGAATTGATAATATTAATAATGGAAGATATCTGGAGACTCGAATGCTTGAATTTTGAAAATTGGTTTATAGTGGTTTCACTGGTTACCTGGATCAGGTACAGGTATGTATTCACGTTTTTCTATTCATTGGGTTGTTCCCATTCATCCTTTTACCCTCTTATAATTTTTTTTTACCTTCTCATCTGTACAGCTGTTATCTATCTGTCGAATGCATTTGAGAACAACTTTCAAAATCTAGTTGCAATTAGTTAAGGGTATGCTCCACTATGCATATTATTGCAATTGCATAAAAAATGAAGTATTTTTGCCCACAGATTTTGGCCTGAATTTCCAACAGAAAGTTTTGATTTTTGAATATGTGATGTCGATCAGGAGAGGGTATTGAAAGTCGCAGGGGAAAAAATGAGTTTTCAGGCTCAGCTGATAGACAATTATTCCTGAATATTTGAAGACCAGAACGAAGTCCTTATCTTTATTTGTTGTTGAGATATAGCTTTTTAAAGTTGAAAATAAAATAAAATACAAAAAAATTCATTCCTCAAGTTTTATTGAACAAATCGGTTTGAAATTTTTTTGACATATCTAGTGAAGTTGAAAGAACAATTCTTGTTAGTTTCATAGTAATGGGTAGAATAAAGGCAGAGAAATGATATTTTAAACCTAAAAAGTCTTGAAATGTAGTAAAAAATGAAGAAAAAATTTATTTCTTTGTCACCAATTTCATCAATTTTAGTGTAGAAGTAATCTTTGTGAACTGATTGTAACTGCTCAGACTCTGTACTCAATTTTTAGAAATGTAAATAAACCAATAAAACATAAAGGTGCATCCTAAGAAATAATAATGATTTTCTTTAATAATTTATTTAATACTCTTTCAAAATCTTTTCATGGTCTATTCTTTCAATTTATTTCATACAAAACCAGAAATTTCTTCATTTTTGATACAGAACAATTAATGTTGTACACTCTTCATTTGTTCTTTTTCCAACTTTTCTGAAGCAATGTGATTTTCAGTACCTTTTTTATTTTTCTAATATTTTACAGTTGTGCCAGGTAAAATCAAACTTGGAAGACTCATCGTATAGAAATGTTGTTCTTAGTATTCCCTATCAGTTCCCATTGAAAACAAAAATTCATGATTTCGACCCTGGTTTTATTTTTTGCCTGTTTACCAAACTTTTTATTTTTCAACTTTCAATACCTTTTCCTATTCTGCATCACATATGATGTACTTAAATGTTAAACTTAAGTCATAACTTGGAGCTCTTTCATTTTATATTTTTTATTGATGTTTTCCAACTTTTCTCTACTCTTTCTTCCTATAGGTCAGCGTACTTTCCAATCAAAGTTGCAGAAAATCTATTTGTGACTAGCATATGACGAGACTATTGAAAAAACTTTCTGTCAAATCTGTAAATCTGCAGTTGAATATAAGTTGTCCTTGCCTATTGATGCTAATAGTATTTGTTCTAGAGAAGCGTTTGTGGAAAATGGATTTTCAACTTGGTCTATAGCATTGAAGGCATTTAAGAATCATGAGAAATCTGATTTACACCGAGTAGCGGCAAGCGGAGTAAGCAATATGAAGAAGATGATAGTTCTACAGAAAGTATCGCAGCAGAAACAACTCGAAATGCAGGCAGCTTGCATTGCTATTTCAAAAATATTCCACACTGTGCAAGTCCTTGCGCAAGAAGGGATTCCATTTAGAGGTCAGGACGATAGTAATTCGAAATTTATGACAATTTTAAAAATGCGACCTGAAGATGTTCCTGAGCTTAAATCATGGTTAAAGTGAGACAGTCAGTAAAAGTGGCTACATCATAGTATCATCGAAGAAATTCAAGATCTGATGTTGAGAGCTGTATTGAATGAAATCTTGACACTAATTCAAAATGCTACTTGTTTCAGTGTTTTAATGGACGATTGTTCAGATGTGAATCATTTGGAATAAGTTTCAGTTGTTTTTTGATATATTACTGATGATCTCATTGTACATGAAGACTTCATGGTGTTCTATAAAACTAAGAACGCTCGTTCAGATACAATGCTCGATATTATCAAAGATGCCTTGGTACGTTTCAATTTACTTATTCAAGGAATTGTAGGGCAATTCTTCAATGGGGCTGCGAACATGTCAGGTGAATTGACAGGATTAAAAAGTAGAATGCAAGAAGTGAATCCAAAAGCGCTATTTGTACACCGTGTAGCGCATCATTTGAACTTAGTTGTACAAGATTCTTTAACAAATATAGCAGAAGTGAGCAATTTTATCAGAACTTGTAAGGAATTGATTCATTTCATACATAATTCACCACAACGATTAGCAATATTTGGAGACCTGTAACATGCTGAAGCAAAAGTGAAGAATCAGTCACTTCCCAGTCTCTCCAAATATTGCCCAACTTGCTGGTGTGTGCGTATCAAATCTCTTCTAGCTGTTAAGAGAAATTACACAGCATTGCTGGATTTTTTTGATGAAACTAAATGTAATTCTCATCTTGATGCAAGCCAGATTTCAAAAGCCAACGGATTTCTTTTAAAAATGGAATCTTTCTCCTTTTATTTTTATTTGTATACACTTATCTTAGTTTTTGAAATAATTGAGAATTTGAAAAAAGATTTGGAAGCTAAGGCACTGAATTTTAGAGAATTGCATGTGAAGATTGAAATTGTGAAGAATTTGGTTTCAAGTAGTCGCGATAATTTTCCTGAAATCTGGAAAGATGTCTGTTCAGATGCCAAAAAACTTGAATTATCAGTACCAGTCCTACCACGAATAAGAAAGGCTCCAAAGAGGTATGATTCTGCTTCATCTCCACACGTTTTTCAAGTTGAAGAATTTTATCGAAAAAAATTTTATGAAATTGTCGACTCAGTAACAGTAGCTCTTAATGATAGGTTTAATGATATTAATCAAGTATTTCTTAAAAAGTTGGAAGCTTTTATGATTAAGAATGATCCAGATAGTACCTCAATGGCTACTGAAATTGTAACATTTCATAAAGATGAGTTCCAATCAGCTGGAATTGATATTGAAAGATTAATTCTACATCATAATATGCTGTTACATTTATTAAAAGATAAATGTATTGATTGTATTCATGACGTTGTGGTATATTTTCGAGATAATAATAATATATCTGCATTAGATTTATTACCAGGTATAAAAATATTACTTATTGTATTTATTACCATTCCAATTTCAACTTGTACCTGTGAACGATCTTTTTCATGTTTAAGACGCCTAAAAACTTATCTTCGTTCAACACTGACTGCTCGTAATTTAAATAAATATGCTGTTTTGCATGTTCATAAAGATCTTTGTCAAAATTTAAATTTAAGTAATTTAATGAATGAATGGATAAGCAAATCAGTTCAAAGATCAGGGACATTTGCAATTGAGAAATAATAAATAAATGCTTGAATATAATATTTTTAATGACTATTTCAATTTTTGTTTGTAAACTGTAAATTTTGTAAGTATTATCACTTATTTGAGGTTTGAGAATTGAGATGGCATGAATTTTTTTTTTTTTTTTGAGGGGGAGTAACATTGAATATTTGGGAGGAAAAAAATTTTGAGCAATACACCAAAAAACTGTAAGTTGCCGCCCCGTTTAACATTCTCATGTCAACTTTTTGTACAAATGGAAAAAGGTTGGGAATCTTTGCCCTTAAGTATAGCACTTCATATAGGAATAATTATATTGTAGTCTTAGGCATTAAAATATCTAAGAAATTACTATCCACAGATCTAATGTTCAATGGAATTTATTGATCAAAAATAGTTTTAAAGTGAATATATATTCTATTTTTATTTCGCATTAATAATACTTATAATAAAA
Organism: Ericerus pela; assembly: GCA_011428145.1. Taxonomy (NCBI): domain Eukaryota; kingdom Metazoa; phylum Arthropoda; class Insecta; order Hemiptera; family Coccidae; genus Ericerus; species Ericerus pela. Next base: position 615,155 of record WOFM01000635.1, on the reverse strand, counting down.
CAAAAAAGATAGTAGTATCTCAAAACAAATGAACAGTGATCTAAAAACACTCATATTTCACATAGACTTAAGTCACTGTATGTAGGCCTAATACAGTTACTTCTTAAATAGTTAAAATTCCCAGCAATGTAATAAAAAACACTAAAAAAAAAATCAATCTTATTTTGAAACTTAATTTTGTACTAGCATTCCAGTTTTGTACCGCAACTGATACATCCTTGATAAGAGGATCTAAGAAATGACAGAAATAAGATTTGGGAGAAAAAATTAACAAAAAAGTGACCAGAAATAGTGCACTTATCAAACAAATGGCTCAAATTGGCTGTGAACATGAGAATGAGTCTCTTTTGGCCAATCAGGAACCTTACAGGAAAATGAATTGTATGATAATGTTGACAATAATACCCATTATAGGTACATAGAATAAAGCTGCTTATGTATTTCCATAATAATTAATCATATGTATATCTGTTACTACTAGACTTCAAGGGGAAGTTGGATGCATTTCAGACGGCTGAGGAACGAAATAAATTTGTTACAAAATTTTTATCTCCATATGGGGTTAACAGTCGGTTATAAAGCACATTACTTTTTCTCATGCAATTGAATCACATTATGGATGAGGAAAATGTTGAGAAGATTCTCTATCTCATCAACTCTAACTTATAAAAATATGACGCTTGTGGAAAATTAAAAGGCCAAGAAAAAACAACCAATATCCCTATATAAATGCATCTTACTTCATAAATTTAATTTAAGCTTGGGTTGCTTTAAGACAGACATGTTCACAATGCATTTTACTATGAAGCAAGATCAAGACAATCTATATAAAAATGAATTTACAAATGTATGTCACAGCATCACTTCAGAACGGCTTGACCGATTTTAATGATTTTTTTTTTGTTGCGTTCGTAATTGTCAGGACAAGGTTTGTATGAAAAAAAAATTTGAAAATTATGATAAGTTTGCCATAAAACACAAAAAGTCGCAAACAGGTGTGATTTCTAACATCGCGATCCATTAACTATCGATATCTAGGAGAAATATCGATATCTGGGTATGTGGTTTGATAAAGTGATTAGTGAGTTCTATAGGTAGTTTCTATTTGGTTTTGGTGTTTTAGGATGTTGTTCACGTATTTATTGAATCAAATCACACTCATCACAGGTAAGTGTATTTTTGTTTCAAGTTTGTTCTATATAAGTGATCGCGATTTTATCTGAAAATTCATTCGGTTGTAGGCAACGGCTTCGTCGCTGAGTGTTTGTGAATTCTCATCGACGAAGCCGTTCCTTTCGATGGCATTAATTTGTCCACATATCTTCAGTAATTCGTCCACAAATTACTGAAGATATTTGGACGAATTAATGCCATTTAACTAAACGTATTCGCCTTCTTACTGGATGGCAAAATCTAAAACATTTGTGGAAACTGATCGCGATTTTATCTGTAAATCCGTTCGGTTATAGGCAACGGCTTCGTCGATGAGTGTTTACTTTGTGAATTCTCATCGACGAAGCCGTTCCTTTTGACAGCATTAATTCGTCCACATATTATCTTCAGTAATTTGTGGACGAATTATTTGCCGTTTAATCGAAGGGGTTTCCGAATGAATTCACGATCAGTTTCCGCAAATCCTCATGGATGAATTAAGGCCGTTTAATCTAACAGATTCACGGAAACTGATCGTGATTTTATTCGGAAAAGATCGCGGAAACTGATCGCGATTTTATCTGGAAATCCGTTCGGTTGTAGGCAACGGCTTCGTCGATGAGTGTTTACTTTGTGAATTCTCATCGACGAAGCCGTTCCTTTTGACAGCATTAATTCGTCCACATATCTTCAGTAATTTGTGGACGAATTATTTGCCATTTAATCGAAGGGGTTTCCGAATGAATTCACGATCAGTTTCCACGAATTATTTGTCATTTAATCGGAGGGGTTTCCTAATGAATTCACGATCAGTTTCCGCAAATCCGTTCGATTACACGGCATTAATTCGTCCGCAAATTACTGAAGATATGTGGACGAATTAATGCCATTTAACCAAACGGATTCTCAGATCCGCCTTCTTCCTGGATGGCGAATTATGTCGCCAGTTGTGGGACTTCATGGGATGTGCTATTTTTCAGGTACTCATATCGCAAGTTTTCGAGTACTTTTCAACACCCCACTTCTTAATTGGCCAACATCAACATCGGTTCAAAATAAAAAATAATTCTCATCAGTTTCCTAATTTTTTTTAAGGGTTACATTTATTCATTTCATTGGATGTTTTGACAAAACCTATATTAATTCGTAGTTTGTTGGTTAACATGTTTCAGGTGTATCTGTTGACTTCAGGTTGAACGAGTCTTATGTATTTATCTTCACTTGAGCTACTTCCAATCGTAGGTATTAACATATTTTTATACCTATTTGGTTTTAGAAGGATTTATTTCATTTCTTTCGATGCGGTTTCATATGTAAAGTAAAACAACATTGAATATTATAACATACCTTAAATTGAAGTTTGTTTGTAAAAAAGTTTGCAGGTATATTAAATGTCACTTTCTGTGACAATTTTTATAAAGTTGTTCAAACAGTTTTTGTAAACTAACATAAATATCTGCCCAATGGTTTCAATTTCAGATTGGAGAAGCTATGAATAAATTTGGATGAAGAACAAGCATTAGCCTACTGGATATTTTTTAATTTTTGTTCGTAATTCCACGGTACTACTTTTTGTTCATATATTGTTTTTTCATTATTCTATATTTATTTTTTCATTTAACGTATTATCTATGATTGAATGTGTTTTAAAATAAAAATATAGATAATTGTGATTTCTTTTCATTGTTATTGGTTTGGAATTAATTAATTTGCATGTTTCAGATTTTTCCTTATAATTAATTCATCAGTTGCATGACTTTAAAAAGTACATATTGCGAGTTGAACGAGAAGCTGAATGCGAATAATATAATAAAATAAGTAGAAGTATCGACCATCGGCGAATACATAAGAAAATTTAAAATTGAACAAGAAAATAAATATGAATGAGAATAACATAAGAGGTACCCAATCTCGCAGTATCTATGACATACATATACTTAACAAAATTTGGACACTTTTATGATCCATCTTCTTTGACCTCAACTTTTTTTTGTCTACTGACTTTTGTTTGTCCTAGATTTTTAACCAAACATCTACGATTGGTTGTCTTCTTTACTAAATATATTTTTTCGTTATTTGTTTGAGTGAACTTCACCAACTTACACTGGCTTAATCTGGGTGAATGATTCTACATAATACCTATGTGAGATTATCAAGTGACTTGAGGCCAGGTTTAACTTGAGAATATGTTGAATAATCCCGCCACTGTGGGTTGGTGTGAGTTGGTGTGAGTTGGTGTGGATCGATCAAACAGTTATTGTCAGTGGTACGGAAATAAATATTTTTGATGTTTCAGATTCTTCGTAATAATTAATTTTGGTATCGGTTGCATGACGTTAAATAGTACATATTGCGAGTTGAAAGAGAAGCAAAATGCGAATGATAATAAAATAAGTCGAAGTATCTACCACCGGTGTATTCATAAGATAATTTATAGTTGAACGAGATAATAAATGTGATTGATAGTAAAATAAGAGGTATCCAATATCGCAATTTCTTTCATATACATATACTTAACAGAATTTGGACTCTTTTATGATCCACCTTTTTTAGTTTTTTTTACCAAACATCTTCGATTGGTTGTTTTTTTTCATAAAAATATTTCTTCAATAGCTATGTTTGATTGTACTTCATGAACTTACAACAGCTTAAACTGGGACAATGTTTTTACAAAATAAATGTAAGAAAATTTAGTGACTTGAGGCTCACTTTTACAAGACAATTTGTTGAATAGTCTCGCCATTTTGTGTTGGTGTAGGTTGTTGTGGCTCAATCTAACAGAGCTGTTGTCATTGGTGTGGAACTAATTATTTTCGATGTTTCAGATTCTTTGTATTAATTAATTTTGGTATCGTTTGCGTTACTTTAAATAGTACATATTACAAGTTGAACGAGAAGCTAAATGCGTTTTACAATAAAATAAGAGGTATCCACTTTTGCAGTATATTTCATATGCCTGTACTCAACACGATTTGGACTCTTTTGTGATCCACCTTCTTCTTTCTTCTAATACTTTTTTTGTTGATTGACTTTTTTCAATTCAAAATTTATTTTGATGTCTAACCTATCATCTGTGTTTGAATGTTTTTGTAAAGATGCCACCAACAAGGCGTCGAAATATTGGCCGGCGTTCGCGTAATACAAGAATAACACATGATCGCCGAGTCAATGAGACTGATGGGGAGCATAGAGAGCATTTGGAGGAAAATATATTGAGAATTTCTCAATCACGATCAATTATGACTCTCAAAAGACGACATAACAGAAGGTCAAACGTAACAATTTTCTATGAACGTTTGGCCTTCAGATACGATCCGATAATCGATTACACCAAAGATGTATCAGTTGATTTTGGCACAATGTCAACTGTTTGTAAGCATTGTAACGCTTTGCGATTTCGACATGAACCACCAGGATTATGTTGTGCGAGTGGAAAGGTCAAATTACCACCATTGATACTGCCACCAGAACCTCTAGCATCCTTGATTTCTGGCCAAGATCCTCGATCAAATCACTTTTTACCTAATATACAAAAATACAACAGTATCTTCCAAATGACATCGTTTGGAGCAAATATAACTCAAGAATGTGGTTTCAGCCCAACTTTTAAGGTAAATTAATTATTGGTTGCTATGCACATCACATACACAATCAAACATCAACAATTCATAACATTTTAATAAATATTTGTTTTCAATTTTTAAGATTCAAGGCCATATTCATCATCGTGCAAATTCCCTGTTGCCACCAGTAAATGAAGAGCACAAATTTCTTCAGGTTTATTTCCTTGGAAACTCTGACAATGAATTAAATCAGCTTGTGCCATCAGTGGTGCTGTAAAGCGAGACATTATTGCACAACTACAAGAACTATTACATGAACATAACGATTTAGTTAAATTGTTCAAAACTGCACTGGAAATGATGCCTTCAGATGATCACAAAATAGTGATCAGAGCTGACAAAAGACCAGCAAGTGGGCATGAAAGATGCTTTAATGCACCGATGTTAAATGAAGTTGCCATTGTTATTGTTGGTGAGAATTTGGAGTCTCGTGATATTGTGATTTGACGGCGTGATGGTAATAATCTTCAGCGTGTTAGCGAAACTCATCGTTCGTATGATGCCTTACAATACCCCCTAATATTTTGGCAAGGAGAGGATGGTTACCATTTTTCAATCAAGATGATTAATCCGTTAACTGGTAAGTACTTTTTAATAGAATTAAAAAATGAGAGGTTTTACCTCATTTTTTTAAAAACTTTTCTATTTTAAATGATGGGAAAATGTATTGATGCATTATTAATTGACAGGTCGAGAAACAAACAAAAAGGTCAGCTCAATGAATTTCTATGCCTATCGTTTGATGATTCGTCAAAATGAGGATAATCACATATTGAAATGCCGTAGACTGTTTCATCAGTTCGTTGTTGATATGTATGTCAAAATTGAAACGGAACGTCTGACATACATACGTTTAAATCAGCAAAAATTGCATTCAGAAGAATATATTCATCTGCATGATGCCATAAATTTAGATGGAAATGTAACCAATGTAGGCCGACTGACAATTTTGCCAGCAACGTATGTTGGAAGTCCAAGGCACATGCATGAATATGCTCAAGATGCGATGACATATGTGCGCCAATATGGTAGACCCGATTTTTTTGTTACTTTCACTTGCAATCCTAAATGGATTGAAATTACACAGCTGTTAAAACCTGGTGAATCATCCAGCGATCGTCATGACATTTCAGCATGAGTATTCAAACAGAAACTGAATGCACTCAAGGACTTCATTGTCAAGTATCAAGTCTTTGGAGATGTGAGATGTTGGATGTACTCTGTGGAGTGGCAGAAACGAGGACTGCCTCATGCACATATTCTCCTATGGATGGTACAGAAAATAAGATCGGATGAAATTGACAGCATTATTTGCGCCGAAATTCCTGATCCTGAAACAGATGCAAAGTTGTATGAAGTTGTGAAAACTAATATGATTCATGGACCGTGCGGCAATCACAACCCTGCATCACCGTGTATGATTGAAGGCAAATGCTCCAAACGTTATCCACGACCTTTGTTGGCTGAAACAATCACAGGTAATGATGGTTATCCCCTGTATCGTCGTCGCTCTGCAGAGGCTAATGGCATAACAATTATGTTGAAAGTGAAGAATAAGGAGGTTGTAGTCGATAATAGCTGGATTGTTCCATTTTTGCCTTTGCTTTCTAAAACATTTCAAGCACATTGCAATGTAGAGTACTGCAATTCTATTAAGTCCATCAAATATGTTTGCAAATACATCACCAAAGGAAGTGACATGGCTGTTTTTGGTATTTCAGCTCCTGATGCTAATGATGAAGTATCTCAATATCAAATAGGAAGATATGTCAGCAGCAATGAGGCTATTTGGAGAATTTTTCTTTCTCTATACACGAACGACATCCCACTGTTGTACATTTATCTGTGCATCTGGAGAATGGACAACGAGTTTATTTTACTGTAGCGAATGCAGCTCGGAGAGCACAACAACCACCAGCAACAACACTTACAAGTTTCTTCGAATTGTGCGCAAGTGATCCATTTGCCAGAACATTACTTTACTCAGAGATGCCAAGGTATTTTACATGGAATGCATCATCGAAAACATTCCAACGTCGGAAACAGGGAAAGCCTGTTCCTGGATACACGAATGTCTATTCAACCGATGTGTTGGGGCGCATTTATACAGTGCATCCCAGGAATGACGAATGTTTTTATTTGCGTTTGTTGTTGGTGAATGTTCGTGGACCAACCTCATTTCATTTTCTGAGAACTGTCAATGGTGAGTTGTGTGCAACGTATCGAGAAGCATGTCAGTGTTTGAATTTGCTCGAAGATGACAATCATTGGGATCATACCCTTGCTGATGGTGTTATCTCATCTACTGCACATCAAATTAGATCACTTTTTGCCATCATTATTTCAACATGTTTTCCATCTAACCCACTTCATCTATGGAACAAATATAAAGATCATATGGCTGAAGACATTTTGCATCGAATGCGTGTAACAACAGAAAATCATGAGCTTGACTTTAATGTGGAGATCCACAATGAGGCATTGATTTCTGTAGAGGATATGTGTCTAATGATGTCTGGTAAGATGTTGCATGATTTAGGAATGCCAGTGCCCAATTGCCCAATGCATGATGCCTTCAATCGAGAATTTGAACGAGAACGGCGATATGATCGAGATGCATTAAGTGAATCAGTTCGAATAAATGTTACACTTTTGAATCAGCAGCAGAAAAGCGCTTACAATAAATTGATGAATGCTATCAACGACGCCCACGGAGGAATATTTTTCCTAGATGCACCTGGTGGAACTGGGAAAACATTTCTAATTTCACTGATTTTATCTTCAATTCGTGCGCAAGGTGAAATAGCACTGGCTGTAGTATCATCTGGGATTGCTGCCACATTGTTAGAAGGAGGACGTACAGCCTATTCAGCGCTCAAACTACCACTGAATTTGCAAATGATGGATGAACCAACTTGTAACATTGCCAAAAATTCTGCAATGTCAAAAGTTCTGAAAACTTGCAAAATAATTATTTGGGATGAATGTACTATGGCGCACAAACGAGCATTAGAGGCACTTAATCGGACCCTGAAAGATTTGCGCAACAATCCAAACCTTTTTGAAGGTGCCATGATTCTGCTGGCTGCCGATTTTCGGCAAACGCTGTCTATCATTCCGAGATCAACAGCTGCTGATGAAATCAACGCTTACTTGAAGTCATCAAATTTGTGGAGATATGTTAAAATTCTCAGGTTGACGACAAATATGCGTGTTGCGTTACAAAATTACGAGTCAGCGGATGTGTTTTCCAAACAATTATTAGACATCGGCAATGGACAAATTCCAATTGATGTTTCCACTGGCCTCATTTTGTTTCCGCCTAATTTTTGTCAATTAACATCATCGAAAGAAGAATTGATCACTAAGGTATTTCCTAATATTGGTGAGAACTATAAAAACCATGTTTGGTTGGGGGAACGAGCTATTTTGGCAGCAAAAAATAAAGATGTAGATGATTTGAACATAAGAATTCAAAATCAAATCGATGGCCAACTGCATTCATTTAAGTCGATCGATTCAGTTACCAGTGAAAATGAGGTTGTGAACTATCCTATTGAATTTTTGAATTTGTTGGATTTGCCAGGAATGCCACCGCATAATTTGCAGCTAAAAGTTGGTTCAGTGATAATTGTGTTACACAATCTGAACCAACCAAAACTATGTAATGGAACAAGACTCGCAGTTAAAAAGTTGATGGACAACGTGATTGAGGTGACAATAATCCTTGGAAAGTTCAAAGGCGAAGATGTTCTTATTCCAAGAATACCACTAATTCCTACTGATTTGCCATTTGAATTTAAGCGTGTTCTTTTTCTTGTTTGCCTAGCATTTGCGATGACCATCAACAAGTCACAAGGTCAATCATTAGAGTTGTGTGGTATAAATCTTGAATTGCCATGTTTTTCCCATGGACAGTTGTACGTGGCCTGCTCGAGAGTAGGTAAACCATCCTCGCTGTTTGTTTTTGCTCCAAATGGAAAGACAAAAAATATTGTTTATCAACAAGCGTTGCGATGAATAAATTATTTAGTTAATTATATTATGTAATCATAATTTATCTTCATCTATTTTTTTGGTGTAAATTGTCATTACAAGGTCTGTTCAAATAATAATGACATGATGTCACTCCAGTAGATGTACTAATGAGGAAATGAAAATGCTGTGATTCACACTGTTCATCTATAGGCAGTGCATAAAATTATTGTTTCCAACAATATTTTTGTGTTTAATATACCTGTGAGATGTGAACATCTCTGTGACATCACCACAAAAAAGTATTATTCTGATAGTTGTTTTAGTGAATGAATAAAATTTATTACAAATTTATTGTTGCACAGTGGCTTTGCAACGTATGCCGGGGCAGCTAGTTGTTTATAAAGAAAAAAGTAAGCTGGAATTGAGATTACATAAACTTTGTGACCAGAAATTTTTATAAAATTTCAGCAGCAGCAAGAGATGAATATCATATGCTGGTAGTCATTTTTCACATCCATGAGAACCAGCAATATCCTAAACCTTATGTAAGTGAAACTTTTTATGCATGCCAGTTATGTGTATACAACTTAACCTTTGTCATCCATTACCAACCAGGACAAAGATAAAAGAATGTACGAGGGTCAGTCAGAAAGTAAGATTAAGGATGGCAGCGCTCCGTGTGGAGAAAAGAAAAACTAATGAAATTTTAGGAGGTTGTTCTCTCATCTATCCTGACCAGTTTAATGCATTGCTGAGCCCGATAAGTCTATTTTTGAGTTTTTTACAACAATTTAAAATGGAGGTGCCGATAGAAGTAGCGTCCAAATGTGAACAGCGTAGTGTGATATGTTTTTTGACTGCAAAAAAATTATCTGCTAGTGAAATTTATCGAGAATTATCGTCTGTATATGGTGAGCAGTGTATGAGCCTTCAAATGGTTACGCATTGGCGAACAGCATACCTAAATGGAAGAAAAGAACTCCATGATGAAGCACGCCAAGGCAGACGAACAAGCGCAGTAAATAAGGGAAATGTTCCACTTGTTAAATAGCTGATCGAGGAGGATTCCCGGTATACATTCGACAAGTTGGCCGAAAAGGTACGATGTAAGGCCGACTGCAGCCGAACATCCATACAAAAAATCATTCACGATGAATTACAGCTGCGTAAACTGAGTGCTCGTTGGGTACCTCGTCTACTGACACAGCAACACAAAACACAGCGGTTGAATGCCGCTCGCACATTTCTGAAGGTCAATGAGGAGGAAGGGGAATCATTGCTGCATCGAGTAGTCACAGGTGACAAAACTTGGGTGTATCATTACAAGCCAGAATCGAAAAGACAGTTAATGCAGTGGGTACCAAAGGGTGGCCAACCACCAAAAAAATGCAAAACAGTTTTCTCCACATGCAAGGTGTTAGCGACAGTGTTTTGGGATTATCGGGGTGTTCTTTTGATTGATTACCTCGACAAAGGGAAGACAATCAACACAGAGTACTACTGTGGTATTTTGGATCGTTTACGAAAAGCAATCAAAAACAAACGGCCAGGTTTGTTGAGTCAAAAAGTGTTTTTGATTCACGATAATGCTCGTCCGCACTCTGCCCGTTTAACCCAAGAAAAATTGGCCTCATTTAAATGGGACATTTTTGAGCATCCACCATACTCCCCGGACTTGGCCCCAAGTGATTTCCACTTTTTCCCAGCGATGAAAACAGCATTTGGCGGCATACGATTTGATACCACAGATGAAATCACCGAAGCAGTCACAGCATACTTTAAAAATTTGGACACAAATCATTTCGACTTCGGAATTACCAAATTAGTTTGTAGATACATAAAATGTATTGATAGAGATGGCAACTTTGTAGAAAAATAAAAAAATATCTGAATTTTCCAAGAATGACCTTGGGTTTTTGTTTTGACCACTCCTTCCCCCCTAATCGGACCCTTGAACTTACTTTCTGACTGACCCTCGTATATATCTGCATCCAAGAGGAAACATGGTAATGAGAATTTCTCAGCATTGAGAAACTTCCTACATTGTGCAAGCCAAGGTCTACAAGAAACTAGTTCTGTTTATTAACTCATGCTGAGGGCATAACAAAAACACATCGATGCTCCTCTCTCTGTTGTATTATGTGAACACTGAATAGAATCTTTTTAATTTAATCACATATTACTTCTCAATCTGTGATCATAGTCATATGCTTCCTGGTATAAAATGGCTGTATTGAAAAGTAGTTGCATAGAGAAGAAATAAAAACTCCACCAGAGTATCACAACATTTTTGAGAAACACTGAAGTTAAAAGTTTAAAAAAATCTTGGAAGGTGTTTAATTTTAAAGCACTTGCAACAACACTCTTTTAGCCATCATCTTATTGAGACATAAGGTAATTGAATGTTTCACAGTTGTTACATGTGATATAAATATTGGTTTATGGGTACCATTACCTACATTGAAACCAAAGTACAGGAATAAGAGAATATTGTGTAGAGCAAAGCCGAAACTCAAGTCCAATAAAAGTAATGTAAGTCGGGTAAAAGCAAAGGATGTGAATGCACTGTTGTTATACTGTGATGTTTCTAGTTAAGGTCATTTAGTAAACAATAATTAGGACATTTATTGAATTTTTTCAGGATAAATTCAAGAACCAAATGAGGCAGGAAGGCTATGGAAACATCATCCTTCAATGAGCTGTGATGTTCCAAATTTCAAGGGCGAATATGGGATGAAACTTTGAAACAACTTCCATGACATTATCACTGGCATTCTAGAACAATACTTAAGTACAGACTCTCTACTTAAGTAATGTTTTATCAGTGAATCTTATACATAAGTATAAGATAAACCTGGTTAAACAAGTACTCGAGTCCAACTTGATTATAAGAAACATTTTAGAATACAGGTATATGACACCTAACATTTATACCACTTTTTCAAACTAAAAACTCTGTATTATTCCTATAATAGTTTCATTTGCTTATTGAAAGTTTTCAAATAACCCTCAACAGATAATTGAACTGTCCCATCACAGAAACACCATTGATTCTCCAAGTCAAGTGATTGGAAATTACAGGGAGTTTTGCCCAGCCACCTTTTTGAGCAAGTAGAACTGAGCAAGTAAGAACTAAAGGTCACAAAAACTAACTAGAGAGCAGATCTTAGGGAAAATTACTGGAAAAAACATACATCAAAAATCACTCACCTGATTGCAAGTCAGCCAAAATACACAGGTGTCTGGAAATCGCATTGGCGCATATACACCTCCACCACCTTCTTGATTATGCTGCTCCTCGATAAATTTGGTGTATGGCTTGCCATCCTGAAAGTAAATTTGCAGGGCTCTGGAACAGAGCGACATTCATCAGAAGTTGTCAGTGGTCAATGACACAAACAAACAGCCTCAAAGAAAATGCAAATGGCAGCATTGTTCTCAAAGACCTAATTTCACACAAATGCTGACGGTCAGACAGATCAAGTAACTGCTTGGCATACAATACATCATTTTTACACCCCAAGCACATACTGCAAACAATGCACACAAGCTCAGCAAATTGTAGCTCATGATAAGTATAAATAAACCATAATCTTTCATCTGAAGATTGTGAATAGTATAACCTGAAACACCTTCAAGTAAGTAGCGAATAATCTTGGCCTGCTAGAGGATGACAGTATATTATTGCAGGATATTTTGATCTGATTTTTCAATTTATTTTCATTTTTCAAACTTAATTTTAGAATTCCTTCGAATTCCATTTCATTTTAAAATTTATTTTTGGTTTCTAAATATTTTTCCAGCAACCTTAGACTTCATACAACATTCAACATCATAAAACATTAACTTGATAGAGAAGAAAATGATGACAGCACTGAAGTAAAACCATATCTTCGTTTGCCCGAAATTAACTTCCTGTGTCAATTTTTTTTAAATTACGTTTTTAGGCTTTTTGGATTTGTATTTCCAATAGCAATGCATTAAAAAATAGTCCTATATCTTAAGTTCAATATTCATCCACCAGAGAGCATTTAAATTACCTCCTATGTGCATCAGTTCTAAAATGTTTACCTAATACCTCCTATGTGCAATCTCGAAACTGATAAAAGGCAAGACATGTATTGGATGTATTGTTGAATTTCAAGGTATTTTGTACTAATGAACCAGTATTTCTGGTATATTAATTCATGTCATATGTGTTGGTAACAAACTGAATAATGGGTTCTTTTTTTTCTAGTCGATCGCGCCACATTCTGGCGCTTGCAAACAGACGTAAGTTGAAAAACAAATGATTCACGTGAATGATTTCTCTGTATTATAATAATTAATTGGGCACATTTTCAGCGAAATGTTCGACATGTGAGACAATCAATGTACTAAACGAACCCGATAATGTAAAAAAGGTTAAAAATAAAAGGCCTACAACAATCATACCTTCAATAAACAAATTTGAAGGCATCACTTTACCATCATCTTCTCTTGAAATGGTAAATAAGTTATAATCAAATAGCATAGTGACGCTAGATTAATGAAATGAATTAAGATGTAATGAAATAAATTATGATGCCAGCAAAATTATAATTGTATGTACCTACTTATTGTACCTCCTTATTGTACAGAAAAGTTGCCATTTGAATCAAAAGAAGATTCACACTAATCTGTAGTGGAATCATTTGTACCAGATAGCTTCAACGTGACAGACCCTGAATTAGCAACAGCTTGTCAAGAATTATTCACCAATTTGGAACCAGAGAACAATCAAACTAATTTAATAAAATCGAATAGTGAAAACGTTGGTGAGTTTGAATATAATTGGAATAAACAATATTAGGTAATGACGCATGCGACATCTCGAAAATATCAAAATTACATAATAATAAACGAAACTTTTGAAAAATTCCTCATTGAAATTGACTGTCCGTGGTTTTAGATTATAAGTATTGTAAAAATTCTCTCGTAGCCTAGAATCTTAGGCTACGTGTATTTTTCTGTCTGTTTTTTCCCCGAAGTTATACAAATTATTATTCTCTCTTTCAAATACATCTCCACGGACTGGTTTCTTCATTCTTCTCATGCATTTCATGTTCATTCATTTCACCTTTTTCGTCATATTATTTCCTGTCGCTCATCTCTCTGTACTTTTTTCATCCTTCTTATCTTTCACTAGTTCATTACTCTTTCATTTCATCGTTTCTTCACCCTCTTCACCCCTCGAAGAAATCGCCGCAGCTCGGTCCATAATACATTATTACGTATATTCTGACTCCCTTCTTCCCGTCTTCCGTGGCTGCTGCTTCTGTTGCTGCCGCGGAATCCGAAATTTAACCAATAACAAATTTTCTTATACTCCCACATTAGTCTTTTCCCTCTCTTTTTCCACGGACTATCTGCTCTAAATTAATTTTATAAAATATTTTTTATACACTTCCGTTTCTCCGTTTTTCTGCTTCGGACATGTGAATTTGTACCTCTCATTTATTTTTTTTCATACACTGCTCTTTCTTATGCAGTTGTATTATTATGTTATATTGTACACGTCTGTCTTAAACAGACTTAATTTGTGACGGAACTTTATATGTGCTGTTAAAATGTATACTGGTTTTTATTTTTTCATTATATATTCCAATTTATTGACGATGTGTTGATTTGTTTAATTTGGCAATGGGGTAGTTCTGGGTATGTATGGTCCGTGGTTTTTGATTTAATATGCATGTAGATTGAAACTTTCGCAGACTTTGAAATAGCTGAAGCATAGGGAAATTAAAATTTATTCCATACATGGTCAAAATTTGGGTCCACGGACACCTGGCAGGCTATTCTGGGTTGGGTGGTGGTAATTCTGTGGCCACCATCCAGTGTAGGTGGTTTTACCGAAGTCCTGGATATGTGTCAATGGTAGTATGAAGATATTGGTTGGCTCTGCGGGTAGTGGTGGCCGTTTGTGACCCCCCTCGCATACTACATATTTTTTCCCACTTGTTCACATGTTCCAGGTTCCAAGGTTATACGTCACAACTACATTTCCGTAGCAATTGCTGTCTAGGATATTTGTCCCCTAATAATAAATTCATTTTATTTAGTAACACCTTGGTCGTGAGTTTATTCATGACAAATGGGCCTGATACTAAATCATCCTGTGTATAAATAACCATCAAAACTGGCGCCCGAACAGAGACCCGAACCATGTACCTTATTGTGGCATTTCCAAATAACACCCAGGCTGTTTTAAATATCAAAATAATCCATTCAGCCTGGTCTTTATATTGAATCGCAACCTCTACTGAGGCTGGCTCCCCTTAATTAAAATAACCATAGGGAAATAGGTTAACGTAATTTTTTAATAATAAATTCAATATAACCTGACTCCAATGTTTTGAACATTGACATTGTTAATTTTAGTCATGTTTAGACAGGCTGCCATGTTGCTTGGATGATCTTTTTTATAGATCTGTTAATAATAATAAAAAAATATACTACGTCTTGCCTTTAGAGCCATCATGATTTCAAAAACACATAACCGTGGAAACAAAATAAGCTCATTTCAATTTTTTGCTTTCTTTTTCTTTCGAATTTCCAAGGACGTTTTCACCATCCTAACGTAATAATTATGATAATAATAATAATATGTGTTAATTTTACAACATCTGTTCCGCGGAATTTCACTTAGCATATTGATTGGAATTTCCACGGACTCGACTGCCTTGAACCCCCGCTGCCTTCTCAACTGAATTTAATAAGAGGAATTTTAATCTCGTAGAATCAGCGTTGTTTTATCACACGTCGTTCTTTTGTTTTGAGACCAGTTGGTCGTATTTGTTAATTATATTTTTGATACAGTATTCACTCCTCTCTGACGTGATACCCAGAAAATCACCTTTTATCTACTTGTTTCATTTCTTGTATGTAATTTAAATGTTCCTCTAAACGAGCTTTTTAATCAAATTGTCCGGGGAACATTAAAGTAAAACTTTTAATTTGTGACTTGTAAACCTCGGACTTGTCCTTTTTTCACGTGACTTTGAGTCAACTTATACTTGTCTCACACACGTCGGTTCATGCTCGAGAACCAAAACTTAACAAAAGTGTGTTTATCCCTTAGCATACCACACTTAGGTAAAATATTTGCAAAAAATGAAAACACACTAAATGTAAATTTTATTTTAAAAATAAATTTATAAAAACCAGTAGAAACCGCGGACTTTCACTTTACAACCGGTTTAGTTTTAACCTATGTGATTTTCCTCACAAAACAAAATTATTTATTGTGAATTCCTGATTGGCCCTTCAACTCACGTCTTTCACTGTCTGAGTGTTTGTGGATAAAAGGAAAATAGATCGGGAGTTACTTTAATAATAATAAGGTTGTGGGTCTAATTTAGTGTTTTTTGGCATTTTTTACCGCAACAAAGCAACCTTCCTCGCTAGCTTTTACTTCTAATTATATCCGTGCAGCCATGCCGATCAGAAGAAGAAAAGCGACCACCCGAGGAAGACATTCAGGCTGTTTGGCCGAAAACCCTAATTTGACTCAATCAGAAGACTCAGACGCATTAGTCCCAGAACAAGAATCCGTGGTACCGTCTGGCCTAAACCCTAATCAAATGATAGTAGAGGTTGAGGTACATCAACCACCTCCCCTACGAATCATTAGGCAACCGGATGTGGATGGCGCGGCTGGAGCTGGATCTAGATGCTTTGCAGCAAAAGCTCCAACAACACGATGAGGACATGCTGATGGTCCAACAAAAGTTGTCTGAAATCCAAAATTTGGCCCAGAAGACAGCCAAACTTGAAACGTCCATGGTCGCACTCTCGTCACAGATTGGAATGACTGAAAATATTGTAGCCGAGCTGGTCACGAAAGTAGTAGCTAACGAAACAGCCTTGGCAGCATTGACTTCGGAGTCAAATGCCACCAAAAAGGCAATTGATGACCTTGGTCTAGGTATCCAAACAGTGGCTAGCGATGTGACCGCGATGAGGGAGATGACCAAGGGGATCGAGAATATCAACTTCGTCCTCCAGGATTTGGTTAAACAAATCCCTCCCCCAGGTTCAGAGCCAAGTGCGGATCAGACGCAGACTACCCAGCCAGCCCCCTTGTCTGTAACATCGAGCAACATAAATGGGAATGGATCCTCGGAGATCCGAGTTGCCTTTCAACCCCCCCAAAACAGCTCAACATCTAGCATCAGGTTGAATTTGACAGTCCCGATGACCTCAAACATGGAGAACATCAGGTCCGAGGCTGTACCCTCCACAGGTTCAACACAGTCTTCTCAATTGCAACCCCAAGACAGCAGTACACCAACCATTAGTCAACCTACACAACTGGTTCAAACTTCTTTTCCTGTTTCCGAGGCCCCTCAACCCATTGAGCTGCCTTTCACACAAAATTTAAGAACTTCAATGCCGCAACCTGTTTATGTCATGAGTAACCAGAATATAAGTAAATCTGGAGTCGTAAAAGCTCTACAGGACTCGGAAAGAAAAAATTTTGCAATTCCAAAATGGACTGGACCGAGAGATAAACGAACTCCTCTGCAAATTGTGGAGCAGTACGAAAAAAAACTCCGGAATATTCCAGTCTCCGAGGAACAAAGGGCCACTAGATTTAGACAAATAATCCAGGACCACTGCAAATGGATAGAGACCGAGGACCTGGAAATGCACTATGACGAGCTCAAAAGGTTATTCCTCAGGAGGGAATGGACCGAGAAAGCGAAACGTAAGGTGATCCAAGAGTTCGAAAATGTAGAAGAACACAATTGCGGGTTTGAAAATTTCCGCGACTTCTACAAACACTGGACCAAGAGACTCCGTGGTTGCGGATTGAGAGATGAAGCAATGATTAGCATCCTTGTTGAAAGGATCATGCCAATCGGTTGTCGGCACGATGTCCTTAAGGAAGGAATTACAACCTTGGTGGCGATGGACGCGTACATAGAGAAAATGCCTACTCAAGCCCTAGAATGGTATGTAAGGGCACCAAAGCCCGTGAGTAGTGCGCAACCCAAACTTGACAAAACATTCGCGGATAAAAGACCCGTGGAAAAGAAGTTCTTCAGAATCAAACCCAAAGTGGCGAAAATCACTCCGGAGATTGTTGACGAAAATCAACAATCAGACTCCAGCGCGGAGGACACTGAAGAAGAAGATTCTTATTCCGCGGGGGCGTTAGCTCTGAATCTGTCGGAAAACAAAACACTCCGTCCTTAGACAGCAGCTGTGGGATGGAGGTTAAAAAACCGAGGCTGCTTACAGCTGAAGATCACAAACCATTGTATTTAATGTACAAAGACTTTGTACTAATTGGAGATGGTCTCGCTCTGCAGATCTTTAGGGACTCTCTCAGCGAATTCAATGCGCTCGAGTGTTCCAAGACAAGCGATCTGTTTTGCAGGAAGAACAACTCGATGAAGTCCGTGCTGAAGAAAATTCACAAACTCCCAAAATCCATCAAAAAGACCATTATAATCATGGGATACGAGGAACACCAGGAGAGTGGATTCCACATCGAGGTCTTCGATAAAGAATACATAAAGTTGGTCAAAAAACTAAAAGAATACGGTCTAAAAGAAATAGTGGTCTCTAAAATACCGCCTAGCTGTACGGACACCCGATATATTACATATTGGACGTCGTTGAATATCAATGCCAATATTCACAACATGGCCAAAAAGTTCGATTTAAAGTTTGTGAATTTGGATCACGTCCTTATGTTCTTTGACAAAAATAAATCATACGACACAGAGAATTATTATTTCAATAAAGATCTCTCACTGCGTTTTAAACTTATAACCAGCCTGTTTCAGGAAGACTCGTCTCTTAGCACTGGAGCACTTGATGCAATGGCCGACAAATTCAAATGGGTGTTCAAAGATGAACAACCGAGGCCTGCAACAAATTTAACACCTTAGGACACCGCGGAATTGATAAACAAAAGGAAACAGAAGAAGACTCAATCCGTGGCGTCAAAGAAAAATGAAGAAAATGCTCCTGCAAACTCCGAGGCTTCGAATAAAAACACGGCTGTCCTGAAAATTGCCCAAATTACACCGGAGACTCCTGAAAACATTCAACCACTGGATCTATCGAAAACGCCAGGAAGTGTAGATCCCCTCTGCTGTGCTGGATTTGCCAACTTACTTGAAGGAGAAGTCGAGGGAGGTGAGCTGATCATAAGATCACCTGTCCCTGACTATATCAAGGCTCCTTACATCCTTGCAATATTGGACGATTTGGTTTTCCCTCTCCTTGGAGACACGGGATCACCATGGACCTTTGTGGAACACAACCTTTTCCAAGCGATTCTTAAGGCTTGTCCAAATTTGGAATACAAGGAGATAAAAACTCAAGGACTGAGCGTGAAGGCGATAATCGGAAAACAGATGACCAAGGTCACCCGCACGATTTTTATAACACTGTACCTTTACGACTCGTATACACAACAGAAGATCCCTGTAAAAACGGTGATCAGAATTGTAGAAGGGTTGAACTTACCTTTTGTCCTTGGCCGCGAATTTTTAGTTCAATATCATGCAGCAATTGGCTTTGGCAAGCAGGAAGGTCTCTCCTTTATCACTCCTGATGACGTAAAACACAAGGTCTCAACGTATACCTACGATAAGATCCAGGATTTGGTGACAGACAAAAAGGTGCAGGACCCGCTAAACTATCTGAGAGATTTAAAAATAGAAAAACAACAACTTTCTCCTATCTATAACATGGAGAAAGTTATTAACCCGGATTTTTGTAAACCCACCTTGGAGAAAACTAACTCCGATCCCGAGGTGGAAAATAAGTTAAAACAGGAGTTTTACAAAACTGAAATCACCGTGGAAACAAATGAGGATTGCATTGAAGCTTTGTTGGCTGTAATATCGTCCGTGGATGACCATGAAGGTGAATCAGGCTTCAAAACATCAGATCTTGAGGAAATTACACTCAAAGATCTCGCCCTGATCTGTGGCAATGTGCCAGAAGAAGCTCTGAGGGAAAGAATCGCTAACAAACCGAAATACAATCCGGATTTCCAGGAACTAAGAGATGAATTCGATGATGTGTTTAGACCTGAACCAGGGGCATTCAACTTGTATAGGCATCACTTGAAGGTCAAACCTGAATATAAGCCTACAATGTGCAAAACATACCCCGTTCCACGGCACAAAAAAGAGAAAATCCTCACAAAGATTGTTGAGTACTACAAAAGAGGCATAATAAGGCTCTCTAAGTCTTCGTATCGGATACCCTTGGTAGCTGTGCCCAAAAAAGATGGCACTTTCAGACCATGTGGCGATTTTAGACAGCTCAATCAGTATTTGGAAACTCAAGGGGATGAGGTGCCACACATTGACAAATTAAAAACCCTCTTTGCTGGATCTCAGTATTTTTCCTCTCTTGATTTCAGGGAAGGTTTCTTGCAAATTTTACTAGATGAAGAATCGTCCCAGTATTGTGCTTTCGTATTTGAGGGAGTTCCTTACGAATTCACAAGAATTCCTTTTGGGACGAAAGACAGTATGCAAGCCTTCTTGTCAGCAATTAGACAAGTTTTTAAAGAGACCGAGGACTTTATTGCCGCGTAGGTGGACGACATATTGGTGCATTCCAAAACACGGTCTGAGCATTTAAAACACCTCAGAATAGTGTTTCAAAGGATACGGGATGCCAATATGACCCTAAATGAGGAGAAGTGTTTCTTCTTCCAAGAGGCGGTAAAATTCATTGGGCATTATATCGGAAAAGACGGGATAAGACCTTTAGAAGAAAGAGCTCAGGTCATCAAAGATTTCCCAACCCCTAAAAACAAAAAAGCTGTACAATCCTTTTTAGGAATTGTCAATTTTTACCGTTGCTTTATTCCGCGTTGTGCAGAAATAGGCCACCCGCTGTATCGGTTGTGTGGAAAGGTCCTTTTCAAATGGACCGAAGCCTGTGAAATCGCATTCAAAAAATTGAAAGACGAAATCTCTAGGCAACTCCTAGAATCACATCCACGGTTTGATCGACCCTTCTTTATAATGGCCGATGCGTCCAGGTATGGTATAGGAGGTTTTGTTTATCAGTTAGAGGATGATGGTACCCCCAAAATAATTAGTATGGTCAGTAGGCTTTTGTCTAAAGCCGAAACAAATTACATGACCTACGAGAGGGAATTGCTTGCCATCCTTTACACACTCAAAAAGTGCTATTTTTACCTCCTTGGCTATGAGATTGTGGTTTTCACTGACCATCAGAGTCTGGTCATGTTGAGGAATGAAAAACGTTATTGCACTCCGAGGGTTGCACGTTGGATTACCACATTGGAGGAATTCAACATCAAGGGTATTAACCATGTCGCAGGAAAAAAGAATGAGATAGCAGACACTTTGTCTCGCTATCACAAAGCATACATCTGCCATGATGATAATTTTGTCATACCTACCACCACAGTGCAAGCCCCAGAATTAATAGTGAGTGTGGTAAAACCCCTATCTGCGGACACCGAGGTCAACTCGAGAAATTTTGGACAATGCTACAAAGAAATTTTGGAAATGCAAAAAAATGATGCAGAGATATCTTTGGCTCTTCAATACCAGAACTGCAGGAAGGTCACCAAGGATGGAGATTTCTTATATATCCAAGGTCGAGATGGAAAGAAAAGAATTTATTTACCCACCGACAAACGCCTACAATGCATTAAGTATTATCATGCTGATGCTCAGCATCCAGGCGTAAACAAAACCACAACCATCATACAACGGTATTTCGATTGGCCAGCCTGCAAAGGCGACGTGATAGAATATATCAAAAAGTGTAAAAAATGTATGACTTGTAAAAGAGCCAATTTCATCCCCTACGGGAAAATGAAAAACGTGGTGGCCAAATCAAAAGGCGAACTGCTCGCCGTTGATTATTTTGGTCCGTTACCGAGAGGCCGTGGCTCTGTGGAAAAAATCTTGGTTGTTCTGGATGTGTTTACCAAATTCGTAAAACTTTACCCGGTAAAAACAATGGATACTCCTACAACCATAAAACGTATGCAAAAATACATTGAAGAATTTGGGAAACCAAATTGCATCTTATCCGATAATGGCCCACAATTTGCTACTGCCAAATGGGTAGACCACTGGAAGGATGCTGGAGTCGATGTTAGATTCACATCTGTCTATCATCCAGCATCAAATCCCGCAGAAAGAGTCATGCAAACTCTGGCCGAATGCATGAGAATGCATCTGGATGGAAAACAAAAACATTCATCTTGGCCAGATTTGATAAGTGATATTGAGCGGAAAATAAACACCACAGAACACATCGTCACTGGGGTCCCCCCAGTCTGTTTACAACTTAAACAAAAACCCTCCTTCCGTGGTAGCTCAAACTTAGAAAATATTCCCGACCAAGACTACGAGAATATTAAAAAATCAGCTCTCGAAAAAATAGAGCTGAAATTGGCACAAAGAAAAAAATACTTTGCCAATTCACATCCACACCCGGTAAAACTGAAAAAAGGAGACTTAGTGTACATAAAAACCCACTATCAATCAAATAAAGACAAAAAATTTGTCAAAAAACTGGCTCCTCTTTACCGTGGTCCATTTGCAGTGCTTCAAGAAAATGGGACTAATGCATATTTGCTTGAGAACCTACAGGACGGAACACGAGATCATCAACATATAAATAACCTTAAGTATTAAAAAATTGTCAGTTAATTTAATCAAAATTACGAACCTCTCTGGGAAGAAGGAATTTTTTGGTTGTAACACCCTTCTTCTCCAAAAAATATAATAAAAAAGAGATATTAAAAAATGGGCCACTCGAAAAAATAAAAATAAAAAGAATAAGAGCCATCAGAATAAATATAATAAATCAAGAAACGAATAAAATAAAAAGAAGAGAAAAGGGTGAATAAAAAATGCCGAATCGTGAGAGAAAGAGAAATTCCGCCCCACATTTAGATTCATTTAATTATGACGCGACCTCGGATTATATTTAGAAAATTTCATACACCGAAAATATAATTTTCAAATCGAAAGAATACGAGTGTGCGTTCAGTGTGAAGGTCTCCTTTTCTTATATGTCACATAATCTGTCCGCGTTTTTTCACCGCTTCTCAGCGCGTTGAAAAAACGAAAAATTATCGTAGTTTCGATTAAAGTCCATTTTGTTTTACTAAGAAAAATTGAAAATAGAAATCCGTGTGTAGAAACTACGAGAAAACGAGGCGCGTGTGAAAAGGAAAAATAGGAAATACCTAAGTATTATCTTAGCCTAGCCGCTGTATATCGGAGTGGCGCTTGTGAGAGTGTGTGTGTGCGTGTAGGTAAAAGATGACAAATATACATATTGCCTTATCTCAAACTGTACACGTTTCACTCATATCTCACTTCTCATCTCCACGGCACATCTCTCTTATTTCTTCCCACCAACTCAATTCTGTAAATGCTGGACAAAATTATTCAAACAAAATTCACAGTCCTTCACTTTATATTTTTCTGCCACAGTGGTTGCACAGTTTAATTTTGCTCTTTTCCTTTTTCATACTTGTCTTTTCACCATCATTATTTTTATTTTTTGTATTGTTTTTTCGTAACTTCTTTCGAATTTTAATATCTTCGGTAATCAAAATAAATTTAATAACTTTTTTTCACGTTTTTCATCTTTTTATTAATAGAAATAATTTATTTTTTTTAGTTTTTCGAAGCTTTTCTACGAATTTTGTGTTGCTCCTCGTGGTCAACCGCCCTGAAAAAGTTCAAAAAAAAATTTTCTCTACACCCCATTTTCTGGTTTTCACTTCTTTCCTTGTTCAATTCTTGCCTAATTCCAGCACGTGAGTAGAAAAAATCGCAACATGTTATTTATATTTTTTTAGTGAATTTTTGTGTTTTATATTTATGTTTTCGTGTCGTGTCCATGGGTTTTAATTTTAATAAAAAATATTTTCTCCATTCCTTTCGAAAATTCAAGCAACAATGGAGAAAATAGAGATCGAGGTATGCAACATCGACGAATCCGTGACCCACATCATCGCCGAACTTCGCCGGTTGGCCAGCCCGTCCACGGTGCTTCGAATGTCCGCGAACGAGAGAATCCTCATGTATGTTCAACTAATAGCTGCGAAAGATAGGTTGACGCAGCTTACTGACCACATGAAGGATGAAACCACCGCGACAGCCGAGACTTTGGTTTTGGTTATCGACTCAGTGGTGACCGACGCGATCGAATTCACGGACGTGGCTGACAAAGAAGGATTGCCGGAGTCGCCCGATTCTACTCACGCGCGCCTGTCTTTGTCATCCGACGCCGAGAATGCCGCAGTAAAATGTGCGGTAAAAAGACGTAGGCGCAAAGGCGTGATCACTCTGGGTTCACGCACGTTCGTCTTGGTGCCAAAGAAGACTGTCCGCCGTGTGCCACGGTCCGCAGCCTGTCGGGATCTGGGGAGCAAAAAATAAAAAACATCGACAACCCCGGCCGAGAGTTTGTCGGAGAAAAGTAAAAAATATTTTGAAAAAATAAATTCTGAAAACATAAAATTTGACACTTCCGTGGTTTCTTTGGGTTCTTTAGGTTCTGCACCTCCGACACTGACACAGCCAAAAGAGGTCCCTCAACAACTGAGCTTCATGGTTCAAGTTGAGAACCAACCTGAACCAATGACAGAAGCCCCCAAGGTTGTACCGTTGAGCATCTTGTGTGGAGGTATGATGCAAAATAACCCGACCATAGAAAAAATGGACACAGTCGTCACAAGTATAACCCATAATTTAATAAATAATTTAACACTCCGAGGTGATTTAGGTGCTGAATCAACCCAGGTCGTCGAGAACGATGACTTAAATGTGGAAGTGGTTAACACCGACATTGTCTCTGAAACCGCCGTTTGGGGTATTGAAAATGAAACACCTACCCCTAATCACTCGGCAGAGGATGGTGCCTCGCTCACATCAATCTCGGAGAAAATGGACGTCGAGGGTAAAGATAATAATTTTCTTCCTTCCGTGGTTAGCGTTTTCTCCAAAATTGAAAATTTTTCACTTCCTATAGTAGAACTCCTGATTCCCACAACACCCTTGTGGCAGCAGGAACAAGAAGGGAACTTAACCACCCCTGATAATGCGACCTCTTACTCGCCGATTGGTCAGCAGGGGGCGGTTCTGGAGACTACAAAAGAAAAAACAAATACCGTAGTAAGCCCATATATTTCACCTGACCTTAACGACAGTGCGGCAGGGATAGGCAGGGTTGAAACCGCGGCATCCAAATTATCTCTGGCTTTATTTCAGAATGAACCAGTATCTTCTTCCATGGCATCTTCCTCCTCGGGCACAGACTCATCAAGAAAGACCCGTAGTGAGGCTGGCGGAAGTGGAGGTTGGCCAAAATCAGGCAGGAAAACCGGGCTTGTAGTCTCAATCCCGAGATTACAACCTGATGACATCCAGGTGGCACACTTGGTGGAGTCAACCTCAGGCGCAGAGGAAGATCCAGCTCAATCAAAAACACGAAAAACGAAACCTCGAGCCACGACTTCTACAACAACAGCGACAAGACCCAAGGTCAAACTGGTGAAAGTTCGGCAAAACACAGACACGGAGGATTCGTGGTCCACCATCAACAGCGACAACTACGCCACTGGGGAGGAGTTTGAGGTTTTCAGTCTCTCCCATACGCACCACGGATGATGAGACGGAGTTGGAATCTGGAAATACCGCGCCAAAAGGACCGTCTATATGTAAGCCTGCATTAAATATTAATAGTATGTCCTCAAGTAGCAAGAAGAAGCCTATTGTAAGGGACGATAAAAAACCTGCTTCTTCTGGGGAAAAATTTGTAGGGTCAGTCCGTGGAAAGTTGGAGTCTGTTGGAGGCACGTCTTCAACCTCACAAGCAAGGCCTGGGACGTTTTTGTCTACCAAGACAACACCAGCATTAACTTTTTCATCGAAATCCGAGGCTGAGCCTCAGCGCAAAGGTGCATCTGCCAGATTGGCAAAACGGGTTGAAAAACCCATTCCGAAACCCAAAAGTATGTCCCAGGAGCCAACCTCCAAAAAAGTTGAGTCTCGCCACTCAACTAAAGTCGTAGAGGACTCGGACTCATCTAAGTCTTAGGATGCCTGCGGATCTTCGGATCACAGACGGAAGAATTCCAAAGTGAGCTCCCTGCAATCTAAAATTGGTCAGGCCATTGACAATAAAAAAGCCGTGTCATCCGGATCTGTCAGTCCGCCGGACCTAGACTTTATATTTGCTGACGTAAGTCGCTACCGGGGTATTGTTGCCGAAGGATGTGCATATCATAGAACCTAACAGCCCCGACCGACCAAGCACTTCAGCTTGTCATGACCATTTTTACTTGAGACCTGTAGCATTCCCAAACCTTCCGATAATCCCCAAACTAAAAAAACCATCGACCATGACAACCAGTCAAAATTTAATAACCCCCTCTTCCTCGGCTGTTACGGTAAGCTCAAAGACAACACTAACTCGCCCCACTAATCTTCAAAATCAAAGTCGGATGTCGGTCCCGACCAGTAAAAATATTGGTGTGAAATTGAGTAACCTTGGTTACTCGACTACACATCCTCTGTCGCCTCCATCCCGCTTTGAGTCTGTCACCCCGTCTCACCTTCACCAACCCGACAGATTCAACTCAAATTACGGGGTAACAGAGAGTTATACGAGCCTTGCTGCTTGTGCGAGCAAACCTAGTGGACACGCACCCCAGTTTGTTGAGACGGCACGGCAGCAGGAGGCTCCTCCCAATTTGAATACGTCACAATACTCTCTTTCTGTTGTCGAGAGAAATTATTGGGTTGCTGGGAATTCACATTCCCAATACAACCCACAATCACACCCCCTTCAAGGTTATCCTCAGGAGGACCACCATCTTGTGGACCAGAGCATAGCCAAGAAGGCCGTATCTTTCAAATGCTACATTCAAGGTGACAAAACCCGTCAAATCCATTACAACCCCTCGGCAGAATACTCGGTTTCAGGCAAGCGGCCTTTCGACACAGAAACCTTGAGGAGAAGGAAACAGCTGTCTCGAAAGTACAAAGTCGTGTTCGAGTGGAGAATCTGAGGACAAGAACCCTATTGGTTTGATAGGTCGTTGCCGATGAGGTTGGTAACTCCTCATGGCCAACACATCGACTTGGAGGTCGGGATAGTATCGAACTTGTGCGAATCCGTAAATCTTGGAAAAGACTTCTGCACAAAATATAACGTGCACGTTTACATTCCTCCTGGAAGAGATAGTGGCTACATTATCATAGGTGGAGAAAGCCTCCCCTGCGAATATGTGAAGGTAGACCACAGGTTTGAGTCCAGGTCGATGTCAACTACACGTCACCTTCATTAAAGTCCGTGGTTTGAGGCGTGCTTTCCTTCGGTCTCTTGCTATTTCATGATTGGTCTCTATGACGTTTCCCCTGCTTCTTGATTTTACCCCCGGCTTTTTGACTTTCACCCCTGATCTTATCTTTTCTCCTGTTTTGAATACATCCTTGTTGGATGTTTTCAATATCATGTCTTAATACATTCGTCATTTTCCGTGGTGTTGTAAATTACTTAATATCAGAAAAACGTTAAAGATTTGTAATTTACACCACCTTATATATCTATATTTTTTTTTGGACGATGTATTTCTTATATATATGTATATATGTATGTTTAAAGTTGACTCAGGACCTTTAACATAAAAATTCTCTAGTCCCTTAAAATTTTAGTCAACTAAACTTTTGTTTGACAAAATGTTTTTATTTTTATTTTATTTTTATAACTATGTCGGACAGATAATTGATATTAGATATAAGAAAATTGTAAATATCTGTCCGATCAATATAACTCCATTTTTTACCATCATAAAAACCAGTCCCCCACTCCCTCTTTTTTGAGTGAATTCGTATGCTGACTTTTGTAAGACCTCGTCTATTTCCTTGAAAATGACGTGGTCTAGGAGGGGAATGACGCATGCGACATCTCGAAAATATCAAAATTACATAATAATAAACGAAACTTTTGAAAAATTCCTCATTGAAATTGACTGTCCGTGGTTTTAGATTATAAGTATTGTAAAAATTCTCTCGTAGCCTAGAATCTTAGGCTACGTGTATTTTTCTGTCTGTTTTTTCCCCGAAGTTATACAAATTATTATTCTCTCTTTCAAATACATCTCCGCGGACTGGTTTCTTCATTCTTCTCATGCATTTCATGTTCATTCATTTCACCTTTTTCGTCATATTTTTTCCTGTCACTCATCTCTTTGTACTTTTTTCATGGCAATAGCATGGGCATGCTGTTCGGCGCCCGCTAGCCGCACGGTGTATAAAAGTAGGGACCCACAACACCAAGTCATCAGTCGTTCGTTTGTCGTCGTTTGATGCAGTACGCAGTACGTGTAGTAGTTGTTGTTGTAGTGCTGTAGAAGTTGTTGTGGATATCTGTTGTACCGTAAAAAGTTAAAGTGACACGTTTACCTAAAAAAATTAAAAAAAAAAGTAATTACGAATTAATTAATTGTAAATGCTATTTCTGCTCGACGAAGAGGAAGAATTACCAACAATCGACCAAATCATTGAAGAAAATGACAACTCAGAAAATAGAACAGGACGCTCAATCATGGAGCGACATAGAGGAGGAGGAGCCTCAGGCGACGACTTCATCTGCAGCGGAAACTCCAGCGAAGAAGAGGAAACTGAGAATAATAGAAAGCGACGAAGAAGAAGAGAAAGTAGTGACAGTGGAACAAGCCAGAGGAGAAAAAATTCAAAAACTTTTGTCGACGGATGGCAATTTCTTGAACTTCCTGTTCGCGATCTGGGACGATGTGAAAATAATGCTCCTAATAATTCCTTTTTTCAACCTTCTACTTCGAGAATGTCTAACGAAGAGGAAACTCGAACTACGAAAGAAAGTATACCTGTACCAATCCAATTTCAAAAGCAGCATGAAATTTTTATCAAAGAAAGTACCATCTACAAAAATTTCTTTCATGGACTTCGTGAATATTTGCCTCGACGAAGAATTCTTCACGACATTTACGCCAGACGACCTGACTCCAGAGGAGATGGACTTCTTGATAACTGTATGGGAACAAAGTACACAGGAACAATCTTCATCGTCGCAGAACATAATGACCACTACCACATCATCCACGACTGCAGCTATAGCGGAAGTACCTGCAGATGTCAAAGAATTGCAGACATCCAGAGTGAGTATATTCGATATAAACGAAGGGTTATTCCAACAGCACAGTTCTCAACAGCACACTGGCATAATCTCACAGTCTATCTCGAAAAAGATCCAAGACGAATTAGTTACATTCACATCGCCGGGAGAACATGGAAACAAAGTAGTAAGAATAGAGATATATCCATTTTCGGAAGCATCAAAACTAGAGAAGAAAAACTGGTGGAAAATAGCAGACCAGAGGACGACATTTCTACTTTCTGGCAATGCGAAACTAGAGAAGATGATAAAGGAAACAATGAAGGAAGTGGAGATACACTTCAGCCAACTACCGGATCTCAAAAAAGAAGTAAAGGAGACAGGTTATATGAATTTCTCTCGGAGTTTTCAATAGCTCCAATAAAAACTATATTTAATACTAAATTTTGGACTTTGGGTAGATATAGATACGAAGATACCGATTCAAAACTAATGAACTCTGTTCTTCGTAGAATAGCTATTGAAATATCCGAATGGAATATTAATGACTTCATGAAAAAATATAATAATACCGATAATAATAAATTAATTTTTAATGCGCCTAATGCAAACCCTGGGGATTACTATTATGATACTAATACTAGTGTAGACGTATTAAATGAATTACTACTATATCAATATGATAATAATGCTGAGTTGGTTAAAATATTTTTAGAAGATGTTTATAATGTATGTGAAAAAAAAGAACCTAAAAGAAATTCAATATTTATCTATTCTTTACCAAACGCAGGAAAAAATTATTTTTTTGATTGTGTTGTACACTTCCATTTAAACTTCGGTCAATTAGGAAATTTTAATAAATATTGTAATTTTCCACTCCAAGAATGTGTTAATAAACGTATAATAATGTGGAACGAACCGAGCGTAAGTCCCGACCACTTCGAAACGATAAAAACAATACTCGGCGGAGATAATACAAATGCTAAAATTAAACATCAAGGTGACAGCATTGTAGCACGTACACCGATAATAATTCTGGGAAATACAGAACCGTTCCCGAAAGACAGCGCATTTCAAACAAGAATAATAAAATACACGTGGAAACCTTGTGAAGCATTAGCAGAATGTTCAAAAAAACCAACACCTTTGGCTTATTATTATTTATTAAAAAAATATAACATTGTATAATCATATGAACTTTATTCAATATAAAATACATATAACAAATATATAATCTTAAATATCTAAATGTTGCATTTTCTTTTCCAAAGCCTTTTTCTGTAACAAAGATTTCATTTTAGAACTAGTAGTAGAAGCCGAAACATTATATAACAAAGTTTCTTCATCTTGCAAAGTAAATGAACCACCTCGAAATTCAGACATACCTAAAATCTCAGTAGGCTGATTATACATTTTATGTTGATATGTTGTAAATAATTGATCTTTTTGATGACATCTCGGAATACCAAAAGTCCAATTAGAATTAATATCTGAAGAAATATCTATACCACATTCAACATTATAATATAAAGAAGCATTTAAAAACGTAGTCATTTCTGTGGTTGGATTTAATTGTGGTATAGCAGACATACCGATATGTACTTGCGGTTGACTACGCTGATTATGACAAGGTGGTCCATGAGCACGATAAGAATTATACATTTCAATAGTTTGATTATAATTAAAATTAAATTGAGAATAAATATCTTGATTAGTAGCTGCACGATGAACAACTATTTTCATAGTCTCATCATACTGAACTACAACTTTATTTGCCGACGTATCATAATATTCAATATCAGTATTACAATAAGGAAAAAAAGCCTGTTTGGGTGAATTAAGATAACCACAAACTGGTTTATACTCATAATCAATAACAACTTGTCCGATAGTCGAATTTAATAAAGCTTGATTAACACATTTATCTAAACGAAACATTTTACCATCATGCAACTGATATCCATCTTTAACAGCCTCAGGCTTTTTTTCCTTATTCCAATACTGTACAGCAAAATGAGAATTAGAACGAGGTATCATTTGAACAGAACTAGTAGCATGTTGATAAAATTTCTCTACATAATCAGTAGACTTAAATTTAGCTAAACTCGTTGGTACCATACCAGTAGCAATATAAGACATATTAACAATATCAATATCATTATTTAAACCAACAGCAGTAAATAAAATAGGACAATATTCTGAAGTAGCTGTACCCGAAACAGTAGCACCAGTATCAAATGCTGCACGAACGCCCATAACAGATACTTTACACCATACACGATCAACTTTACAATTAAGAGGTAAAGATCCAAATTCTTGAGGAGATAAATAAAAAGGTAAAAAATCTACTGGTATAAAAGATAAAGGAGTACAAAAAAAATCAATGTTTTTATTAATAGGATCAGAATCCAACTGTTTATTAGCATAAGCATAAGCAAACATATTCCGCGATTTATGAAAAGAAAAAGAAAATCCAGTATTAGCACGACTTTTAGGTAACCAAACAACAGACGAAACTGGAGAAGATTTAGCGCCTACTGCTCCTCCTGTAGTCGAATCGACACCAAGTGCTCGTTGATCAACATCCATCGCTTGCGCATCCATAGCAGACTGAGACTCAAAAAAGTTATCGCCAAAAGTACTAAAAAAATGATCCCAATCAACAGGTTCACCACGATCCCGTAATAATTCGTCAATATTAAAATCGTCGGCTGCTGGTTCCTCATGAGAAGTAGAAGGTTGTGGACTTCCTGTTGACACGTGTCGTCCGGATCGATGATTGGCATAATATTCACGAGTATAATTCTTCGCAATGTCAGATTGTTTAAATTGATTCCACGGACACGGCTTACCCAAAGATTTCCACAGTTCAGATAAAGCTTGTTCTCTACTAGCGTAATAACTTCTTTTTGCACCAGACGAAGAACTTTCACCACCACGACGTTTCATTATAAGGAACAGTCATGTTAAAATCGACGACGACGACGTCCGTATCCCGCGAACGATCCACGTTTTCTACGATCGTTATATTCGAGCTGCGTTTTAGTTGGGTAAACAGTTCCGATAACACTCTCCACTCCCTTCTTAACTTCAAGGCCGACTGCACCAACGGCAGCAGGCAAAAACTCACGTGATGGAATTTTCTTAGCAAAATCTGATATGGCAACACTGTCTGCATTACGCACATCAGAAGAAGAAGTTGCAACACTGTAGGCTTCGTCATGCTTCTTAGCAACAGCATCGACTGGAGACACAGGGTCACCACTTTCTAATTTATTTCCAGGTCCAAGATATTTATAGCCTGGATAAATTATACCACCACTCTTCTTATGTTCGAGAGACTTCTTAGCAGGTTTATCAGAACTACGTAACATATGTGAACGCCACCACTGAGTATACTCATCATAAGATGAAAAATCAGAAGCATGTTTAATCTCACTATAAGTACTAGATTTACCAACACCACCACTATTTTTATTAACTCTATTACGAGTTCCACCAGGAGTAGAACCACCACGAGAGGACATATTCACGGTAAACAACGGAGTCACACCAACTACACCAACAGGTACTGATGTATACATACCTACACATGTTGTGGTAGTTAACTCTTTTACCGACTATGGGTAAGGCTAGCGCTAACTCTGTGCGCGCGGACACCTGGCAGGCTATTTTGGGTTGGGTGGTGGTAATTCTGTGGCCACCATCCAGTGTAGGTGGTTTTACCAAAGTCCTGGATATGTGTCAATGGTAGTATGAAGATATTGGTTGGCTCTGCGGGTAGTGGTGGCCGTTTGTGACTCCCCTCGCATACCACAGTAATGATATTGAGATGCCCAACTTGTTTTCCCCAATATTCAAAATTCGTTCTCCCTTTCCTTTACTCATAGTTTTTTTTCTTCTCTCAATATTTATTTCACGGCTATTCAATCGCCAAAACCACTCTACAAATTTATATGGGTGAATTAAGCAATTTTATTATATTATACTCTCGCACTTTTCTTCGCATGGCTAGGCTGCAAACCTAAACTTGTTTCATTTTTACTATAGCAGTCCATGCATCTCTGTTCGCCGATTAGCCTAGCCGTGAATTACATATATATACAATAGCCTAGATGCAAGTTTCTTATTTTGGCTTGCCTATACTTTTGCAGTCGGTATGGTTGCTCACCATATAGGACTGAAAAATACCTTATTATTTGAAATGATGCAGCGGCCGAAATATTTAATCTTTTCTTTGCAGGATTGGCTGTAAATATATGGTGTGATTTTTGTACGAGGCGATGCGATTGGGGGAGTGATACTGGGAGTTTTCGTCTCGATACCTAAGCACGATCTTTATAGTTAGGCTACCAGTTATTTGAATTTTAGCAGTCAGATCGCGCCATGTAGAGGTTTTTGCCTTTAAAGTGTTTTTTTTTTGTCTACTAAATTTTGCTCAAATTAAAAGCTTATTCAATCGACTTGCACATTTCATCTAATCAAAAACATTGCGAATTGTGTGTCTAAAATTACCCTTGTTTTCAAGGTTTCATACCTAATTGTGGAAATTTCAAAAATTTTGTTTTTAATACTGTTCAAAATATTTCAGCCACAAGGGCGTCCAATTTGTAAGCCCTTTTTAGTATTATTTTGAAATTCAATCAATGCAATTTGACCACCTTGGTCAAATACAAATTGTGGCAAAATCAAAATTTGAAAAGAATCACAAGGGGCGCACAAACCGCATTTACAGTGTGATTCAACATCAACAACTTGATTGAGCAATAGGAGCAAGTACTGAAATTTCACGTGAGTTGTGGGTGGTTAGTTTTTCTGGTCACTTGGAAGTCCTGTCTATTGTGGTGATGTTTCCTCATTCTTCCTAAATTGCATTTTACTACACTTGGCCATGCAGACATTTTTACTTTTTACATGCCTATCTGTTGGCTCTTTTTTTATATGGTTTTTGTGATTTTTTTGAACGTCACAAAACTAATGATTATTGCTAACTGGATTCATTATTTTGAAACTCTTTCAGAGGAACTAGCTGAAATCACTGAAAATGAATTGGACAAGAATGATTCTATCATCAAACATGAGAGCTTAATTTATCAAAAGCAAGCAAGTTTCGTAATCGTGGTTCTAGTTATGTCAGATTCAAAATGAACCAAAGCAGAGTATTGATTCGTGTTGAAAAACCTGCTTGTAGGATGTTACCACGATGTAATCATAATTGTGCTATTTGTAAAAGTAATGGTTCGTTTTTTTGCCATACATTTTCAGAGGAAGACAGACAAAAAGTTTTTAATGAATTTTAGAAAATTGATTCCTGAGAGGAGAAAAGATTGTATATTTGCAGACTTGTTGGAACCAGAAAAATTAATCGAAGGTGTTCATCTACCCCAAAATTTATTACATTGTGTAAAAATGTAGGCCACATATTTATTTGAAAAAGATAGATGGTTTAAAAGATAAAGTTTGTCGCAAGTTTTTTCTCGCCACTCTCAACTTAGGTGAAGATTCATTCAAACATTGGACAAAACCTGGGCCAATTCACAGGAGTCCAAATCGGAATCTAATAAAGGCAACAAATCATCCGAGGAAGAGGAGTGACAAGGCTGTAAGAAAGGCAGCAGTCAAGGGATGGCATCGCTAACAGAATGGCTCGATAAATTGCCAAAAGTACCAAGCCATTATTGTAGATCTTCTTCAAAAATCATTTATGTTGAATCAACCTTCCATTTGAAATCACACATGTACACTGTCTACAAAGGGTGGTGTGAAGATGAGAATAAGAGATGTGGTTGTCGGAGAACTTTTGAAGCGATGTTAGTGCAGCAAAACATTGGTATTCACTCGCCAAGAAAACACCAATGTGACATTTGTATAGGTCACAATTTTGGAAGTGTGAGCATTGAGAATACGAGGCACATATCAAGTAGAAAACAGAAGGCTAGCTAAAGAAAAAGAAATTAACAAAGAGCGCCAATGAAAGTTGCCTAGTCGTTACAATGGATCTTCAAAGTGTTCTACTCTGCCCAAAAACGCTTGCCAGTGCGATATACTATAAAACAAAACTACAACTTCACAATTTCTCCATCTATGAAATGAATTTTGCAGTTGATCTTGGAAAAGGGCCACACTATGATGCAAGTTGATAGTGTTCATAGTGCTCTTGAAAGTCTCTTTTCACTACCAATTTATGGACCATCTGATTACTATGCACAAATTAGACAAGCTAGACCCTCACAACCATATCAGGTTAATGTTGTCCATTACAACTTCTTCAAAAATTACGAAAAAATTTGTGCCTTAACATCGATTTGACCCGGTAAAAAA
This sequence comes from Ericerus pela, assembly GCA_011428145.1. Classification (NCBI taxonomy): domain Eukaryota; kingdom Metazoa; phylum Arthropoda; class Insecta; order Hemiptera; family Coccidae; genus Ericerus; species Ericerus pela. The sequence continues at coordinate 579,921 of WOFM01000635.1, read as the reverse complement.
GCTGGTGATCCAGTTGTCACTACTTTAAAAAGATTTTGAAAGTTTTACCAAAACCAAATAAATTGTGTGGAATGTTTAATTTTCATTATAATGATTTACAGAAAAAACATTTCAATTTTAATACTTTATGATTAAAATGTGCTTTTTTATAAATATTTTCAAATAAGTAAGGTCAAATGTTGTCAGTTGACTCATCATCTTGGGTGACACAGTGCAGTTATTGGTCGGCTTTTAACGCTATCTATGGGAAAATTTGAGGAAACATGTTTTTTGTAATCACAATCAATCTATTATATGAATCGTCGATCTATCAAATTCCATTTTTTTACAAAGTGGAAAAATGTGATTTTTGATAACAAAAGTTTGAAATTATTTTTTGCGATAATTTTGTTTTGATGGCGTAATATTGATTCAAGGTAAGTGATTTATTTATCTAATAATAGGAAATTTTGTGAGGAAACGAATGGTGGACAAGAAAAAGAAGTCAAACAAATATTTGTATATGATATAGCCACTTGAACCCAAAAAAAAGGAGGTCTTCTCAGTTGACATAAAATAACAAGTCTCAAATGACACAAAATATATAATCTAATTATTGTTTCAGATGGCTCCAAAAGAAAAATTGAGAAAAAAACCAAGAAAAAAAGGCCAATATACAGCTCAGTAAATGAATCAGGCTGTCGATGAAGCTATGAAAGAAGAGTCAAGTATTAGAAAAGTTGCTAAACATCATAATCTAAGTCATAAAACATTGAGGAGGTACGTACAGTCCACAGTAATTAATACTTTTTAAGGCAGTGAATAATTTCATAATTACCTGCATATCTATTTTTGTGTCTGCCAATTCCAGATATGCAAAAAAACAAATAGCTGGTACCTCCCTTTGTGATATGTCACGTAAATATGGTGAACATACAAAAATTTTCAACTTCGAACAAGAGCAAGATTTAAAGGAGTATATCAAAGTTCGTGCCAAAATGTGTTATGGTCTAACATTAAATGATGTACAAAAAAGTGCTTATGCACTCGCCAAATCAAATAAAGTACGTACCTTTTCACAGCCCCAGTCTATTTTCAACTTATATAAAAAACTATGAAATGCTAGTTACCAGCTAATCACATGAACATCAGCCTAAAACCACATGGAATCTTGACCAACGTCAATTAACAACAAATTCTTCCAAATCAATGGAAATTATATAATATGTAGAAATAACTAATTATAAACCAATTATATTGTTTCTCTCATTTATTTTAAATGCACCAAATCCATCATAAATCAGCCTATATAAACTTATGAGCCATAGCACACATTCAAAAAATTTGGCAGCCTTGAATTATTGCCGAGACAGGGGAATTGTTATGCTGCAATTACCTAGCCACACGACTCACAGACTTCAGCCTCTCGATGTATCTTTTTTTGGCCCTCTTCAAACTGCTTTTACTCGAAAACAAACCGCATGGATGGCTGATCCTGAGAAAATTGGGAAGAAAATTGAGCTAGTTCATATTCCGGGTATATTTGCTGATGCCTATTGATTGGTGGCCACTTTTGGCAAGGCAGAAAGTGGATTGCCAGCACTGGTATTTGGCCGACTGATCGCACGGTTTTTCCAGAATACATGTATGCTCCAGCTGATGCACTGAACACCCCACCAGATTTAGAAACATCTGACAGTGATGCTGTGGATGACGATATACAGCTGCAGAATGAGCTCACAAATACGCCTACCGATGAGGAAATAATTTTGACGCCAAGAAGTTAAACCCCAAAAAATCAGTCTCCAAAAAGGCACCCATCAAAAAGTTGTGTGTCACAAATCCACCAGCAAAAAACTCAAATGCCAAAAACTTCGAAACCAATACATTCAGTGCCTAAAAGTCAGACATTGAGCAGTCAGCTAAGAAATGTTACTTTCTCAACTGAAAAAGGCAGTTCTACTGATGTACCTAATGCAGGACAGACAGGAAGTGCCTTGAAAACAATTTCACCTCTGGCAAAGAGTAAAAGGCCAAAAAAAATGAGCAGAAGCCAAAACATAGAGGAAGACCTACCCAAGAAGCTACAAAGCTAATATGTACCCCATACAAAAGAAAATTGGAAGACAGCCAGAAGTAAGTTGTTTCTTTCGTAAGATAAATATGCACAATTTCAATATAGGCTAATTATTCATTTTGTTCTTTTTTTCCTTTGTTGTTTTATAGGCCTAGTTGTTTGAAAAAAAAAATGAAAAAGGAATAGCAGTAAAGAAATTGAAGTTAAATGCAGAAGCAGAAAAGGTAAAGTAACCTAGAGTTAAATTTGACATAGCTACATACTTGAAAAAATTCATCAAGTGCTAATTTTTTTGTCTGTTCTAAATCTCAAGGTGGTTACAACAACGAAACAATCCAAACAAAGACAAATTCCAAAACAGTGTGATATGTCTAAACCCGTCAAATCAACCAGTACCACAGGTGACAAATCCAGTGTTGACAAAAAAGTAAGAACTCGATTGTTTTCAAAATTTTAATTTTGAAGTAGACACAAAATTTATCAAAATATTTTATTGGCATGTTCACATTTTAGGTGGCTAAGGGTGATTATGTTTTGGTACAGTTTCAGTCACATCGGTCATCATTACACGTTGATTATGTTGGCATAGTTGAAGCCAAACTGCCCAATCACTTCTTTATTGTCAATTTTTTAAAACAGTACCAGAATCGATCAAATAAATTTTGTTTTCCAGATGTTCTTCAGAGGGAGGAAGTTCATGATGATAATATCATTGCAATTTTGCCGAAGCCTTCTGAATCAAAAGGAAAATTTACATTCTCTTATAATATATTATAAAGAGTTTTTTTTTTTTTTTAATTCTTTTACCATTATCTTAATCGTATCATTTTTTTTAATTGATTTCATTTTGATTTCATTTTTATATTTTTTCACTTTTTTATAAACTTTTTGGTTTTATTAAAAGAAAATAATAATAAAACAACATTTTTTGTTCATTGATATTACTTTTTACAACTTTTTATTTTCAAATTTCTTCTGGTTCAAATTAAGGATTAGGTGGTACAAATAAAGCACCCATTGCTCAAATTGGACCACTTGGAGATCCTTCTATTTAAAATTTCATATAAAATCAATGACTGTAGGTACAAAAATGAAACTTCTAGGAAAGACTGAGAAGGGTTTGATCTTTCATAAAACAATTTTACTTTGTCAAAATATTTTTATTTGAGCCTTGTGGGCACTCCCAAACGCAAAAAGGTCCAATTTAAGCTACTTTCCCCCATCGTTTCATTATTTTGAACCCTTACTTAATTTTTTACTAAATCTTTACTCATAAATCTTTTAATTTTCACAAAACGAAAGTCTTGCATCTGCGCTTGACAATATTTTCCTTCGCGAAAATTTATTCTATTTCAGAGTGAATAATAGAGTAGCTCTCCACACATCTTTAGTAGTTTAAATTTTTGTAACTAACATTTACTTAATCAACAATAATATCAACACCAGGTTCAACCGATGACAAAAACAAACCTACGATAGGGTTCACTACACCTGAAATCACTCAACTCAAATCAGAACTAAAAAAACTCAAAAAAATACTTTCAGAAATGCAACTAGAAACCTCAACCTCAGAACAAGAAGTTATTGCCAATCTTTATCCCAACATAGAAAATGCCTTAATAAATAAGGAAAAGAAACCATCAAAACATTAATAGAAAAAGAAGACGAATCCGAATTCGATGATATAGAAACTGATCCCTCAAAAATTTACTCTCTCACTTTCAATGAAATCACAAAGGTTCTAAATAAAACTTTTGATGGCAACCCAGATCAACTTCAAGGTTTTCTCGATAATTGCGCTCTTGTCTATAATACGAGTCCATCTCATATGAAAGATCCTTTACTTATGATCATGCTATCTAAAATTGAAAAACAAGCACGAACTAATATGCGAGACAAATATTTTGCCAGTTTTAATGAATTCAAAAATTATTTGATGGAAAATTATCGTTCTCAAAAATCACTTCAACAACTCCAAAATGAATTAAACTACTGCCGAACAAAACCTGGAGAAACAACCCAGTCCTTTTATGAACATATCACCCATATATTGTGGAAAATTAAACAGCAATCTCGTAATGATCCAGACATCAAATCTGGCATAAAAGTTTTTGAAAAAATGGCTATAAATCAATTTGTTAATAATACTCTACGATAAACTTCCTTCTACCTACATGTAAGGAACCAGATACTCTTCCAAAAGCTTTACTCTTAGCTCAAGAATCTGAAACTCAAACCCAATCTTTTAAACAACCTAACAAAAAATTCTGCTCCTTTTGCCGCACTTCTACTCATGATACTGAAAAATGTCGTTACAAAAATAATTCTAATTCAAGTCAAAAATTCTGCTTTTATTGCAAATGCAATGTCAACCTGTTTTACGGTATAGGTTCTTATATAATATAAACAAGAATTTATATATATGTTCTTGGTTTGGTAATTTAATATTTAGGGTTGTGAACTAAGAATAAGTAAGAATACCCCAGTTTTACTATTTGTTAGCATTTTTAAATTTTTATGCAACCAAGAATAGAGAGGTTCTTATATGTTATAAACAAGAATGTATACATATGTTCTTGGTTTGGTACTTTAAAATATTAATGTTGTGAACGAAGAATAAGTAAGAATACCCGAGTTTTACTATTTGTTAGCATTTTTAAAATTTTTATGCAATCAAGAATATAGGTATAGGTTTTTATTTCCCTTTAAATTTTACAGTATAAATAGGTCTCTTCAGAAATAAAGCCTATAAGTTTCCCTACAAAAATGATTCTTTACAATTTTTTCATAGGGTCAACAGTAAAGTTATTGGTGGGCGTCAAGGAGGAAATGTTTTTTTTTTTTGCCCCCTCTGTTTGCAACCATTGTCTTCGGCTCGCTACACTCGTCTTGCAAACTCAGGCGCAGTTAAAAAAAACAAATTTTCCCTCCTTAATACACAATATACTATTAGTTCACAGAGAAAACTCCCAAAGGGGTCAGGTGTAATTGCAAGTTTGGTAGATGTTGAAGTATCTTTTTATGTTGATTTTCCATTGAAAATCTTCCTATTAATGTTGATGTCATGGAATAATTTAGGGGTTGTGGTAGGTACGTTTTTTGTTTCATAACAAAAGGAAAATTTTGGCACTAATAACTCAAATTCATACATATATATATATATATATATATGAAGATTCACTTTCCAAAGTGCGTTAAGTCCATTTTCAGGATTTTTGAGTACAGAGCGAAATCTGGTGGTGAAAGTAGGCACTCAGGTATACAACAACATTATACATCCGAAAACTCACGGATTCATTGCGTCATCCAGTTCAAAAAAATAATATATTTTTTCCAAACCACGTTAAGTCCGTTAAGTACACAAATTACGCATTCATTGATCGATAAGAATGATAATAATTATGGTTATTGTGATTACGAATTTACGATGAATATTACTTACGTGGATTGTGAAAAATTGTATTAATTAAGCTATCATATATCCGGGATGGAAGAAGATAATGAGGTAAATATTAATATTCATGCATTCAGATAACAATCGGTACAGTTGCGATCCAAATCCACTGAAGGAATCTCCCATTCTAACATTATTTCAATGTTGTTTTTTATAGATTCAACAAGTAACTAAAATTAAAAAAAGCTGCTTCAAGGGTGAGAACTGGGTGAAGACCAAGAAGAAATGGGCGAGAAATTCGAAGGAGGCTCGTCAAACTCCTTGTATTACATGCAAACACAGAAGTAAAGCATCAGGACTTTATAATGTATCCGAGCTCACTGATGATGATGTACTAGGTTGGTACTGATATTCTAGAAAATTTCAGTGAAATTATTATACACAAATTTGATAATATCATTGTTTTTGATGTCATGTTACAGCATTTTTCGAAGCTTTATACAAGAATGGCACTGCTGAAACGCAGAACGCATTTCTGGCAAATTACATTGTTCCATCAGTACCACTGTGTAAAAGGCCTCGAACAAATGTCAAGAAAGATCGCATAAGTATACAGTACTGTGTCAGAAAATTGGATGGTACATTAGTAGTGGTTTGTGCCGAATCCTTCGGGAGTATCACACAAATAGGTGATTTCATTATTATATTTTTTGTAATCAAGTTTTAGTGTTCATGTAATATTAAAGTTTTTGCAACATTCATACGTTTCTCTGGCATTTGGAATTTAGGAAATACTCGTTGTAGGAAGATAGGAGCCAACTTTTTGGAAACTGGGACACATAGACCAGAGTTACGAGGTGGACAGAGGCATACAGAGAGGTCAGAGGAGCTGAAAAAATCAATCATGAAGCACATTCAACGTTTTGTAAGTTCGGTTTTGTCACAATAATAAGTTAGAATTTATGGTGATGGAGTAACAGGGGTGATGCTACTTTTATGTTACTAATGAGCAGCCCGTTGAGACAAATCATTATTCACGCTCAAAATCAAATCGACAGTATCTAGCTGCTGGTGTAACGATTCGGAAAATGTGGAAGCTATGGGTTACTGAACGTAAAAAAGCAAACCTGCAACCAGCATCATATTTTCTTTTTCATAAAGTAAACAAAAATTATTCTTATATTATTATTTTTGAAAGGGAATCTTCCTTTGATTAGCTGATTCTAATATTTTCCATTCTTTTTAGATTTTTACGACTGAATTCAATCTTGGATTTGGTTCTCCTCAGTCAGACGTCTGCTCCACATGCCTAACTGCTACCAAGAAGTTACAAGAAGATGGTGAAGATACGGCTGAAGTAAAGACAATGCACAAATTACATTTACTGAGAGCTAAAAAATTTTATCAGTTGTTGAAGGCCAGCTGGAATGATTTTAATACTTTGACAATTTCCTATGATATCCAAAAAAATATGCCTCTGCCAAAAACCTCCGTTACCGATGCATATTACTCCCGACAACTATGGCTCTATAATTTAGGTATCGTAATTCATACGAGGAAACAGCCTAAGAGAAACGTTTTTCTCTACACATGGATGGAGCACCAATCTGGAAAAGGCTGCAATGAGGTAGTCTCTGCCATATCAGATTTTTTTAGACGAATTCGGAGACGTATTGAAAAATATCGATACAATAAAATTGAGATATTTTGTGATTCTTGTCCAAGCCAAAACAAGAATAGCACAACTATGGCCTTTTTGTTACAATATGCCTTCAAGCAAAGTTTAATCAAAAAGATATCTGTTTATTTTCCAATCCGAGGACACAGCTTTCTCCCTTCTGACCGTGTCTTTTCACATATTGAAAAGGAGCTGAGGAAGAAAGAGACTATCCCATCACCAGAAACTTATTATAAAGTTTTTGAGCAGTTTGGACGAGTATAAATCTTAAATAAGGATTGGCGATTGTATGATTTTAAGTCACTTTCCAAAAAGTTGTTGCAAGCAAAAATACTGACAACGATGAAAATCAGGGACAGTCGTGTGTGGGAGTTGACTCGTCCCTCTCTGTCTGTCGGTATTAAAACAACTTACAGTGCAAACCCTGTGATGCATGATGTATACAATAAAAAGTGTGGCATTAACACAAAACCAAATTTATTACCCCTAAAGTCACATCTTTCAGATGCCAAAAAAAAAGATGTACGAAACTTATTGAGATATGTATCACTAAATAATGATGAAAAACTGTTTTATGAGAATGTACTGTCTTAATATTAGTCTGTAAACAGTAAAGAACACTTTATTTTGTATCAGTTACATGTTTTTGATCATATTTCAGCTTTCCTCAAATAAAGGTATTCATTTTTCATTTTTGTTTGTGTCTTTATACTATTTTTTGTGTTGTTTCGTGATTTAAAAAAATTGAATGGGTGCAGATTTTTTTCCAAACTGAGTTAAGTCCAGGAGGTGGTCCACTTTCAGATGTTATAACTTATTATTCGACACAGTTTCCACATTTGTGGGAACGCACCTCAATTTCTAAAGTCGTGTTCAGACTAATGCCGATGAATCAGCCGTGTACCTTAAAATCTGTGATCTTGCGAATGTTTTTTGTCTCTCCTGAAAAGTATGTTTTTTGGACTTAACGCACTTTGGAAAGTGAATCTTCATATATATATATATATATATACCCTTGTTATACACTACAGAATCCGTGAAGATGAATGTATTTACAGCACCCAGAGATTCGTCACTAACTGTATTTACAGCACCCTCCGAGGTTGCCAAACCTACCTATCAACTTCCAACATTTTCTTTTCTTCTTTGAATGAAAAGAATTAAGAGAAACCAATTGGTGGAGGTAGAATGGATTTTAAAATAATATTGGAATTTGGTTGTCAGCATACTCACCCATAGACGTAACATCTGAAATGAACACAGGAGTAAACTAATAAATCGTAGTTTCAGTTTTAACCAATTTCAGAATGTCCTCTCTTCTCATCTCCTGGAATATAACTTAGAAGAGGCCCTCTTGATCCATTGCGTCCTTAAAGAAATTAAAAATTTTTTTCCCTGTGGGGAAGTGTGGAAAGTGTAGAGTGATTTTTCGATTTAAAAAAAAATAAAATTATTAATTATTATTTGGATCTGAAAAAAATTGTCATTTTTTGGAAGACAGTGGGAGGGTGTTGCAAAAAATAGTGTGTGACACGTGTAAAGTAAGTGATTGATACTGTGTGATTTGCATCACTCGTATCAAAATCACGTATGTTTTGCACTTGTATCACAAATAATTATTATTTTACACATATTCCCTTTTTTAACAAATGTGATACAAATCCTAGTTTTTATCTAATAGTCACAAAATTTCATACATACATTTTTATATGGGCAAGGAAGAACTATTGCTTTTGATATAGATTTATTTAACAGTATATATCTGGTAGTGTTTTAAAATGATATTCCATTGGTTGAGGAGGGTTGTAATTACCAGTGGCCCACCTCATATTCTCACTGCTGCAAAAATATTTGAAATACCTTGGTTTTTTAATTTTTTAACTTGAACCCCCTCCCAAACAAAAAATGTTCCAGTGCCCCTGGTTGTCAAGACAGGAATTAATACTGAATTAAAGCAAAACATTCCCTTTTCTTCCTATCCAAAAATATGAAATAATACATTTCATTTCACTAAATTTATTCCACTTTTTTGTGTGGAAATTTTGCTGCTGAGAAAATGCTTTCTGTCTGGAAAAATTCAAAGTAATTATCCTGGTAGTTCAGTCTGCATATGTCCAATGAATAGGAATGACCTAGCTCTTGTAACTTGATTTGTGAGGCAATAAATCATAGGTGATAAGTTACATAGATTTATGTTGGCTTAAAATAATTATATTTCCTTTTGTTGTTTTTTTAGAAAAATCTGAATCTGATTCCAAAAATTCTGAAAATGAATCATCAAAATTTAGTAAGCCTCAAGATTTGTCTGACTCTCAAGGATCAGAAGAGGATGAAATCCCTTCAGATGAATTCCATCAAATCCTCATGAGCAACGAAAGAAACATCTCTAAAACTGTGGAAGATACTTGAAGTACATCTGTTATTCCAAATGTAGATTAGCAACATCACTCAGATCACTCAAGCTACCTCTCCAATTGTTAATTTGGTGTATGAATGGGAAGATATCCCTACAACTTTTATGAAAGCCTTTCAAAATATTGAGAAAAAAAGGATACCAATTGGATCTGGGTGATTAGGAGTGAGGAAACACTCAGTAATATGCCACAAACGTCGAAGTTCCTTCTTGTCTCCTTCTGTTGAACATGAAAGTGAAACATCAACCATAGTTGATGAATCAGACCTGTCAGATAGTGACTCAGATGCAGACAGACCATTACCCTCTCTTTCATCAGTTACTGGTCCTTCCACACAAGTGGCTGATAAGCAAAAATATTCAAGTGGAAATGCTAAAAAAAACATTACACTATACAAAATTGAATTCAATCCAAATCATGCCAGTGAAAGTAAAAAGCGAGTTCCAAAAAAATACACTTGTAAATTTTGTATGAAGCTCGTTTTTAAATTGGGAGACTATGCATAAAGATCAAGAGGAGGTTTTGAAGTTTCTGGCACTCCCAAAAAATGATCCTAAAAGAAGAATTCAGTTAGAGGATATGCGAGGGTTTGGTAACTTTTTACACAACAACAAGGTTCGATGCCAAGGCAGAGGAGTGATCCTGACAAAAAGGGTTGTTCCTTATAATGAAGATGAAACAGATGTAGATTTCCTTCCCTGTCAAGTTTGTAGAACAGACATTCGGGCTTCATACTTATATCATCATAAGAAAATTTGCTCCCTGAAACATGAAGGTGCAGTATTTGAGAAGAAAATTGTTTCACAAGCCTCTAGGTTCCTATTAAGTGTCAGATAACAGAAGTGTTTCAGACCAAAGTTCTAAACAAAATGACAAGGGATGATGTTTACGAAGCCATATGTTCAGACCAAACAATCGTAGATATGCGAATGGACATTTACCAAACTGCTGAAAATGCTGGGAAATGCCATAATTATATATCCCAGAGAATGCGTGAGCTTGGCAGGGTATTGGTTACTGTGAGACAGATCACAAAAAACCCAAATAAAGTTCTAAAGGATTGCCTCATTCCAAGCCAGTTCAACATTGTAATTGAGGCAACAAAGAAAGCAGCTGGATTTGATAATGAAGAGAGAAGATTCGCAATTCTCAACCTTGCAAACAAAACTGGTTATGATTTGGGGCAATGCCTGGAGAATTTAAAAACAAATGCAGTGACTCCAAGATGACAAATGGCATAGTGACTTGGAGAAATTTCAAAAAATCTTTAAACAACAATGGCCAGTTCACATCAGTAAACTAGTTCTACAAACTGAACGTGACAGAAAATTTATTAAAACCACTGCACTACCTCTTATCAGAAGATATCAAACGACTTGATTCTTATTTGAAGAAAAATATAAAAGCCTTTCCTAAAAAAATAAATAAACATGCAGAACGTACTGATATAATTGAATTAAGTAGATTGATACTTTGCCTAATTATTTGCTTCAACAGATGGAGATCTGGAGAAGCCAATCTAATCAAGATGGAAAATGCTAGAAAGATCAAGTGTGGTGACATTACACCTGAAATAAAAGAACAACTATCGGGTTTTGAATTATATCTAGTTAAAACTTTATCACGATTTGAAACATGAGGGAAGAGAGGTTGGGCAGTACCAGTTTTACTGACCCCTTTGATGGGGGAAGCTGTTGATATTCTGATGGATCTGGTTATACGAGCTATAGCAGAAATTGATCCTGAAAATCCATATTTATTTGCAATTTCTAGATCACCAGATAGTACATTTAGGGGCTCTGATGTTCTACGACTATATGCTAAGCAGTGTAATGCAAAGTTCCCCAAAAACCTGACAGGTACATCAATCCGAAAACATCTAGCAGTGATGACAAAGTTGAAAAACATACCAGAAAATGAACTGGATATTGTAGCAACATTTATGGGCCATGATATAAGTGTTCATAGAGAATTTTATCGCCTCCCAAATGATGCCCTGCAACTAGCCAAATGGGTTCAATGATAATGTCCAAAGAAAAAGGCTTTGAGGTGGGTGCAGTCCAACTGTTGGAACTGAACCAAAAAACTGATTTCCAGTTATTAAGTGAAAGTGAAGAAGAATTTGACAATGATCTTGATGATGGAGGAGAGGAATGTGAAGCCTATAAAAACAAGAAAACATTTAAAATGAAACAAAAACAGCCAAAACAACCTCTTTTAGGGATACGTTCTAGCTGTAGAAGAGCAACATATATAAAAAAACCGTGGAGTGACGAGGAGTTAGACTACAGTGTTTGAAAACCCATTTCAAACACAATTTGAACTCGAAAATTTTACCTTTGAAAGGGCTAATAGAATAATTTTTAAGAAAATACCCAATTGTAGTTGGATGGTGGACTATAGTTAAAGATAAAATAAAGTATTTGCAAGTTAAAAATAGATTAGTGTAAGATTATTTTGATTATGAACTTCATTGTAAAATTTTTTCTGTAATTTTCTCCTCACATTTTTATTTTTAATAATTTTTATTATTTTTATTTACCCACTAATTAAATTTGAATTTTTTTATTTTTAAAAAAATGAAAAACGATTTTGGTTTCTATAGTCCATTCCAAATAAGAAATACATGACATCACAGAGGCAATCACATCTCATAGCTGTCAAGCTAAAAATATTGGTGTAATCAAAACAATTTTGAATATAGCTTTCGTTGAATATAGTTAATCTCTCTACCGATTCCTTTTTCCCTGGTCCATCAACTCATACAACTTCAGGTCTTTCTTATTTGGAATAGACTATATAAAATCTTTAGATAGGGGGAAACTAGTATTATAAAATATATAGAAAAAATGTTGTACTTGTAGGTTTTGTCGGCTCGGGGAATCGAACCTGGCACCTACATATTCGCCAGCTAAAAGCGGTGAACTTAACCGCACGGCCATCTCACCACCGACTATAGCTGGCGAATGTATTTTATATTAGACAGGGTATGGTGGTTCCCACACACTCCCCCCCTAGAGAGACTCAACACGAGTTGAACGACATTAGATGCTGTGGGAGGTTGGGCGGAATAGAAACGCCTCTTATACCTATACACACAGGCTTATACTACCTATACGGGTTCTATTTCCACTATATAGGGCGCCATCTATCGGCGACTCATATTAGGAAGGAGAGTTGTGAGTTCCACCATGCACCACTAGGGTGCGTGCGTGTCCAGCACACGTCAAGGGTCACCAGATGTAGGTTTTGTCGGCTCGGGGAATCGAACCTGGCACCTACATATTCGCCAGCTAAAAGCGGTGAACTTAACCGCACGGCCATCTCACCGCCGACTATAGCTGGCGAATGTATTTTATATCAGACAGGGTATGGTGGTTCCCACAGTACTGAAACACGAACATTTTTAATCAAGAGCCAAAAAAGTTAGGTTGGCCTACTAATTTATTATTTGCCACATGAGAGGTGTTTTTGATTTATTACCCAGGTACCTAACAAACGTGGTAGGAATAAAATTAGTTCTGTGCAAAAAATGAACTCCAATTGAAATTTTTCTCTAATTCAAATTGAAATTTAATTAAAATTACCAGAATGTTTTTATGGCTAGAAGGTGATGGGGAGGGCTCCTGAATAAATTATAAAAATTCGTCACCTCCATACCATGTGCTTTCCCTTGGGAGAGCTCATGCTTGCGACTCCTTTTGGTTTTTTCAAATTTTTTTGATAAATATACGATATAACATACTTGATTGAAAAATATACAATGGAAGACAAAAAAGTTTCTATACTTTTTTTTTCAGAACTTTCATTTGGCGCTGAGATAAAAGGTGGCAAAGAAGAGTATTTTTAGTTTAAAAATTATAATAATCTGCATTGTGTTCTAATTGGGAAGCTAAAATCGATGTTGATGTGAAAAAGGCAAAATAAATTAGCACACCTACTGATATTTTTCATCATTATAATTATTTGATTCTTGAAGTTTAATTATTGTGTTTTACCAACTAGTTTGAAAGAACAAGTGGTAAGCCTGACACACTTACATCATACTTCAGGTTTGTATATTTGTAATGCCCTCAACAAATGAAGATGAACCATCAAAAAAATAATGAAAAAAATTAAAATATTATGGCTCAATTTTTCTGATAAAGGTATTTCTATTATATGGGATTATGTATGATATGCGGGTCAGAGTTATGATGATGAAAAATATCAGTATGTTAATTTGTTTGGTCATTTTTATGTTGTTAAAAACTTTCAGCTTCCTAATTAGAAAATAATACAGATGAAGTTATCATAATTTTGAAAAAAAAACCTTTACCACACATCTCTCGGTGCCTATGAAAGTTCTGAAAAAAAGTATTAAAATATTTTTGTCTTAAATTTTACAGACAGTACTTTTTTACTGGGGTATGGTAGGTACCTACGTCGTGTATTTATCTAGGAAACTAGATAAAATCTAAATTAGTCACACATTTGAGCCCTTTGAAAGAGAAAGAACAGAGTGCGGGGGTCATGAATTTCTATCATTTATACCTAGAGGAGCCCACTACCTCTATCACATTTCAGGCATAAAACCTTTTTTTCATTTGAAAAACGTCTTTTTTTATGCTATACTTACAATCAGAGTTGGGTACAAATCCATTAAAAAGGGATTCTAATACGAATCTGGGAATCTACATTTTTTGGAGGATTCGAATTGGATTCGAAAAAAGCAGTTGGATTCGTGGATTTAAATCCAGATTCACATCCACAAATCCGATTGCTCAGCTTATTAGGTATTTTTTTATTGCAATGATCTGAAATAGAACCTACTGTGAGAAAAAATTAAATTTTATTAATTTCACATTCAAAATTAAATACATCTTTTTTTTCAAAAAGTTTTTAAAATTTAAACGAGTCAAAATGATTTTTAATTCCGATTCTTTGAAGCAAAAACCAAAATGAATTTTTGATCCTTAAAAAATCATTCAAAAATTTCGGATTCGTCGAATCTGTCAAATGGATTCGAATAAAGTTCACAAATCCAGTATCTTTTTTGGATTCGAATCGCTAATAAGAAACCAATTTGTCAAACTGGATTGAAATGGATTCACCAAATCACAAAAACTGATTTGATTCTGTATTTGAATCCAATCGTATTCGAATTATGCTCAATCCTGCTTACAATAGAATCAGAAAAAAAGGAATAGAAGACATGAATTTAGTTTGTTTGTCTTAGTATTTCTCATAAAGTGAAATTTTCAACTGTAAATATATGAAGCAAACTGGGCTAAGAGAGCTTAACTCAATCATAAACATAGAAACATCAGGGGAATAAGGTCTTGCTGGAATTCGCCTCCTCGGCTCTCCTGATCAAGAAATCAAACATTCAGAACCTAAATAAAACGAGATTCGGCATATTTTGGATTTCATGATCTCATTTGTAATTGAGTATCTATGTAATATATAAATTAATAATAATTAATATAATATGTTATCTTTTTTATCATTTGCAATTGTACGTAAATAATTATATTATGTGGATATCAAAAAATTATAGGCCTAATTAAAAATATAAAAATTCAAGAAAAAAACACTGAATATTTTTTATTTTCATTTTTATTACAACCAAAAAGAGGAAAGATTTTCATGCCTGTTAGCTAATTTATTAATTACCTACACCTACGACCTACCATTTCATAATATTTATTGAACCGTTAAACTCTTCTCCTATTTGTTGTGAAAATGTTCCCCTCACTCCACCTCCTACTCCTTCATCTTCTAAGCCCTCGTCTACAACCCCTTAAGAATTTCCGTATTATAATGTAAGTTTGTAGTTGGACTAGTATGGACCGACCATTTTACTCGATTAAAAGTTTTAATTCTTTCAACTGTGTTTGTTATTTGACAGTACGAATTATTCGATCTGAATACTATTCGGTGCCTGGGTAATTATTTATCCACGGTCTCGGAGATTCCGTTATTGGGATCAGTTGTGGGGGTCATTGGGCCAAAAGGTAGTGAACGTGCAACAATGGCCATAAATTCGATTCTATTCGCAAAGAATGTTAAACCCTATCTTATTATACAAAGTTTTTCGCTGAGCCTACATGTTATTTGTGAGCAGATTCTAATGGCGTGGGAAGTTCCCCTACTCGGGGAAACCATCTCCGACAGATGCGATTTATTCAAAACCTGCCAAAAAAGGCGAATACAACTATTTTAATTCTCAAAAATGTGAGTTTTTAATATGTGCATTTTAGTCCAGGGTGTTAGTGTGAGTGAGAGAGAGAGAGAGAGTGTGTGTGTGTGTGTGTGAGTATGACTGTGTGTGTCCGTGAGTGTGACACTTACACTAACACTCACACTCGCTTAACCCTGCTCTGCTTTTAATCTAATCATATTATTTTTTTATACAGTATGTACACGGGATACGCTATCGGAAGACAGAAAAGATAAAACGGCAGGTCCCCTATCTCAACATTATTTTAATAAGAGGGAAAGAGGTCCCAAAAATGTTCAACATGGCTATCTCGACCCCGAACGAATATACCATTTGTAAATGATTGGCCAATGAAAAAATTCCTCGATTTCTTCTCGATGAAATTGTGGAACATTACAAAAGTTCCAATAATGTGCGAATGGTATCAGAGTTGGCGGCAGTGGCCCATGTTAATGGGCCAGTCCAAAAATTATTTACAGAAAATTATGCCATGTATTTATGGATTATGACTACTTTGTTTTAATATTGCTTTCAATCAGGGCTGTTAACCTTTCCACGATTGTCTGTAATCACTAATGAAACGTTAAGATAAAACACCTCCAGACTCAGCTTTGGAGGAGGGGTTGGTATTTATATTATGAATATTGTAAATTTTAAAAATTTATTGGGTGGGTCTAGTGAAACGCGAAATTGTAGCCCTATGGAAAGTACTTGGCATTTTTCACGTAGGAAAATTGAATACCTGATGCCCTCATTTTCACAGTGGTTTCAGTCAAATACCTGGCCACCTCTAAAATGTTTTGGCAATGACGTCAGAAGGTGTTGGCGAAGTTTGGATTGAATTCGTGCAAAAACAACCGTCCCCGCGATATATAGAGTACATAGGGGGTAATTTTGTTCGTTGGCCTTTGCACCTTCAAGGAACGGTTTCTCTCATTATTTTCAACTCTTTTAAAAAAGGGATAGGTCATCAACCTTATCTGATGAAAGGTACTTGTCATATTTCACGTAGGAAAATTGAGTATCTGATGCCCTGCATTTTCACAGTGGTTTCAGTCGAATACTTGGCCCCCTAAAATGTTTTGGCAATGACGTCAAAAGGGTTTGGGCGCAAACTGTATGAAATACGTGCAAAAAAACCCATCCCCGCAATATACAGAGTACGCACTATTGTACCTGCGTAGTACTCAATGTACCACAGGGACGAGTAATTTTGCCTGTTGGCCTTTGCAACTTTCAGGGTTATTTTAACTCAGTAATTACAGTTATCTGTTATGGTTAATTTTCAATAATTCTTCACCTAATGCAAAACTGTTTGACAGGATGAAAGAAACCAACAACTAGTTTCTGAGAAAAATATGGATAGCCTTAGAAGTTTACAACTTCTTGACCTCCATACGTCGATACAAAAGCGAGGCCAATATTGGAACGCTAGGCCAGATTACGTATCCAAATATTGTTAACGTGGCTCTGGTTTATTTGCTGTCGATCGGGGCGGTCTACAAAGTAGAGGATGGATACACTAGTGTTGAGCTGGATACGGAATATCCTGTGTATCAGTTCCAGGGAATTCAATGTAATGTTTTTTTTTTATTATACGCTTTTATTGCACTCACTTGATTTAAAACAATCATTTTATTTCAGTAATGCATGTAGTCGCCAAGTATTTGAAAGAGGAGAAAATGATGTAGGGGAGAGTGACTACCTTGAAACACGTACCTTGGAATGAATGCTGCTATTCTGTTACTAACACAGTCTGGTGGAATTTTTTGTAAACATATAATTAAGCGTCGGTAGAGTATGAGTCTGTGAAATTTTGAAGATTCTACTGTGATTTTCATCAATTTTATAACAAAAAGATCGTTTTGCAACATATTATTTTACCCATTGTAAAGTTTCTCATAGTTTTATCTTTGAATTTAGTTGGAAACGGTCAATGTAATTTGAAAAAAAAAGAACATACCATTCGAAAGAGTAAGTATTCTTCTATATTTTGGTAGTATGGAATTCACTCAAACACTTCTCTTTAATTATTGAAAAATTAAAAGATTGAAGAAAGTTCGGGTGACATACCTTAAAACAAAATTTGGTCATGTACCTTGGAACACTTATTTTACAGATGCCGCGAAGTAAAATTGGAGCTGTTAGGGTCCCTATTAATAAAACCAAGCTTGAAGAGGCTGTTACAAGAGTTTTCAAAGAAAAATTATCCTTGAGAGATGCCATACGAGAGTCTGGTGGAACAATAAAACTGACTACACTTCAAAGACATGCGAAGAAGTTACAAAAACAAAGTAAGTTAAATAATTTCATGCTAATAACCCTCCTGTTTTTTACATACGTATTGATTCTAAATTAGAAATAGTTGCAGATAATCCAAAGGTAGAATTTCAATCTTATAAATACGATGGTACTAATGCTGTTTGGTCAGTATTTTTGGAAGAAGAAGAAAGGAAAGTAGTTCAGTATTTAAAAACTTTAGCATATATGAAATATGGGCTGACAACTATGAAGACACGGCAATTTCTTTTTAAATATGCTGTAGCTAACAAATGTCCCTACCCAAAATCTTGGGAGACAGAACAGCGAGCTGGAAAAAGGTGGTTGCTTCGAAGATTTATCTATGCGGAAGCCTGAGGCAACTTCTTTAGCACGTTGCACGAGCTTTAATCGAGTTACTGTTGGTATTTTTTTTTGACAACTTGAAGGAAATTCATAAAAAAGCTGGGCCAAATGGAATTCCACCTCGTCGAATTTTTAATCTAAATGAAACAGGGGTAACTACCGTTCAAACATCAGAGAAATAATAGCTCCAAAAGGATCAAAACAAGTTGGTTGGTAAATTGTGGAATAAGGAATATTATATAAAAAATTCATGTGTTCTATTTTAGTTTTTTTTTTCCTTTTATAGGCAAAGTAACTTCACGTGAACGAGGTGAACTTGTCACTGTAATTTCAGTAATAAGTGCTTCAGGAAATTTTAAGCCACCTCACATTGTCATTCCACAGAAAAGACCAAAGGATGTTTACTTAAAAAATGCTTATCCAGGAACAACAGCAAGTTTCAACAACAGTGGATGGTCAAATGACGAAGTTTTTACTGAATATTTTAGCCAATTGATAAATTGTTTGAAACCATCGAAAGACGATCCTGTTTTATTAATTTATGACAACCATGAGAGTCATTTGAATCCTAATGTTATTGACATGGCCAAAAAGGAAAGTTGGTTCACATTTATCTCTTAAATAGTCAAGTAAAAGTTGGTCCACGTATTAATAAATTTGTTTTAGGAATGCACATTTTAACTCTGCCACCACACACGTCTAACAAGCTTCAACCATTGGATGTGGGCGTTTTTTGATCATTTAAATCAGCATTCAATAAGCAAATTGACAATTATATGTTTAATAACCCTAACAAACTGTTCACGTTGTATGAGATATCAGAGGCGGTAGGTAAAGCTTATCAATTATCATTCACACCAAAAAATAGAGGGGAATTTGCTGCTACAGGTAGGTTGAAAATATAAATATAGCCCTGAAAAATAAAAATTCGTTCAAGTACTTATTGATTTTATTTTTTAGGTATTTATCCTCTGAATCCAGAAATTTTCACCCAAGAATATTATTTATGTTCTTACGTGTCAGATAGAGTAGCACCTGCTACTAATTTGTCTACCAGCCTTAATTTTTCAACAAGCTCTGATAATTTCAATGCAAGAAGTACATCAACACCACTCAAATCACTTTTATCCAAACCGTCACCTAATTCATCATCTTTATTGGATGGGACTACTGTTCATTGAACTTAAATAAATCAATTATTGCCTCACCACAATTGATTATGCCTTTACCAAAAGCCTCACCGTGTAAGATAAATGAGCTCAAACCAAAACGACAAAAAATGACTTCTTCTATTTTGACAAGTTCGCCAGTCCTTGAAAAATTAAAAGAAAAAGCAAATAGTAAACTAAAAAAACCTGCAACTACAAAAACAAAAAAGCCAATTACAGATGTCCAAATTGGAAGGACTAGGTCTGCATTGAGAAAATTAGAGTATAAGAAACCTCTAAATTTAAAAGGAAAAAATGTCAAGCATGTTGAAAATGGAGAACTTATAAATTTTAATCCGAACCAAATTTATCAAGCTGAAATTGTGAGTTTTTATTTTTACTTTTACTCCATTAAAATTAAACTTTAATAAATAGTTCATTTTTATTCCTCAGGTAGATGAATTTCAAATTAATGATTATGTTGTTGCCAGATTGCCCTATGAGAAAACTACCACTGGATTTAAAAATTACATTGCCAGGATAATAAAAGTTAAAAATGGCCGGATATATGGATTATTTTTGCGAAATGTTAATACAAAGGAGTTCTCTGGTTATGTTTATTGTTATCCCCCACGTTATAAAGACATCTGGCCAATAAGCCTTGACCGGATTCGTGTAAAATTAGATTTACCATCCTCCTACTTGAGATCTTACTTATTATTCAACATACATGTACACTGGTTACAAACGTTATAATGTAACTGATTAATTATATGATGTTTTTAAGCACATTTATAATATTTTAAAGAGTGTTCCAAGGTACATCATCTAGGTTCCAAGGTACAGACCCGGATTGTACCTTGGAACACTTTTTAGACTCTTTTTGAATTGCATTTCCCCAGGCTTGAGGTAGGGGGAAATGGACGATATTATATTGTTAAATGTTCGAAAGAATGTTCTTTCGAATGGTACATTCGAATTAATTTTTGAACTAGTTGGGAACATATCACAGGGGAAAAACTAAAAATTGTTCCAAGGTACATCACTCTCCCCTATTCCCTCTTTCGGAAAAATTCGAATGAATTTCATCAGTAAGTTGCCATGAATGAAATTATTATATTAAAATCAATTTTTTGACTCAAACTTACACTTACACTCACACATGCACACTTACTCACACCCCCTCACAGTCACAATCATGCACGTACTGACGCACATACTTATATCTACTGACTACTTTGAATTTACAGCTCTCACAATGCTATCCAATACTTTGTTATGCATTATTGTGCATCCCACTATAAGACAAGCGAAGATGGATGGCAAATGATGCTACTATTATGGAAGCAGGGGGTGATACTGCACCTGGCCAACTGTGCAATGCAGTATTGGCCCTTGCAGAGGCCATCAAATAATGTTCATTTTGAAATCTTTCATGGTTTACAGTTCAGTACGTATACAGACATGACTAAAATTCTTCCAGAACTGCTTCCAGCAGGATGATGCGTTGGTCCTTTTATCATTAAATTTATAAACTAAACGAGTTGGAAGTTTAGAATTTCTACTAACTCAAAAATTCAGACAGAAATAAAACAGATAAATAATGATATTAATTAATTATATAGAAATACGAGATACGTATTTTTAGTATCTTCAGTTGTCAGTGGATTCATGAATCAGATTTTTAGGTGTTCAGGCAGTACGGGGATTCGAACCCATACTGGCTGAACACCTAAAACCTCCCTCATTCACCATCACAAAAGTCAGCACCATACTCACTCGGACATGGAGCCGGGTGACAGTGTTCGAGGAGTAGCGTATTTATATGCGCCGACGTAGTGTGGCAGCCGCCACACCACTCCCCCCTTCAGTATAGCGGAGCGTAAATATGGTTACCTATACAGAGGCACCTAGGTAGGGATGTACACCGGAATGTGGCAATGCCCCCCTCCATCGCCGCTCCGTGACATACACCCACCAGCGCCATCATGCACAGAAACGGCGGTAAGACACACCACAGTTACAATTGGCTTTTACTAGTGTCCGAGAGATGGCGTGAATAACCATCCCTCGGATCATGTCCAGGTCACCACTTTAGGTATTCAGGCAGTACAGGGATTCAAACCCATACTGGCTGAACACCTAAAACCTCCCTCATTAACCATCACAAAAGTCAGCACTGTACTCACTCGGATACAGTGCCGGGTGACAGTGTTCGAGGGAGTAGCGTATTTATATGCGCCAACGTAGTGTGGCAGCCACCACACCACTCCCCCCTCAGTATAGCGGAGCGTAAATACAGTTACCTATACAGAGGCACCTAGGTAGGGACGTACACCAGAATGTGGCAATGACCCCCTCCATCGCCGCTCTGTGGCATACACCCACCAGCGCCATCACGCACAGAAATGGCGGTGGGACACACCACAGTTACAATTGGCTTTTACTAGTGTCCGACAGATGGCGTGAATAACCATTCCTCGGATCATGTCCGGGTCACCACTTTAGGTGTTCAGGTGGCACGGGGATTTGAACCTGTACTGTCTGAACACCTAAAACCTCCCTCAGCACCGTACTCACTCGGCCATGGTGCCGATTGACGGTGTTCGAGGGAGTAGCCTATTTATATGCGCCGACGTAGTGTGGCGGCCGCCACAAGATTCAAAACCAATTTCCATAGTTTTTATCGGAATCTTTCAGTTCTGAAATGGATTTCCAGTGAAATGTAAACAAAAACCGTTTCTGTTCATTTTGCCAAAATGAGTGGTTCAGAAATTGAGAGATATTGAATGAATAACCAAAGGGAATTTGTCACCACATGAAGTTCTAAATTTTATTGTATGAATAAAAATGTCACCGACTTTTCTAATTTATTGACTGACTTACTTTGAAATTGAAAAGGGGAAAAAACAAAAAAACAATTGCAAAATTCATCTATTGCTATTGCTGGGATCAGTTCTAAAACTGTTTCATGAATCCGAAGGAAAATAAAAGAGACGCAGGTAGAATAAACTAAAGGTTATTTGATAAATCACTTCGTCCAACCAATCACGTTTTTCAAATTTTCCATTTTGCTAAACAATTTCATTTTATTTTTCTTCTCAACAATTAAGTTATTTTGAAAAAAAACATCAGAAATTTTGAACATTGAAAAAGTCACTTCCACAGCGCAGAATGTTTGAAAATCCATAAGTATCGTAACACTTAGTTCACAATTTTCATCAAACAAATTTCAAAATTTCTTATGTTTTTGGCAAAATAATTGTTGAGAACCATCCGCTTTAGAGACTTTTTTTTTTTACAATCAATAAAAATATAGAGCTTCTTCATGAGTAGAACGAACATATTATAAATACGGGTTATTCGAGTAATGTTCATTTAAGCTAATTCTGAATTATTTTGCGAAGCTGGCACAATAAACAGCTATAATTAATCACTACTGTACTTCTGAAGATAAGCTGTCACTAGTGGATGACGACATTTAAAAAAAAATCCAATTTCTCCAGTTGTTGTTTCAATGTTTGATTCACTCGGTACAAGTGTACGAGATTGCCTTCATTGTCAGATACAGTCACTTCAGGTTTTCTATCCTACGAATAAACATTAGTTTTCTCAATTAAACAAGAAGAATAAACCAAATCTGTGGCGTCATTGTTTTCTTTTAAAGAACATTGTCAATGTAATCTAGTGGGAATAAATATAACCTATCAGTCTCGTTAGCGATTATATGGAATAAGAGAGAGATTATATCAAATTATAAATTATTCATTCACACGAAAGATACACGAATAGGAATAATAATAATATATTAATAGCATAATTGGTAGGTACTTCTGCTTCTATTTTTGAAGATGGAATAATGTGAGACGCATCAAAAAAATGTATCTTACTCATGATCAAATATGTTGGTTTAAGCGATCTAAAATACGTAAAAAAAAAACTTCGGTATATGAGAATATAGAAGCAATATTAACGGCAATAGCTAAGCAACTGAAATACTGAATTATAAACTTACTTCAAGTTTTAAGTACGAATAAATTCTTTATTTTTTGCAGCAATCGACTGAAGAAACGTAGAATCGCGTAGAACTAGGCCATTGCAAATTAGTCATTGGAAAACTTATTTTTGATAATTTTAAAGCATTTAGAGCGATGAGTTAATGTAATGTAACAAAGAAGAGACTTGAAAATTTTGATTTATGAAATTAAATAATCACAACTACCGAAAACATTCGAAAAATTCAAAATTTAAAATCAAATTCACTCAATTCTTCATAAGAGCTTATGTATTATCAGTAAAGGCTTGGAGGAAAAATGGCGGTTTACTTTACTTGGGTGAAACTAGAGTGTACTCTAGTTAAAGAATTCTCTATTTTTAAACTGGTTTTATATAAATAGCAAGTAGTTCCAAACACTCACTTAGGAAGTTTTGTGATTTTTACAGTTTTACAGGTGGATGTATCAAAAGTGATGGAAGGGTTGACTGTTGAATGCGTTTGGTTTCATTAACCAATTATTAATTTATATTCCTTGTGAAACGGTAGCCACAAAATAAATTTTGAATATCGATTTATTTTTAGAGCCGCCTCAAATGTCTCACTGTTTCCTCATATTTTCTTTAATTTCTTGTTCCCTCATCTCATTTACAAACAATATTCTATCATTTAACTTGCGATCAGACTTTTATTACCCAGTTTGATTTTTTATTAGTGTGTTCTTCCTAATTTTCATGAGGTTTCTCTTGCGCATTTTCACCATAGACAGGTCTACCAAACTAAATATTTAAACGTTAGACGTCTCCATAATATAAAATGATGACTACTTTAAAGCGACGTATACTTTGAATACCAACAATTGTAAATTACAGGCCTAAATTTAGTTTAAAAAAGCTTACAGAAAGGGAGAAGGTGTAACGTGGTTGTGGGGACTCATCGGTATGAGGTGTAGGGGCTCGGACCCCCGACGACAGTCGCCGCCCCATAGGGCAGGCAACTTATCGTCCTTGCGACGTTAAACCAACACACAATATTACGTTCGATCGTAATTATCGACGTATACGTACAAGATAATATACGAGTACGAATCGTGACGTCATCCATCAATCACTGTCACGATTCGTACACGAACCGGCCAGCCGCCACCTACGATAGTAGGGGATGATGCGACCTGGCCGTACTTAAACAACGTACGTATTTTATTACGTACGTGTGTTTGTGTGCACCAGCCAAAACGGGTATAAAAACTCACAGAACCGGCTCTAAAATCGCCAGTGTTCGGTTTGGTTTTGGCTTGCCCATACTTTCGTATGAAGTGGCTGAACACGCTTAAATTCTGTAGAATTTCCTTCTGGTGAGAATATCTCTCACGACAAGGTATTCCA
Organism: Ericerus pela; assembly: GCA_011428145.1. Lineage (NCBI taxonomy): Eukaryota > Metazoa > Arthropoda > Insecta > Hemiptera > Coccidae > Ericerus > Ericerus pela. The sequence continues at coordinate 555,025 of WOFM01000635.1, read as the reverse complement.
CAGTGGTGACCCCGACGTGATTTCGGCCACGTCGTGAGGAGTCTTAGGCGCTTCGGCGCTAATTCAACTTGGCGCAGTAGCGCTGGCGAGATTCTCGCTTGCTCGGCAAATTAAAAATATTTTTTTACCCAGACTAAGACACCTTTTGGTCGTCGAAGTAAGAGTCTGCTGAAGTGGGAATTTATACCCCTCTCTTTAAAATAAATAAATAAAGAGAAACAAGACAGTAGACCTGGAGGAAGAAGGTTGGACTCATCCCCCAACTCCCCCGACTTCGACTCGACACTCATTGAATTTAGCAAACATAGAAGAAGGCCCTCAACACCCAGAATTAGCACGACTGGGAACTGCAATAAACAAAGAAGATCTTGCAGTTAAAACGTTGAGAAGTGGTCGGACTTTAAGCCAAAGTTCCGACCCGAAAACACCTGTCCTACAAACACAGGAGCCAGTGTTTTCGACCAGTAAGGAAGACAGAAGTACTGTGGAATACGCTTGTCAACAAAAAGACACAGCAATGGTTCCACCACCAACTGAAAACCCGCAACCATCACAGGGAGGCAGTAGTCAGCCGCAGCTGACACCCGAAGTTCTGGCCCAAATCTTGCAACTCCTACAAATGCAACCAGGACAGAACCCCAATCTCTATAGACGAAGGATAGATATCCCGGAATTTCTGCCGAATGAGGTAGAATTATGGTTGACTCTATTGGAAGGCAGGTTCAGAACAGAGAACATAACTCTGAACCAGCGGTATACACATATCTGTGGAGGCATGCCCCCACAGATAATCCGCCACATTCCGGACGTTATGGAATGCCCTTCGACAGAAGAGGACAAGTATGCCTGGTTCGTCAAGAAAATTAAAAAAGTATTTGGAAAAACGAAAAATGAAATAATAGATGATGTGATGGGTGGTATGAAGATGGGGGACGACAAACCCTCAATCTTCATGGCGAAGTTACGACAGAAGGCGGACAATATCGTAGCCCCTTCTGTCATAGGCAATCAATTCTGTAAGCAACTACCACAAAGCGTTGTGCAGTGCCTAGCCGCCGTTGGTTCCACGGTAATCAATACATCCGCGGATCTGGACTTCCTTGCGAAATCCGCAGACAATGCGCTCGAATACACAAGGTCAAAGCCGGTGGTCAGCGCAGTATCTGCAGAGACTGGGGAACTCGCTCAACTTAGAGCTCAAATAGCTCAGTTGACTGAGCAAGTAAAGAGGAACAAAAGCCAAAGCTCGACGAAGCCCAATAGTAGCTGGCGACAAAGATCGAAAAGTAGAAGCAACAACAATAATAATAGCAGCAGAGGACGTCAGTCCCGGTCAAGAGACCGCAGATCTAGTTCCGGAAGCAGGGGTCAGAGTTCAACTCCCCCTAGAACAACATCTCCCAAAACCCAGTCTCGAAATTGGGATGATAAGAGTTGCTTTTTCCATAATAGATTTGGCGCTGAGGCCACCAAATGTAACAACAGGTGCAGATGGTGGGGTAAAACCTTTAACAAGGAAGCGTCAAACTAGAACGAGGGGCCATCTGTGCGGCCGAAGACCCCTCGGAAAAATACTCACGCCGCCTGTTCATCAAGGACAGGACAAACAGGAGACGTTACTTAATTGACTCGGGAGCAGACCTGAGCATATTGCCAGTAAATAAAACCCAAAAAGTACTTCCTCCGAAATACTATCTCCGTACTGTGAATGGTCAAAACCTTCCAGCATACGGACTTGAGACAAGCAAAGTAGACATCGGACTCAGCAAAAATATGACGTGGTCCTTCACGGTTGCAGACGTTCCAAACCCGATCCTGGGTGCAGATTTTCTTGCACACTATGGCCTGATCATCGACCTCAAACACGGTAAACTGATCAATAGTGAAAATAAAAGTGTGGAAGGCAAAACGCTAGCATACAGACTGGACACAAACATATCCAGCTGTACTAAAGTCGACGGACAACTCTTACGGATCCTGTCAGACTATCCTGGAGTCACTCAACCCTCAATTCGCAGGCATCCTACGTACAAACACGACACGGTTCACTACATAGAAACCAAAGGACAGCCTTGCCATGCTAGAGCACGACGGTTATTACCCGACAAACTCAAAGCGGCACGAGAGTACTTCAATCGCATCGTTGAGGAGGGCGTATGTCGCCCCTCAAAAAGCTCATGGAGCTCTCCTATCCACATGACAAAGAAAGCAAGTGGAGAGTGGCGAATTGTCGGCGACTACAGGGCCTTAAACGCCATAACAGTTCCTGATCGCTACCCAGTCCCCAATATAATGGACTTCAACGCGAATATGAAGGGTAAAACGATGTTCACAAAAATAGACATCAACTGGGCATTCCACCAAATTCCTATGGCCGACCAGGACGTTCCAAAGACAGCGGTTATAACCCCCTTTGGATTATTCGAATACCTTCGAATGCCGTTTGGACTACGCAACTCAGCACAAACTTTCCAACGATTTATCAATGGACTGTTTAGGGAATTGCCGTTTGCATATGCATACCTGGATGATATCTGCATTTGCTCAGAAGGCGGTGAGCATCAGCACGAGGAGAATGTGAGAGCCGTGGTACAGCGTATACACGCAGCCGGACTCACTATCAACGTAGGCAAAAGCTTATATGCACAGACCGAAATTGACTTCCTCGGCTACAAAGTCTCGACCGAAGGCATTTCCCCCTTGAAGACCAAGGTAGAGCCAATATTGAACTTCCCGAAGCCCTCAAATGTCGCAGAACTTAGGCGTTTCTTGGGGATGGTGAATTTCTACAGACGTTGCATGAAGAATGCAGCAGCCGAACAAAGTAAGCTGTTTGCACTAATAAAGACAAGTAAAAAGAAAGATAAAACTCCACTCGAATGGAACGAAGAAGCCGAACAGGCCTTTGAAAATATCAAAGAAACACTGGCAAATGCAACTCTGTTGGCTCATCCAGACGAAAGTCTGCCGTTATGCGTAAGTACCGATGCATCAGACTTTGCTATTGGTGCAACATTGTACCAACTGGACACTAACAACATCAAATTACCGCTAGCTTTCTTCTCGAGGAAGCTCTCAAAAACAGAAAAGAATTACAGCACATACGATAGGGAATTGCTCGGAATTTTTGCTGCGTTGAAGCATTTCAGGCACCAGTTAGAGGGTAGATGTTTTTCTGTGTATACTGACCATAAACCCCTAACATATGCCTTCACACAAAAAGCAGAACCGGCATCTCCGAGAAGAGCACGACAGTTGGACTATATTGGCCAACTGACTACAGACATTCAGTATATAAGTGGAGAACTTAACACTCCAGCTGATGCCTTGAGTAGAATCGAAGCTATCTCGGTTCCTGTCCAATTGCCTTATGCTGAAATAGCTAAAGCACAGCTTAAGGATGCAGAATTGCAGGGGCTGTTATCGAACGATGATACTACCCTCAAATTGAGACAGCGAAAAATTCCCGGTACTGATGTTTTATTAACATGTGACATCAGTACAGGTAAGAATAGGCCATTTCTACCGGTAAAATATCGCAGGTTGGCTTTCAACAGTGTACATAATCTGTCACATGCTGGGCCAAAATGTAGTGCTAAACTAATTTCAGAAAGATTTGTATGGCCACGAATGAAGTCTGACTGCAACAAATGGGCTCGCAGTTGCCTGAACTGTCAAGAATCCAAAGTAGGAAGACACACTCGCTCGCCCCTCAAATCATTCAAGCAAACACAGCGGTTTAAAACGGTTCACATGGATCTGGTAGGCCCATTGCCACCATCCCAAGGACACAGATACCTGTTGACGATAATAGACAGGGCAACACGATGGCCGGAAGCAATCCCTCTTCACGAGATGTCAGCTCCAACAGTAGCTGCAAGGTTATACGATACCTGGATTGCGAGGTATGGCGTACCAGAAGTCATAGTCACAGACCAAGGTCGCCAATTCGAGAGCTCGCTCTTTAAAGAGCTAGCAAATAAGCTTGGTGTTCAACACAGTCATACCACAGCTTACCATCCTCAAGCCAACGGCAAAATAGAGAGATGGCATAGAGCTCTCAAAGCCTCCATCATGTCACATGATACAAAGAGATGGGTAGAAGTACTCCCTACCATCCTCTTAGGCCTTCGATCCGCCCTACAAACTGATACAGGTCACTCTGCAGCGCAATTAGCGTTCGGCGAAGAGCTACGCCTTCCAGGGGACTTCTTCACAAAATCGAAAGAAGTTAGCCCCGAAATAATGGTACAAAATATAAGAAATGATGCCAATAATTTCCTAAACCAGGCAGCTCGTCATGGCCAGCCCAAGATTTACGTCTCGAAACACTTGGCCAATACGTCACACGTATTTGTTAGAGACGAAAAAATGAGATCTGCGCTGGAGAAACCATACGCCGGTCCTTATAAAGTAGTATCACGAGATGAGAAAAACTTTGTGATACTCATCGCAGGCGAACCAAGAACAATTTCAATCGACAGATTGAAGCCTGCGTACTTGGTAAGTGACGATAAAAGAATTAGAAGGGTACAAAAGGAGAACCCCGAAAATACACAGACGAATTCCGAAACAAAAACGGAAGAATTCGTCGAAAAAAGTGAGAAAAACACCTCACATAAAGAAAAACTCAAGAAAACAGTGAGATTTTCGGACGATGTGATCACCAAAACATTTGATCCTGAGGCCCCCTTACAACCACGTAAAAGAGGTAGACCTCCAGGCACGAAAAAACGCAAAAATTCACATCCTTCCCGCACGTCCGAGAGGTTAATGCGACGAAAATAAAAAATTTACTCCCGAAAAGTAATATCCGTAGAAAAATCGAAACCCGCTAAAAACATACGGGGAATATCGGAACTCCGTGAGACAAAGAAACTCCGGAGATAAGCAAACGAGGAATGCCAACAAAAAGAAGAAGACAGGAATAAACAAATCCACGTGCAATACGGAAACAAAACATTGCAACGTGCGAGTACCGTTAACCGCAAAGATAATCTCTACGACGTGACGTCACAAACGGAGATTCCTTTGTACTTAGAATTCGAAAAATAATATTCACTGAGTTTATTTCAGGCATAACTCTGCTTAAACCGATCAGATCTTAACCGGAAAACTTATATACGGCCGAGAATTTTAAGCGCTATCCCCTCTACGTGTAGATAAGAAGATCCGAAAATAAAGAAAAATAACTGTAAAGGTAAATCGAAAAATGAGGTAAAAACAGCAGTTCTCGAACTTCTGACTACTTAGTCGCTTCTTGAGCTTTATTTTTGGTGCCTTCTCCTAACTAATAACCCATTCTAATCATGTCACGTATACCTATCCCGATGTCCGCCAGCTTCCACTTCGCTAAGACATCCGCTGAGAAGTCAAAAACTCAGCAGATGACGAAAACGAAAACGGAGCTGGATAGGATAGAGGAGGAGCTGTTGATGGACACAGCTCCTCCGGTTGCCGATGTACTGGCGGAGATGACCACTCCGTTGCCGCCAGTCATCTCTCCACCTCGATCTCCGGAGGAGACGACTCCGACTCCGGAACCCCCGAAGCCGGAGCCGAAACCCGAGGAGAAGAAGGAAGCAATGGGCTTCCTGTTCACGGCCGAGAGGGCCGCGAACGAGCGGGCAAGGATGGCTGCATGGACATCGGGGAATACAAACTCCCCGATGCACAGAAAGCCAGAGTTCAAGCGTCCGCTGCCCCCTCACTCCCGTCATCACCCTTACGCCCACGCTAAACACGCGAAGTCGAGGCACAGGGGTGAGACTAGCCGGAGCAACTACCTGGCCCGAGCAAACGCCCGTAGAGAGTCATACGAGTGCGTTGGAGCCGCGGTGGGAAGTGCTCTGGCCAAATGGGAGGCCGACCAAAAACGGAAGTAGACCCGCACGTCCCCCAGGCCTTGCGCATTTTAGGTCGTTTTTGTGGCGCAAAAACTGGGGGGGAGTAGCTGTGGGGACTCATCGGTATGAGGTGTAGGGGCTCGGACCCCCGACGACAGTCGCCGCCCCATAGGGCAGGCAACTTATCGTCCTTGCGACGTTAAACCAACACACAATATTACGTTCGATCGTAATTATCGACGTATACGTACAAGATAATATACGAGTACGAATCGTGACGTCATCCATCAATCACTGTCACGATTCGTACACGAACCGGCCAGCCGCCACCTACGATAGTAGGGGATGATGCGACCTGGCCGTACTTAAACAACGTACGTATTTTATTACGTACGTGTGTTTGTGTGCACCAGCCAAAACGGGTATAAAAACTCACAGAACCGGCTCTAAAATCGCCAGTGTTCGGTTTGGTTTTGGCTTGCCCATACTTTCGTATGAAGTGGCTGAACACGCTTAAATTCTGTAGAATTTCCTTCTGGTGAGAATATCTCCCACGACAAGGTATTCCACAGTGGTATACACTGACAAAACACTCATAAAATATTATTTTTACTTTTCTACTAGACTTTCTCGTCCTATCTCTTTTCACATGTCGTTGACATTACTTTCTTCTGCCTCGTCTATTTTTAAATGTCAGGTCAAAAAGTTCGCCAGAAGTATGGCAAATTCCCTAAGAGTTTCGGTATCTTGTAATGCAGGTGACGAGGCCGAATATGAAAACGTTTCAATTTCAGAAATAAAGAAAACTTTAAACATAAATTTGCAGCCAACATTGAGAATATTGCTATTTTCTGCAAAAAAAAAAAAAAAAATTACACCATGGTATGATCAAAATATAGGAGTACGTTGTCTTGGAAAACACTATCAGGTGAATTTCTTTTATTTTTCTTCCCCTCAATATCCTAGCTGTTAAATGTCAGTACACTTTTTTTTTAAATCCGTTTAGAAACCTATTTTCTGTTTTTCCAAGTACTGAGTTTAGCAGTAGAGGAGAGATGCCAAAATGACGATAATCACTCATGGCCAAAATAGTAGTACACGCAGAACGAAAATAAAATCACATATTATAAGCATGAAAAACACAAACCATAGCTCATGAAACAGTGTCATCTTTTATACATTCTCCAGCAATAAATTTTTCATTTTACCATTTGTCTCAAGAATTAATAAAAAAAAAAAAAACATACAGCGAAATACAGAGGACACACTTCAAGCTATACCCAAGTAAAACTCATAAACTTTCAGACGCATACCCAGACAAAATTACTGATCTAAAGTAGCTTGAATCTGCCAGACAATCAAACATATAAATTAAAAGAAAAATTAATGTATTTTTGCTTACCTGATGACTTTCCTTCGGTTATTGGGATGCATCAATCCGACAGCCTCCAAATCAACGTTTTTTAACACGTTGTAAAGTTCATCATTCGAATAATCCAACATGCATTCATCGTCTATGATTCTCAACAGTACTAGACGTTTCAGTCGCAAAGTAGATATTTCTTTCAAATTGGCTAAGAGGTCACAAATGGCTTGATGAAATTTAACTAATGAGCGGCTGTTGGTGAAACTCAGTTGTATAATTTTCTCGCGACATTCGCTCAAGTCAGCCTTAGAGAGTAAGGCGTCATTTATCACAGCTGTAATGTTTTTGCTGCCCCAACACGTGGCAATGTACTCCCTACACAGATCACTGGCTGGCCAATTCTCATCTTCATCATCGAATGTGTCGATGATTTCTCGCAGGCAAGTGTACAGGTAATGATTCAGCAATGCCATCTCTGCCTTGACAAAGTTGGTACAATTTATCTCTGATTGGAGTGCACTGGTGACCACCTCTGACATGTGCCCAACTCTTCGACTGAATTCCGGTAACTGGTAAAATGTTCGCAAGTAGATAGGTATGGCTATATTCAGTTGACTGGCAATATTCTGAACAAGTTCCTCGAAACGGCAAGTCAATACATTTATGTCATCGAACACTTGGACCAAATGGTCTGGGGTAATGCAAGCTGATTTGGTGGTAGCAGGCTGCCAAATTGATGCAGAGTCATCAGAGGTGGATGGTTCTTGCTTCAGTAGTGGACGCACTGATGCTTCGTAAGTTCGCCACTTGTTAACCATTTCTGGATTGTTGAGCACGTGGCAGTGTGTGTTAACCAATTCATCACCCTCAATGGTTGGACCCGACGTCAAACAGTCGTAAAGTATGGAGTCGATGTAGTAATGAGTCCCACCAACGATGATCGGTAATTTACGACGTTTTAGAATATCATCGATCTAAACGTAAAGATAAGTTAAGGAAATGGCCGATACAGAAAAATAGGTTTCGCATGACCTAATATGGTTAGTGGCAACCCCACAATTTCCTTTTTCTTATGAATGCCATGTTCAAGTTCTCACACCACAAATATTATCAGTGAGTGCAATTCCTCAAAATAGACCATGATTGGCCAAGGATGTAAGAACGTATGAAATATCAGTTTCGAAGAAAGAAATTCTGCAAATGGAAGCGCCAAATTCTGTGGGTCATTTATTTTCATAAACAACCAACCCCTGGCAATAGCACATCAATAGCTACCTGGATGTTTTAATACTCCGTATCAATTTTTCCAAAAACTGCATATATAGATTCATAAAAATTTTTATCTAATAATAACAATAATTACAAACATATCCCGTTAAAACTAATCCAGTTTCGTAATTTGGCCCAGGATTTTTCTCTAATCTTAGTAACTGTGTGGATACTGACACACACACGCACACACACGCACACACACGCACACACACGCACATCATATCCTAATGACATTCGTGCAGATTGCATTTTTGAAAAAAGTGCATCGAGTTCAGTTGAACCTCCAAAAATATCAGACCCAGAAGAACTTGATATTGAAAATTCAGATCAAGTTTATGATCAAATAGAGACTAATTTAGACCAATCATCTGACCAAATCCATCCTAATACGGATCAAAGTACTAATCAAATGCAGATTAATGTAGATTAGCCTCTTAATGATCAAATGTAGATTAATGTGGACCAGCCTCTCCATCAAATACAGACTAATGCTGATCAATTTCCTACTCAATTGCAGACTCCTCCAAAAAAATCAGATTCTAGGCCTAGTTGCTCCAGCAGTGACTCAAATAAAAGTATGGATGAAATTTTGGATAGCCTTACTATGAACAAGTCAGCTTCATCTGCATCTCCGAAGAAGAAGAAATGAGGTAAAAAGTTGATATTACCCTCAGTAATGACTTCATCTTCCTGGATAGAATTAAAAAAAGCAATTGATTGTGAAAAACAAATAGCAGAAGAAAACAAATGCAAGAGGAAAGAAGAGATAAAATTGAAAAAAATTCAAGTAAGTCGTCTTTGTCTCAAAATAAATGTAACCAGTCTTAGAAATGGTAAGGGACTAATCTCTTTTTTATAATTTAAAAACAATTAATTCTCGTAAAATCAAAGATTGGTCATTTGTCAGTTGAATTTCGATACTTCAAAATAAAATAATTTTCATTTGGTGTCTACTGTATTTTTTTCGTCATTCTGCAGTGACAGCCAAAGCGTGGTGACATAAGAATTTTTGGGGAAATTGTTGTATTTTTTTTGGTTGGGCGTGGCGTAGTAGGCGACTATTTGGTGACAGTTGTTTATTTATTTCATTGAGCAGTGGCAGTGGCAGTGGAGGCAGAGGCGGAGTCTAATTTTTTGGGGAAATTGTTTTATTTTTTTTCATGGTTGGGCGTAGCAGTGGAAGTGGCCATTCAGTGATAGTTGATTTTTTTTGCCAGCAGTAACAGCAGAGGAGGGGGTGGAGTCAAATTTTTTGGGGAATTGTTACATTTTTTTCATGGTTGGGCGTGGCAGTGAAAGTGGCTGTGGTTGTAAAATTATTTGGTAAGTTTGGTCGTTAGTGAGTAACATTAAGGTAAGTATTTGTGCATGTTATTTCTCTTTCTTCCTCAACTAGTCTGCCATTGTTGTTTTTGAATCTCCTGCTGTTTGGCTAGTCCTATCTGTTAGATGGGGAATTACAAATTCTCAATGGCGGGCAAAAGAGGAAGGATATCGGCGTCATCATAATCAGGAATCCGGTATTTTAGAAAGAACCTAGGCAAAATCAAGTCTATGTTTGAATTTGAAAATGACAAAAAATTATTAATAATGACTAAAGAAAATTAGGCATTATTTGTGTTTTTAGTTTTTACTAGTTTTTTTTTAGTTAATGGAAACAATGAATGTAGATGTACCAGCAGCTGATCAAATAACTTTGTATCTTGTCGGCACTATTTTAAACAACCAAACTCAATTAATGAAGAGTTTTCCCACGTTCAAATTCGATATGAATATTGTTATGAAAGGAGGAAAGGTGCACGAAAAATATTCTAATCGTCATCATCATATCTTAAATAATGCTGGATTGTCTCCAATAAACGGATTTTGAGGCCCATCACTCTTTTGGCTTTTTTCATTTCAGGTAATAAAATTTTCAAGAACAACAGGTCAGGATCCTGCTCATCCCCTTTCATCGCTACCTGTTTCTTAAGGATTGCCAAACGTTCTTGCTCCAGTTCAATTCTGGTACACGCATTTTTTTGTGCAGACAAATTCCCCGACGATGTTTCTGCATCTGTACCAGATTATTGTAGTGTTATTTCAATATTTTATGTATAATAATAAAACTGATTATTCCCTATTTCTGATAGTACATTACCCGATGCAGTTGGTCCGACTGTTACAAGATCCAATTTGTTTTCTTCGTCCTGTTCCACAACTAATTCCTCGATTAGACTGAGGTTACCCTCAGTGGGGTGGGGGTGTAATATCGGTACAAGAAACAGTAATGGCTTCCAGTATGGCCATTTACTGTTGTATTTGTCTACCGCTGCCATTCCGGTAGTCATCAGGGGCACGTTCTTCAGCTCCTTTCTGAAGTAATCTCTCAAATTGGACGACGTCTTTTTTACCAATTCAACTGCCAAAGTCAAGTGACATATATTAGTTATATATGTGGTATAGAATATGAAAGGGTACTGAAAGTCGCTGATATAAGGGTTGCAGGTAACAGTACAAAATTGATCACTTACCATCTACATTCAACGATTTGGCAATATTTTGCCACATTTTATTTTTTTCCCTCATCTGGCTGTTGTATTTGGGAGATTTTTGATCCCATAGAGCTGGGCAATCCCACACCAGGTGTATGAGTGAACTTTTATTCGTTTCATCCATCAAGAAATTTTATAACAGAATCAAACAAAATAATAAATCGAAAATTATATTATTTTTATTTCACACTCACTATCAATATTTCAAATTTTACCACACACCTGCCAGTTTTCAAGAATGGCTATGTAGCCACAATTTGTAAAACCGTGTATGTTCCAGTCAGTTCTCACTTCCGGTTCAGAGATGGTTGAGAATGCCTGACGGATGCCGGGCGCTATGTAGACAAAGCCTTAGAATGATGTCCGATTCCACTGATATGATACAAGCAGGGTAGACATTAGGCGGATGTACATTACAATAGAGTAGACATTACAATAAATCGTAATGTCTACTAACTTGTATAATAAATAATGAACAGTATAGAATGAAACATATTTCAAATTTATTTTAACAGGTTATTTTTAAAATACAATTTGAAAGGCAGAATGTGTAAGTTTTTAGCAGGTTTTTGACAGAAAACCTACTATTAGTTTTGGTCTGATTTTCAAAATAGGGAATGGGACTTACATAGTTACTCGTTTCATGATCTCCAGATTCCAAAAATACCCATCTCACATTTTTATATTTCTTTCTTTATTTTTTTTTATTTTTTTTTCTCCCTATTTTTTTTTTGTTCACAAGAACAGACAAACAGCTGAACCAATAGAGGTGAAATTTGCAACAGAAGTCAGTTTCAGTGTGAGGAAGGTTTGATAGAAATTTTTAGTCGATTGTTTTAGCAGTTTTGGAGATTTTGGCCAAAATGTAGCTAAAATGGGGTTTGTTAGCGAGAACAGACTAACAGCTGAACCAATAGGAATGAAATTTGCACCACAGGTCAGTTTTAGTGTGAGAAAGGTCTGATAGAAATTTTAAGTCAATTGATTTAGTGGTTTCGAAGATATTAGCCAAACTGTAGCTAAAATGGTCCTTTTCAGAGGCTATATTTCTTCCGGAAATGAAAACCGACAAAAAGCTAAACCAATAAGGCTGAAATTTCCACCAGAAGTCAGTTTCAGTGTGAGAAAGGTCAAATAGAAATTTGGATTCAATTGTATTAGTGGTTCCGGAGATATTAGCTAAAATGTTGCTAAAATGGTGCTTTTCAGAGGCAATATTTCTTTTGGAAAAATTAGTTGTTAAAACCAAAAAAATATGATTATATATTTTAGGAAAAAATAATAATTAAAAACATGAAATAGTCCTTTGTAAATATTCAATGTAATCATTATGGAAACAAACATTTAAATAATTAATTGGTTGGATAACTTTGTTGTCATTCTGACAAAATTAATTCAAATATTCAAATTTAATTCTGCTTTTATCGATAATATGTATCGTTAATTATAAGTAGGTATATTTTGAAAATGAACATTGAAATATTAGAAACAAAAATTTGTTATAAATCAAAAAACAAAAATTATATATCTTAGAAAGGGGTAATAATTATAAACATAAAATAGTACATACTTTGGGAACTTTAAATATTGAATGTGGTCATTGTGAAGACAAACATTCAAAAAATTTGGTATTTGGACAACATTGTTGTTATTTTGGAATAATTAATTCAAATATTCATTCTGATATAAGTCTGCTAGCTACTTCAACAAATTTGTACAATGATACTTCGAAATATGCGGGTCTTTGTCCGTCTAATAATGTATCATTTAATAATCCATTAGCATTTGCATCATAAAAAGTAAACATAAAAAATGTTTTAACAATGATCACTAGATTTTCTGAATACAATGCAACAAATGTTGTTGAATGTTAACTATCATGCCAAATTATTCATGCATATGAAAGAACTGATAAGAAACGAGATATAAATTTTTATAACTGGACTTGTGATTTTTTAAATAAAAATATTTACAAGTAAGAACAATTAAGAACATGGCATATTTTCAGTTTATTGAGGAATTTGAATTTTGAAGTAAGAAACTAAATATTTGTTCTGTATAATACTATTCAAGAATACAGGTATCAGTTCTTTTGAATTTGGAATTAAGAAAGTAGGTATTTGTTCTGTATAATAACATTTATCATTGATAATACCACTCCAGAATGTAGGTATCAGTTCTTAAAATCAATCTTTTAAATATTATGATATTGATTATAGCGAACAAAAAGTATTCAATACATTAAATGATGGAAAACATACACAATGTTTTGTGTAGGTCACAATACATATATAGATGGCATTGTAGTAGCTTAATATCAGCATCGAACTCAATAACATACTGGAACGAATACAGGAGATAAAGGCAATGTTATATTTGTGAGCCACTGTGTTAGAAAGAGAGAGAATGAGACTGGCGATATTGTCTTCTCTTTCTAGCAAGTTATCAGTATAGAGAGTCATTATATTATTCAGTTAGAATTCAAATTCGTTGATATATTTTTTAACAATGCAGCTGAAATTTGAAATTTTAACCATTATGATTGAAGAAATCATTAAATAACAAATTAAATAATATATCAATGATTCATTTATTTTATTAAACCGTGTAATTCCATTTTAAAATGGTTAATTTTTGTTGTGCATTCAACTGTTCAGCTTCAAGTGATATTTGCCCTGATTTAATGTTCACAGGTAATATTCTTTTTTATTAATTTATATGGTTCATCATGAATAATAATATTGTGAAGAGTAAACATTTGTTTTGTTTGTACACAGATTCCCATTAAAAAATGCAGAATTGTTGAAAAAATGGATGCTTGCTACCAAACAGCAGAATTTTAAGCCATTAAGCAGCACTAGAATCTGTAGTAGTCACTTTAGAGAAACTGATTACATTCCTCCAGTAATAAGTGGACCTCCACGTTTAAAGAAAGATGCTGTACCATCAGTTTTTAAATTTCCCGATTATTTGATGCCTAAAGAAAGTAAACGAAGAATTTTATCACGCCAGCAGTTATCATCTGATATTAATGAAGTTAGTAAACTCAATTATTTAGTACTTCGGAGTGGATACTCATTTTTACTATGTTCTTGTGTCACTTCATCGATGTCAGCGCACAGATATACGTATATTTAAATTAAATATCGGACTCGGTCGTTTTTCTGGGTATGTGATATATTCACACAGTTTCATCGAACTCAATAACATATTGAGTGAACTCAAGAACAATGTTGAAATTTGAAATTGAAAGATTTAATACTGTACTATTATGTGCAAATCTGAGTAGGAAAAATTATTATGCTTTCAGAACTGAAGGATCTTTTGTGATAACAAAATATGAAAGGTACTTAAATATTGTCACAAAGTTTATTTAATTTGTATTTGTTGCAGAGTACGAATATGCCAGAAAATGAATCGAATATAATAGTTACACCTGCAAACAATGTTTGTGAAACTACTTCCACAGTTAGTACCCAAACTGCAGTGACTGGTGAACTTTTACGGCGAAGGTTCCATGCATACCGTTGGGATAAGAAAATATTGCAGTAAAGAGTGAAAAGGCTGAATCGGAAAATTACATCGTTACATCAGATGATCAAGTTGCTGAAGGATAATCACTTGGGTAACGATGATCTAGACCATGCACTTACAAATAATTTCTGTGATCTACCATTCATCTTGTACCAAAATGAACGAAAGAATATGAAAAAAAAGGTAGCTACTAAAGGTGGAGGTATTCGATATTCAGAAGAAGTGAAATCTATTTGTCTTACAATTTATTTTTATTCTCCACGAGCTTATAATTTTCTTTGTAAGAGGAGCACCTTGCCACATCCTGCATCTTTGCGCCAATATTTACTAAAACATAATTGTTATCCTGGTATTTTGCATGAGGTTTTACAGTATTTAAAATCGATAAGTGAAGAGGTATCTCATGTAAAGAATGTGACATTAGTCTTTGATGGTATGGCCATACAAAAAGGTATTACATATGATAGAAGACAAGATAAAAATGTTGGTTATACAGATTACGGAGGAATAAGAAAAGAGGATAATGAGGAATTGGCTTCAGAAGCTTTGTTTTCCAAATTGTCAGCTATACAACCTCTTTTAAGTGCCCCGTAGCATATTTTTTAATAAATAAACTTAATGCTGAATTACAGGCCACAATAATCTTAACTGCTATTCGAGAGTTGTATGAGGTTCATGTAACAGTTCGTTCAGTCACTTGTGATGGGACAACTACCAACTTGAGTACGTTTTCAGCTTTAGGCTGTGATTTTAGTGATATTAATAATATAAAAACTTCCTTAAAATCATCCATGCATTAATATTAACGTACATTGTATAATGGATCCCTGCCACATGATTAAACTTGGTAGGAATACATTTGCAGATTTTGATTTACAGCATGATGATAAGATTATTTCTTTTGGTTACATTAAAAGTCTGCATAAATTGCAAGAAGATATTAATTTCAAATTTGCCAACAAGTTAAGCAACACTCATTTATATTATAAAAATAAATTAATGAAAGTTTCTTTAGCTGTACAAGTCATTAGTATTGGTGTGGCTGATGCACTGTCATTTTTAGAAAGTGAAAACGAATTATTATTTAAGAATTGTGAAACGGTAAAATTTCTCAGATTATTTGATCGTTTGTTTGATATTATGAACAGTAGATCCACATATGGTAAAGGTTTTAAATCTCCAATGACCTTAGCTAATCGCAATGTTTGGGAAAATGTTTTGAAAACAAGCGAGGAGTATATACGTAACCTTAAGTGTGATGGAATCGATATTTTGAAGCATCGTAGAAAAACATTTGCTTTAGGTTTTCTAGTAAATATTAATAGTTTTAGAAATTTAGCGACGGATTTGCTTACCATGGTGAATCCTCTAAAATATTTTTTAACGTATAAATGCAGTCAGGATAATATTGAGCTATATTTTTCTTGCTTACGCAGCTGTGGTGGACAAAACAATAATCCGAGTGCTTTACAGCTTCGGTATGCTTTACGTAAATTGCTGTTCAGAAACAGTGTGGAACCGAGTAAAAATAGTAATTGTTTACTGGACAACTCTAATTCAGAAATTAATGAATTTTCTACAGTTTTTGATTTTTCAACTATCTATTCTAATGATGAAATAACTGAGGAAGAAATAGATGATGTACTTTGCATGAATGATTGTCTAAATAACGTAGAATTTTCAAGATACCAAAATAATATTTTATATTACATTAGTGGCGTAATTGCTCGTAAATTTTTCAAAAAATATTCTTGTAAATTCTGCAAAGACTTAATCTTATTAAAAAATTTCGATCATAATTATAGTAAAAATATTCTAATTCCAAATTACGCCAAATTCACTAATTTTATTTCACGTGGTGGTTTATTGCTAACAAAAGAAATTATTCTCAATATTCTTAAAATATCAACTTTCTTATAAGCAAGACCATCGTAAGCTTTCAAAAATAAAAGTTGTAACAGCTGTTATTCAACATTTTTCATCAAATTTAAAAACATTTACCCCAAACCATCCAGTTGTAGATACCAATATATCACACGACTTGCACGAAGTATTAGTAATCAAGTTTTTTGCCTCTGTCTACTTTACTTTACGAGTGCATACACAAAATAAAAAAAATACTTTGAGTTTACAGGGCTTTAACCCTTCTATACGACAAAAATTAACAAAGTTGATTTTGTTTCATAATGTTTAATTTTGCTTTCATTTTCTAGACTGTAATCTTTTATTCTTTTCCAAAGTATCCTCCTCTTATCCATTGCAATTCATTTTGTAATGTTTAATTTCACTTCCATTTTTTAGACTGTAATCTGTTACTGTTATTTTCCAGATAAACCTGCTATAATCTATTGTAATTCATTTCATACTGTTTAATTTCCCTTTCATTTTCTTAACTGTAATCTGTTAATTTTATTTATTTCCAGATTATCTTGCTATTATCCATTGTAATTTATATCATACTGCTTAGTTTTGTTTTCATTTTCTATACTGTAATCTATTGCTATTCTCGTTTTCCAAATAAACCTATTATCTATTATAATATAATAATAAACAACTCCATTCAATTATAACCTGTTGTTCCTTTTCTTATTTGCTTAAAATATCACATTTAAATTAACTAGGTACAAACATTTAAAATATTCATTTCTTTTTGTTTATATTTGTTCAACAGAGCCATTGCATACAGATTGAGTGGATAAAATGAGATCGAAGATGACAGATTTTACTCGATCCAATAATAAATTTTCAATGATATAAATGTTTTTCATCGCATCTATAAGTATAACTAGATTTAAATAATTTATTATTTATTTGCATAATAATCTCAGAACGTGCAGGTCAGAATAGAAATCAGCCAATAAAAAATAAAAATAAAAAATTTCAAAAACAGGTAGTAGTAATTTTTATTTTCATTTTACTTATTGGGTACTGAATACATATTTCTCACTATGAATTAAAAAACTTTCAACATTTTCTGAAAAATTTGTTTGAAAATATTATGGCTCCAAGCTCTTTTTCCTTTGTTTTCTCACTCTCTGTCTTCTTCCTCTTTTATTTTGTAGTTCTCAGATGTAATCTTCAAACACAATCAAAGTGTCTTTTTTGTCCATAGCTATAAAACAATATGCCATTGATAAAGAATATTTTCAAAATAAATGCTACAACCAGCAGCCATATTACCTAACAAATCAGGATTATTAATGAATTTAGGATTATTCATCAATAGTTGCTGCTCTCGAACCTGCACTGTTGGGTGATGATATTTGTCATTGTATCAAGAATGTTGGCCAGGTCTTGAATATTTATTTTCTTCTTATTTTTAGCCTCCTCTTTTTCGCCTTTTGTAAAATAAAATCCACATTTTTGTAAATATCACGGAAGATTTCCCTGAAAGATATACAGTACATATATATAACCGTTTAGACAATTTTTGGCGCATGAGAATACGAACTAGGAGGCATTCACTGGCTACAGCCATGTGAAGATAAAACTATATGTAAATAGAATTTTTTTTAAATTTTTTGATAATTCCATTCTTCAAGTTGAACATTGAATCTCAAACAGAAATACCTAATCAACGATATTTTTAGTCATGAATTGAAAACTGCACCTTGAATTCTCTATGTCTTCACTCGATTTGAACTCTACATTCATATAGTACTCCAGAATTTGAAAAACTAAAACAAGAATCTGGGGTACCTACTTACCTTCTATACTTAAGGTATACAGTTTATTCTTTACTTACTACAGAACATAATGCGAAACTTCGAGAAAACCAAGCGAGTCTAACCTCCATAAACAATAAAATTTTCCACTGGATCAGATTTAAACTTCTCTGTACCTCCAAAATTACTCACATTATACATAACAAAAATTATTAGAATTACGAGTTTATTCAAGATCTCAGTTCACAAGAAAGGAACTTTTTTCCTAATTTAACAAAGTCAAGTAAGTTAATCATAAGCTGAAAGTAGGTAGGTTATGAAAATACAAAATTCTGCAGCACTTGCCTGAAGTAATATGGGTACCAATGAATTCTCAACAATAACTTTTACAATCAACAAATACTCACTGGATTGGCAGACAAAAAAGCGTTGTCTTGAAAATTTATGAAAAACAGAACTCGGAGAAAGTACAAGACATACGCATTTAACTAACTGATGTCAACAAATAACAAAGAGTAAGGACAGAAAAATTAAAAATTTACCAATTTTTTTCATACGCAGTACCTGGTTGAAGGCATATTAGCTAATGTGGCTGCCATAGCTTGATCTAAATTTGAAGAGGAAGTAGCAACAGGCTCCTGAGGAGGGGTAAACAAGGATTAGCTGCAAATAATTTGATATTATAAAATTTTTTGGACTAATAAACACAAATAATTCTTCCTAGTAACAAAATAAAAATCACCATAGGAAGAGGCAAAGTTCTTACTCGATTTCATCACACACAATGAAGCTATATTTGCAATAGCTGTTTTCACTGCCCTGCAAAATGACACTGAAATTAATATCAATTAATTTCAACCAAGTAGATGATACAGGTACGCACTTTTACTTTGATTAGCAGCAATTTTTAAATGCAGTTGTTCTAGTCCACAATGATTATGATTCTTCGGTGTTCAAATTATGGTTGCACAATTTACCAGATTCAGATTATTGTACTTTTCCCGGGGGCATTGTGAAAGTAGCAGCTAATAACATATTTTGTTTGAGAGTTAAAAAATTTTAATATCTACCACTAAGTTCTTTAAATATAAGACACTTACTTCAGCTGCATCTTTCAACTTGTTAGGTTCCTCCCAGACTTCGGTTAGTTACGGAATTGTATGAATAAACTCTACCATCAGGAGTGTTTTATTACCATTAAATCTGGAATAGCAGAAAATATTCTCAGTTAGAGAATATAGGACGAAAGCAGCAAGTGATGA
The DNA here is from genome assembly GCA_011428145.1 of Ericerus pela. Classification (NCBI taxonomy): domain Eukaryota; kingdom Metazoa; phylum Arthropoda; class Insecta; order Hemiptera; family Coccidae; genus Ericerus; species Ericerus pela. The sequence continues at coordinate 535,546 of WOFM01000635.1, read as the reverse complement.
GGAATAATTGAATAAATGCTCACTTTTTACCATTTTTGATAAGTCAATTAGTCAGCTTAAGAAGCATCACGTTTCACTTTTTTTAAATTGAAACACGCATACATCATCTTCAAGACTTCAAGAAAAAACCAGTGAAACAAACAACCTCAAATATTTAACTTATTATCGTAGATAAGTCATATTGGAGTAGCTGAGAGAAAGAAAACAAGATACAATCATACAAACATATGCATAGAAGCTGATAAACAAAGAGAGAAACATCGCCAGTCTATTTCTGTCTCTGTCTAACACGTTGGACCGTGTTTTACATCGTGTATTCGTTCCAGTATGTTATTGAGTTTGATGAATATCAGCTGATGTTCTGAGTTTGTTTTATTAATAATTATAGTTGGCCATTGTTGCGTAAATGTATGATTGTGTAGTATAATATAGTGATTGTTTACTATCTGCCATTAAATATTTAATATATTTTAAGGTGATTAGTTCTGTTTTTAACAAGCATATATATATTTTGATCTTAACATTATGCAAATAAAAACGATAGGTGCAGATGAATGATAGTGGCATTAGTATTTCTGATTTTAGTGCGTCGTCCATTTTCGCATCAACTCCAACTACAAGAACTCCGACAAAATCACAATCAACACCCAGTATGTATTTAGCATTACATTAAGTATGTACGTAAAGTTGTTCAACTTATTTTAAACGTATATTAATTTTCAGGGACTATAAGTTCAGTAAATTGGTTGGAGATTCATATTAGTCCAAACAAAAAAATAATAGGTAATATATTATTCCAGGCAAATTAATGTTTATATACATGTTATAAAATATATTTCCATTTCAGCTACAGGACCATTTTACAGTTATTTAATCATCAATACAATACCGTATGAAGAAATTGTACCTAAAATTCAATTCGAACATAAATACATTGTTGTAAAATCGTATAAAGCTAGTTTAAATATGGCGTTACATGCCCTCGGCAGCAAAACTTTGGGGAAATATACCATGGATTATCAGTTTGAAAAATCTTTCATTAATTATATCGTTGTCACTTGTCAAACTTCAATAAATTTATTGGGTGCTTCAAAGTATTGATATAATTTATTATTTGATAATTTGTTAGTTATTTAATATTGGTTTTGTTCCACAATTTATGACAATATTTTTGGAGTGCAAAACTTCGTGGCTGTTGTATTAGGAGTTACGTCTATATTAAAAGATCTTACAAAAGTATCACTTCGTATCAATACTAATATTCCTGTGCCAAGTTTACCACCAGCATTTGTTTTGTTGTCGCACAAAAACGAAAGCTCCATTGACTACTCACTAGCATTAACTGCAATTCCGAAAGATAAAGTAAAAAATAATTTCTTCTTATACATTTATATCTTAAAACCAATATCTCTCTTTCAGATATTTATAATTAGGAATCTATGATGTGAGATACCTTAATCATAAATTTATCCATCTAATAACTGATATCTCATTCTTATGTATGTATATGTAAGAACCCATACTTGTATCTTATATATAGGTAAGAATACATATTTGGTTATTATATATATATATATAAATAAATAAGAATCCATAACTCCTTCTTATATATATCTAAATAAGAATATAAAGCTATTATTGATGATAATGTTGCGAGTCATTTGTCATTCCCAGTAATTGAATCCTGTTATCAAAATGGAATCGAGTTTATGTTGTTTCCTCCAAATTGTATCCATCTACTCTAGCCTTTAGACCTAGTTTTTTTTCGTCAACTGAAGGCAAAATGGCGTAAGGTATTGAGAGACTGGAAGTTACTACATCGTGAACCTATCCCAAAAGATCAGTTTGCATCTATCTTATTCAAAGCCTTAAAGGAGGTAGCTGTATATCCTGATAATGTGCATTCAAATACCACTTCTGAAAAATATTTTGACTGCCCATTGCTTCAAAATGCATTTTAAAAATGTGGAATTTACCTCTTTGATCCACATATGGTTCTTAAAGAAATACCTGACGCTGCAGAAACTACGAATGAAGAAAATTGTAATTCTGAAAAGAGATGGTCCGATAATTTGGAATTATTTTTAAGAGCAATGATTTTCTGGGAAGCAAACTACTCAGCGACATTGAAAAAAAATTAAAACAGTCCCTGGGAAATCAATCACAGCCAAATTGGATTCATCTGAGGAAGAGATAACGATTGAAATGGAGAGAGACTTAAATAATTCTAAAGCAGATGAATCATCCTCATCAGATGAATCCTCATCAACTGAAGAAAATGTTGATGTACCAATTGAGACTGAACAACTTCCAGGCCCTTCTAGAGAACCTGATACTAATGTGAATGAAAATCTAGTTGAAGGTTGCTTCATTCTAACAGAGTACCTATGGAGCAAAACGGTATGTCGGCAAAATATTGAAAATTAATTCGAAATCTCGTCAGCCAACTTATGTCACTAAATACTTGAGACCATCAAGAAATCATTCTACGCACTTCATTTTTCCAGTGGTAGACGATGAAGATGAGATTACAGGCGTGAAATCATTCAAATACTGCCAGATCCAATCGAACGTCGGGAATTTATATTTTTGATGTACCACCATTGTGATTGTAAATTTATTCGTAATTTTGCTGATTGTTTGCTCATATTTTCGATTATAAAATCTTGAATTTTGAAGTTATCAAATTTTTTCAAAAAGAGAGGGTGAAGTGGACCGACAATACATGTTTTTCCATTGGAAAAAGGTGCCGGTTCACTTCACCCCGAGTTCGGGGTGAAGCGGACCATCAAAAAAAAAAAAATACTTCTAGTAGTTTAAAAAAATTGATTTTTTGGTAGACTATTCAGGAAGGTTCAATCTCACGATTGACACCAAAAACAGGCTTATATATTAATTATAGCGCAAGAAATTGGGAAAAAACTTGAAAAATTTGTCCGTTTCACCCCGTTTGCCGGTAACGCAGTACTACGGAGTTGTAGATTCAAAAAAGATAAAACTCTTAAACGAGCATTTGACCAAAAACCAGGTATCAAGTCAGAAAAAAAACTGATTTGTTAGACCTAGTCAATAAAGGTCATATTCCCAAATTTTACAGGCAATTTTATGAAAGTTTTTAAATTTTTTACTCAAACAATTTCACTATTTGTAATCCGTTCTTTGTATTAGGTAACTATTAAGTATTGAATTCATTTATTAGCAATAACGTCATATTTTCAATTATGTCGGTGGTTATTAAAATTTTTTTCTGCAACAATGACCTAAGTCAAACATACATTTTTTTAAACTAATTTTATATTCTCCACGAAATTCCCAAACAATATCCAATGACAGCATTACATTTACTAATGATCAGACAATAATAAATGAGCTTCACTATTCACTGGTTTGCAGTTCCATTAAATATGTAACTGATTAAAAGTTTAAAATGTCGCTCCTGAAATTTTGAATTTTTTGTGTTATGCCACTCTTGCATTTAATGAGCGATATATTAAATTGAATACTTAATTTGAATTTCGAAGCTATTGGTCCAAAACAAAGTATTTTATAGGCATAATAAGAAAAAAATTAAAAATAGTAACACCGAAGAACATAATGGCCAATCTCTACTAAAAACAATATAGCTCTTCCTTAGAATAGTACTAATATTTGTACTAAATTTTGTAACTATTGGATGAAAATTGCGACCTGAACCGCGCCCACAAAAAAAATGAAATTCATATATATGTATATATATATATATATATATATATAGCTATCTAGCTATCTAGATATATTTGAGTTATTAGTGCCAAAATTTTCCTGACGTCATAAAATGAAAAATGTACCCACCCCCAACCTTGAGGGCTAACACCCAGGCAAACGTAATAAGTAGATTTTCTATAGAAAACCTACTTGAAAATGAAGTGTAGTGCAGCTGTAGAATATCATAAATACAACTAGACTAGGAGTTTTTAATCGGTACTTAGAAAGAATGGAGAGAAAATGATGACTAATTCGAATTTTTCTCGGATGAAACGATTAGATATAAAAAAACTTCAGACTCTCTAAAGATTGAACGTTGAAGTTGTACTTGGCTCAGGGCATTTGGAAATTTACCAAACTGGTTGAGTGTACTGTGTGTCTCCTTCTTCAAAATATGGGTAAGTTTTAATATACTTTATTTTTGATCGCTACAAAATTTAACGCTTTGACGAAAGACCATGTATATATATATGAAGTACCATCTGGTCAATCCGTACCAAAAACAGTAGGTTTGGTTCTTAATTTGGTAGTAGATAATGTTCATTACGAATTTTCTAACAATCCGACCTAAATTTCAACTTGTACTGAGGTAAGAAGAAAATGACATATGTGTGTATGTGGGAACAACCATACGGCCAATATGCACAAAAAGCTTGAGAAACAGTGGTGAATTACCTTATGGTTAATAAGTGTTTGACTTTTGTAGCTATTGATTTGAAATCAAGTATTTTACACTGTGTGATGATTATCTGTCATTTTTGATGGAAGTATATTTAAAAAAAAAAATTTTTAATTTTGCAAACCTACTAATTAGGGTCCGCCAAATTTATTGGGGCTTGGGACGGCAAACTCTTAAGCCTGGCACTGACGTAAACCCTCATAAACGTATTTTTATGAAAAAAAATTTTGAACATTTGCGAGTTCTAGCCAAAAAATAATTTAGCTTTTGTTATTCAGATCGACGCAAAAAAGAGAAGATAGATTATTACATGACGAAACAGTTGGAGGCTGCGGCGCAGCAGTGGTTGGAGGATAGGCAGTGGGTGGAGGAAGAGCGGTGGTGCCGGGAATCCAATTATTGAAAAGAAAAAATATTTGACTTTATTTTATACATATATTATTTGTGCACGTATATTTCATTATCATGTAATCGAGTTATCAAAATATTTTTTTCACAGAGATGCAAAGTTTAAAACAAGTACATGTGAATAATTTTGTGAATTTTATTTCCGAGTTAATTACACCAACTTTAATATTTCGATTTTAATTTTGAACCAATTCGTTAACGTGAGCCATGAATTATTTGACAACAATTTTTTTTGCGTTTTAGTCGAAGTTGTACTTTTGAGGCCAACCAGCATCCCTCCTTCCTGCTTGTGTTGATGGTTAAAACCAAAATCATTTGTGCCAGTTTTGCGGATCCAGCTGCCCACTTGTGTAGACTGGATGACCTGTTGTTCAACTGGCAAGCGCCCCAGTGGCGGATTTACCCATACGCACAGTATGCCCAGTGCTTAGGGCAACAAATTTGTAAAAATTTACCGCTCCTCAAAGGTTGACAAGATAAAAAAAAAAATCATTACTGGCCACCAAAATGCAACTACTCTAATAATGTTCAAATTGTAATCTCTACTTCTCTACATTACCTATACCTATTACCTCATTTTTTAAATTCTTTTTGAATTATTTTGCAATTAGGTGCAATTATACTTTTTTTTTTCTACTATTATCTTAAATTTTATTCAAACATGTAATTTTCCTCAAAAATTAAAATAATACAGGAATTATATCAAATTAATATGTTAAAAAATGTTTTCTTGCTGGAAGTTGTTGGTTAGGTCCGTCTAATGTTGGGAGAAAAAACCTGACGCCCTCGGCTCTTGAGCTTTGTTAATTGGAGGGGGAGGGAGGTCTGAAATACCGGAAGATCATGAACAGTTACCTTTATGATAACAACTTCTACCTTTTCTCATACTTTTTACTAACACTTGTGTTTTATAAAGATACACAATTTTTAATATGATGCGTTAAACTATTGGCAATGGGGTAATTCTGGGACTGACAACGGGATCTGAATACTGAAACACACACATGAGTGCTTTCCTCAGGAATGATGATAAATTTTATCACTATGAAATTAACGAAATTAACGAAATTAACGCATGTTTGAAATGTGTCCAAAAACAAATATCTCGCTGACTATCAGGGAAATATCCTGTTGACTGTTTTATGTTAATCCGACAATGGTACAATTGAGATGTTGATCTTGAAAATGATGTTATAAATTATAAAACATGATTGTAAAAATCAGAAACCCCTACCCCAAAATACACCTGTTTTGGGAATGACTGCCAAAGACCAATGAAGAAACTTCTATTTTTCTTTCTTTTTTTTTAAATTTCAACAAAAAGTTTGACAAGAATACATGCAAGGTATTTAGTTTTCTCTCCTCTTTGACAATGACAGCAACAAAGGTACTGAATAAGACGTGAAGTTTTTTCTTCACTTTTTACTTCAAAAAGAGTAAAAGAACATCAAATGTTTCTGATCTGAATTCTGAAGGAGTCGTGAAACTGTATAGTTTTATGAGAAGTAAGTTGATAGGGTAAGTAAATGCGTTTGAAACACAAGTAGATAAAAACAGAATGTGCCTTGAAAATAAGGTCACTGTAAGCAAAAAGAGAAACAGCCACTAGAGATCTAATTACTCCAATGAAATTTCTTCAAAGGTACTACAAATGAAAATATCTTCAACTTAATTTAATTCTAGATTATCAGTGGAAGGAAACATGTGGAAAAAAAATTCAAAATGATGCTGGTGGAGGAGATAAAATAAAGAATAAAAGCATCAAACATTCGCATTTAAAAAAATCTACACTGACTTAGGTACCAAAAGTTTGTCTTAATAATTCAATAATACAATATAACATTACTATGTAAGAATCATGGATAAAAGGAAAACAAATTTTCAACAATGGTAAATTTCCAAAAAAACAAATGTAGTAAGGAAGGCTCAACAAAGCAGAATTTTGATAAATAGACGTGTAATAAATAATTCAAAGTCATATTATATCGATAATACTAACCTAATTATTAATTGATATTATTTTACAAATTTTATTATTTTAAGTTGAGTATAACCGAGTATTTCTAGCAAAGTAAATAATGAAGATTTCACAGTAGGACAATTAATAGAAAAAATCAATGAATAAAGTAAAAAAGTAGGTATAAAATAAACGTAAGTAGTTTCTTCAGATTAAATAAACTTCACATAACAGCAGAAGACGTGAAGAATATCAGAAAAATTTCCATTCAAAAATTAAAAAATTTTTCCACAAATTCAGACATTTGGTAATCAATTCAACTTTCCACTGAAGTTTTGTTCAAAGCTGGTAAGTCCGCATGCTACACAGTTACATAATAGACAAATATTATTGGCATTTCTTACAACAATCGGGTAATTTCTTTTGATGATAGGTTTGCTTCCAGCAATGAAAGGCTGACATATTTGCTAAAATTGCAGAGACACCGCTTCCAGAGACACCACTTCTAGAGACACCGATATCTGGCTGAATTTATAACATTTTCAAAGATTCCACAAACACGCCATGGATGACTATAAATGACAATAGCCAGGAATAATCAGCAAAAATATTTTTTGATTTTATATTTAGAGAGAATTTTCATTTTTAGTCAACTTTCGGCGATATGATTTCAGGATAAATTTACATTGGCTTGTTTTGGTCAACTGGAACAAAATTTACTTATGGAGCACCATAATTTTATTCAATGGATAATCATTTTTCATAAGATTGTTAAAATTTTTGATTAAATGTGTTGACCCCGGCGTACAGTTTGGTATTGTAGAGCTCGATGTTTCTCTTAGTATCTTGTCCTATTTGATGGTAAAATTGACATGAGGATTAGAATACAATGAAAGAGCTCTTTCATCAATATTCAAACATTCATAATCGAACACTTTGATGGCTTGGTATTCCAAAATCAATAATCAAATTTCTTCTCCAGCAGCAAACAGATGTAATTACAGCAAATGGTTTCCAACAGTTCCAATTCACACCATCATCATCGTATATACTTCTTGATTTTCTTCAATGATTTTTCAGACCATGCTTGGATCGAAAGTGCCAAAAATTGGAAAAAAATTACAGATTTCATCATTGAATGCACTAAAGACAGTTTAAAAAAAATAAAAACAAAAATGAATGCGCTTAAAAATAAGACTGATTGTTCAACAATTTATAAATAGATATGATGAACAATATTGGCAATTTACACACTACTCTTACAAACAAGGTTGAATTTGTTTTCAAATAACAAATATGGGTTTTAATGGAAACAAAATAATCTGGATTCTAAAGATACCTCCAAAAATTGAAGCTATAATTTACCACCTTGAAAAATGTAATGAAAGACATACTTAGAATTCAGGTTTTTTCATTTCTCAATTCCATTTCTTTTTTCTTTTCTTTTTCTTTTCTTTTTCTTTTCTTTTTCTTTTTTTCTTCTTTTTTTTTCTTTTTTTTCTTTTTTTCCATTTTTTTCCATTTTTTTCCATTTTATTTCATTGTTTTTCTTTTTTATTGTTTTTTTAGTTTTTTGTTTTTTTTATTTTTTTTATTTTTTTTTATTTATTTTTTTTTTTTCTATTAGTATACATATATTTTCTCTCCAAAAAATTTTTTTTAAGAACGTACAATAATACTACTCTATAATAAATATAAAAACTCAAACAATAATGTGGAGCAAGCCACATTTCACATGACTTAAAAACTACGATTTATATAATTAAAAATTATTATCTAATAATTTGAAGACAATTATTCATAGTAGCCAAAAGAAAATTTGCATGCTGAAATGTCAGCAGATAATGTACAATAAAATAATGTTTATTGAAATAATTAATTTCTATACAGAAATAATAGAACGATAAGTAGTAATGAAAAAGAGAAAAGAAAAAAATGTGCTCCTCAAATGAAGGACTGGTCTTTGAAAATTTATAAATAGATCAATTACAATTAACAAAGAATTTAGATTGTACCTACATTCAACTAACATGAAATATTATTGATTTATTGGTGTATGTGAATTAGTAATTTGAACCTACATTGCACATTACTGCACTGATTCAATCGTTTTACCATTAATGAATAATAAGCAAATTTAACCAATATTTCATTCAAAATCATAAAATTTCTGCATCATCTCCTTTTAGCACCCAAGATTTGTTGAAATCAAGGGCACAAAGCAATAGTAATAAGTACAAAAAGTTTTTATCACTTCCACTAGCATTACATTATTCCCCCTGTATGAAAAATACCATATGAATCTCTTTACTTCCGACAGAATTCCTTCTCCATATCAATTTAATTTAAAATTTGGTCTTTTCAATTAGTAACATAAAATTCAAAATGATTGAATTTCTTGGAGATGGTTCTTCTTTTACTTACTAACCATAATAAACCCATACAACAATTGACAGTTCTGACTAATGCAAACAAATTACAGATAATCAGTGAAATTTTTTACTGGGTACCAAAAACCTAGTATTTACTCTCAATAATTCTTATGACTGTGAAAACCTTCATTACATTCAATATGAAAGAAATTTTCAATAAAATCAAGAGCAGGTCTTCAAATAGGATTTTCTGTTACTAAAAATTCATTTTGAAAACATATAAGTTCGCTGAGTTTTTCATCATAAATTGGATCTACTTGATGTGTAAGTAAACCCACTTAGTACAGGGACATATCCTCCCAGCAAGAGTTAGGACATCCACAATCCAACCCATTCTCTTTGTTGCAATTGTTTTTGGCTGATGTTTCTCTAGACTTGTGATTTTTTAAAGGAATTTTGTAATATTATTATTATATTATTTTTTAAAATTTTTCAAACACTTGCGAATTTTACAAATGAGTTTTTTATGAAATTAATTTTTTGATTTTGTGATTTTTCACTAAGATGGCATGGTAATATAAATTTCAGTCACCATCATTGCCTATTTATTTTGGCTGTTTTACCACAAGATGGAAGAGCCGTCATCTCAGCTACCACCTTCACTGAACCACCACCACCATTTCCCTCTTAACCATCCACGCCTCAAGCCTCGATGAAAGTTGGGAAGTGAGGAGAAATGCCCGATTCCTTGTGGTTTTCCTCAGACATTATACCACTCTACATATCCTTGGGTAATGTAGACATCGATGAGGAGGTTTTTGACACCTTATGTAAAAGCCAAACACAGCTGGAAAGTATTATAACATCACCACCAGACAGCTACCACAACTTCATCATAAACTTTCATTTTCCCACAGCCACACATATATATGGCGGATTTTAACTATAAAATAATATTACATGAAAATAATATTACAAAAACTGAGTATTAAGGTTATTAATCTCTATAACGAGGTAAAAATTTTCATTTTGTTGTGAAAATGTTCACAACATGATGAGATGTGGTATTTTTGGTCCTGAAGGATGCATTAAAATTAACGTTTTACTCACCATTTTGGTCTACAAAAAGCCATTCACCGCCATTTATCTGTGTTCTCACACAGTATTCTAAGACTAATATTGAACTCTGGAAAATTTAATTTTGGCATATAATAATAACAATAAAATGAAAAAGAAAATATTGAAATTTTTAAAATTAACACCCGATAAATTGCCTGAAACTGAACAAATTGAACAAAATTCTATTTTAATATTTGACGATATTTTGACACGAAAAAGGCAAAAGATTGTGACCTTTTTCTTAAGGGGTTAGCACAGAGGGATATGCTTTTACTTAGCAAGATACCAAAAAAATCAGATATTGAAGAAAATTTTAATTTTTTAATATTATTCCGCTAAAACAGTATCAACTTGAGACAAATTTTTAACAAGGACATCACAGAAATAATATTTGGGGAGTTTAATAAATTTTTTTTCAATGTTGGTGTCAGCAGTACAATGAGAAAGGAAGAATTTTACATGCTGTTTATTTATAAGTTATTTTTTTGTCTCGAGTTACTTTGCTATCTCAAACAGCAATATTGTGAATTTTTCCATCTATTAGGTCCTCCTTAGCCTGGCTGTTGATCTTTTTCATATTTTTGTGATGCAGAGTAATCTTTCACTTTTGTTGTTGTCTTACCCTTATTTCTTTCATAATAAGATTTTGGCAAGTTAATATCCATTTTCTAACTTAAACATTATCCCCTAATTTGTCCATCCATTCACCCAACAGATCGTCCATTTTCACCGATATTTTTACCATCATCTAAATATACGATAATGTCTGTATAACAATAGTACAGAATATTGTTAAAATTACTCAACTGATGTACAATCTTATTTAGGCATTTGTAGCGATGTAGGCTGCTACAAAAATATTAATGTCAAAATTATTGTTGACCTATAAATCTTTATACTTGGAATTTACTTGTATCATTCAAATGCGATCTGACCAAAAATTTCATGGTGTTATAGTAATATTTTGTTATTGGGATCAGGCCTATGTAATTTTCATTTGCAATGGTTTAAACAAACGGGGGAAATAACCTTTTTTCAATTTATCCAGGCCAAAAGTTTAGAGAATGGCACTGAAGGGGGCTTGCACAAAATCATGGCTATCAATTATTTTAAAATTAATTTGTTTCATTTGAAACAATAATTTTTACCAATGTCTATGGTGAATGGTTTGATTGTGTTTGCTAAACAATATTGCAAAATAAACTGAAAATCACAACCCCGGTCATAATGGGCTAACCTTTTGTAACCTTTGTCAAACTTATCAATTAACCAGCAGCCAAATCAATCATTCAAAGTAAAGTTAAACTTCTTACTTGTAAAATTGTGAGCTATCACCAGATTAGGTAGGTGGAAACCTGTTTCTTGCTGAGTTTTGTAATCGAAGAATACGTAATTATCCATATATGTACAGTTAGAATTAACAACTTACAGCTTTAAGATAAAATTTCTTACAATTACCACAATGGACACCTTTGGGTTGTTTTATCACCATAGATAGGCGGCAAACCACACAAACTCCTTACAATTTTTACATATACTAAAACTACACTTATGTTGTAACATATCAACCCATTCAATAATAATGTTGCATTTTGGGCATTTAAAAACAAATGGGCATATGCTACTATAATGTTTCAGCTTGCATTCTTCATTATAAAAATAAAGATCACAATTGTTAATCACAGTTATTAATCGATAGACTAAGGTATGGAGAGAGAAAACTTGTCTCAGTTTTGTATGTACCCAATACTACTGAAGTAAATTAGGTGTCCTAAGGTCTGAACTCTCTACCCATTAGCATAAAAGTTGTGTATCTTCACTTAAAAAGAAGCTATATACCCTCTTACTGAATGTTCTGAAATGCTTCACAAGCTATGAAGTAGAAAAAGATTGGTTTCTCTCTCTCAAACTGTCATCCACACCACGCACAGGACAGTGAATCACACACACAGAACAAGCACTAAAAGACGCAACAGAATTTTTCAAAAATGTGCATCCTAAATGTATAAAAAGCTGAAAGACTAAAGTAAAAACATAGAGAATGATACCCAAACAAAGTAGATGATAAATTAGTCACTGGCTCTCAACAAGATTATTATACGACTAAAGTTCACTCCATGTAAATGCATCCTGTAATGACTGATATCACTGTATGCAACTCTTGGGTTCCTATTTTTTCTTTGTATACATCAATATTTCTTGTTACAAAAGCATTGAAAAAACAAACATTCAGCTCCAAAGCCAGATTCCCATCAAGAAAATCTGATCACTGAAAAATTGGTGCTTGATGACCAAGAAGAAAAATATGATAATGATTTTATATTTTCTGGTAGTCATGAATTCTTTAAATTACAAGAACAGGATGCACTCCATTACTTGACAGGGTGGGTCCTTTTTAATCATAAAAAGTCTATAGAATTTCAGAGATTGGGCGATTATACTGAAAATCTTGATTCTTCTTAGTCCAGCATGCCAACTTGGATCCAACACTTATTGTATGAAAGATAATGGGTTCTTCTAAGAAATTAAGATAATGGAGGCCTTATTTTGTAGAAAAGTGGGTCCTGGAATTCTAAAAGTTCCACTCATTTATTCAAGAATTTCTGAATTTATTATTTCTAAGATGCCATCAAGTAATCCAGCATTTATATGGACTTCATGCGGCTTTTTCATTAGAATGAAGGACTTTGATTGTTTAAAATTGAAAAAGATGCGACTATAATACCTGTAACACTTTATTCATTTACTGTTATGCATTACTTATTGTTCTATGTATCCACAAAAATATTATTTTTAATCAAATTTAAAATAAAAAAAGTTAATATTAGAAAGTATCATAGTGCTCGACTGCTCGTAAAATAATACATTATAGACGACGTACAGAAGAGATGTTGCATGGTGATGTCATAACAATTTAGCGCCTGACTAATCGAGCGAATCGTAGTTGTATAATAATCTTGGGCTCACCAAAATAGCCTCAGCGTGTGTCTACATCACCAACAGAAAAGGCAATGTTGATCCTGTGAAACCAAACGTAGGTGCTGACAAACTCTATAAAAATATGGTGTTAACATCTAATTTCCTCTTTGATGAGGAATAGGAGGACAAGTACTTCCACTGGAATTATAGGACTATTTTTTAAAAATGCCAATAGTTGTTTTTCTGTCTCAGCAATTGTTTTTCGTTGTGATGACTATTAATTATTTATGCATACCTCAAAAATGTTCATGATTACTTACATTGCTCTGAATCAAGTGAGGAAAGATATTTCTGAAAAATTTTCCTTATTTTTTTCAAACAGCTCTAAACAACAATTGTACCAACTACCTACCAAGTATTTTAATTCATCAAGAATCTGAAAGCTTTCTCATATTCTAAGCTATATCAAAATGAATGTAATCATAGAAATAAGATAACAAAACTAACAAGCAAGGCATAGATGTGAAGGCTTCTGGCCTTAACATTTAGCTCTCTCAACAACAGCTACAGATTTCAAGGTATTATCTCATTGATTTGGGACTCCTAAAACTCATTTAAATATTTCATCACATTTCTTAAATTCAGGGGTTATTTTGAATTTTGATACTCCTTTCTTGCATCAGTAGAACTAGTGTAGTATACTTCATATTTCTGTCTGATCACCCAATGAAAACCTACTATGATGGGTTTTCACCAGATTTCATACATATTAACATGATAAGAAAGAAGTCAAATTTATCAACTAGCTAGTTTCCCCTACATTGTAGTAACATATAGCTTGCTTTACCTTATCTGAATGTATATGAAATTACTCTTCATTTTATTGTCCTTGAAACATACTCCTTGTAACAAATATAAACAAACATTTTCTAAATGTCCGCCTATATTTTTACACAAACGAAATAATTCGTTTTATTTTCTAATTCTCCACACTTCTATGACTCTTCTTCTTCTTAATATAAATCTAACAGGAAATGGTATCGTCTGAATTCGATGAAAAATTGTCTTCCATACAAAAAAACAATTGTAGTTGACCTCAGTTAATGTCACACACGTGTACCTTAATTGAAATATCTGCCTAATACTAGAAAAACGTCAATTCTCCTTCTTTTTGGTAATAACCAATCATAATAAACTAATCCCACTATTTCTTACCATTTCTTCTTTTTACTATGTAAAAACTAAATTATAAAAACTCTTACTCTAAAGAACAAAATGTTCAATTCAATTTTTTCTAATGTTCAATTCATTTATTTTGTTCAATCTTAATAATTTTTACTGTTCAACTATTCTCTAATTATTTCATGTGTTGTAAACGAAAAATATTATATTTTTATGAAAAGTATCCTGTTGAAATTTAATTGAAGTCTAATTCATTCAAACAAAGTTAAGGTCCACCATAGTGTGTGGATGCCTAGGAAACTCTATTTTTATTATAAAGTTTGTTTTTATTGATCGTAAATATTTATTTGTAGTTTTCCATAAATAAATATTTAGTAAAGTGTCAATGTCAAAAATAGGAAACAAATTCCACACCAACACCTATTTTTTGGCGTTACATTTCTTTTTTTTACTACATTCGATGTGTCGAGTTTTGTTTTAACATGAAAACCTGACTTCATAATATCATTATTGTTATATCATTTTCTGAGTGTATTTTTGTCATATGGTATGTTATAATTCATTTATATTTTTATGTATATTATACATTGGATTGTGATTACAAATATGAAGAGTAGTACATCATGTCTTACTAAAAAGGTACAGAGACCAATCATCAGGGGGAAGTTATTATTCAATCAGAACAGTAATTTCAAAAATGAGGTAAATCATCTAAACAGAGCTTGTTTCCTGTCCAAACTTTAATTTCAAAAACAAGGTAAAAATATGGAGGTTCTGGTGATACAAGTACAACCTAATGGCTGGATATCCATCACTGTAAACTGAATTAAACTGGACTTCAGTATGTTATTTCATTAGCAACGAATGTATTAAGGTAGGTGCAGGTAATTACGCCACAGCAGGTATATACGCCACTAGCCCATATCTCCACAGAAAATGGTAGGTGGCGCCACTTGATGATTACAGTGCTGCTGGTACTCGAGTCGATGTAGAAAAGCCAAAAACTTTGCCTGGCCGGGCAATTTTTTGATCTGTAGATTGATATTTGATCAAAATTGATGTAAACAAAATTGTCAATATAATTTTCTTATCAAGTTTCAATAAATAATTCAGATCAATTTTGAGGATAAAAAATAATTGAAAAGTCTTTTCTTATAGCATTTTTTGCGTAGATTGCAAAATTGTTAATGATTTTCCTCCATACTTTTGAGTACGTATCAAATTTTCCTAAATTTTGTGAACCAAGGCATGTTGGAAATAATGCCACTTTGAAAGAACAAGAATTTTAAATGTTTCAATGTTCAAATATTTCTTTCAGACGATGCCAGGTCATAATAATTTGACACCTGGTTGTAATGGTTGGGTACAGAAGGATTTAGAGGATACTTTAAGGTGTAATTGAGAAAAAGGAATGAAAATACAAACAGCCAGTAAACGTTTCAAGATGCCTAGAAAAACATTACGAGACTATTTAGACAAAAATGTATCAGTGAAAGGTAAATAACAAAACAATGAAGGTCGGAGGTTTAAAAGTGTTGCAATTTCTCTTATTGCAATTATTTTTCAATATAATTTTCAGGTGTAGTTGGTCAACCACCTGTGCTTAATTTTGAACAAGAGAAGGAACTTGTCGGTAGAATTAGAAGACTCTCTTCAGTGGGATATCCAGTGACTGCCAAAATATTGCGTCTGAATGTGTTTTGCTATTGTAAAGAGAACTCAATTCTAATCCTTTTAATGAAAAGAATGAAGAAGCCGGTTGATACTGGTTCAAAGATTTTATGAATTGTAACAAAGCGCAGCGCAAAAACTAAATCGTGTTGTTGTGACCGAACATTTTGATTCATTGAGAAAAGTTATGGAAGAAAATGCGCTATTTGACAGACCAGAGGCTATCTATAATATGGATAAAAAAGGATGCCAACTCAATCTCCATAAAGAGCTGAAGGTTTTGGCTGCCCAAGGAGCTCGCAAAGTACACATTGTGGGACCAGAACATGGTGAAAATATAACCATAGTTTCTTGTGGTAATGCAATATAAAACGTAATACCACCCATGTTATTATTCAAAGGTGTTTGATTCAGAAAAGCATACACAACCAGTACTCCATGTGGCACAGTAGCAGAAATGACCATGAATGGGTCTATGACCATCGTAGCCTTTATAAAATGGATACAGCACTTCGCTAGATACAAAACACAAGGTAAAGTGTTATTGATATTCGATGGTGCTGAATGTCACTTGCATTACAGAATTGTAGAAGCAGCAGAAAAACAATATAATTCTGTACTGCCTTCCAAGCAATACCACCCACGAGTTACAACCCTTCGATAAGAGTGTATTTGGATATTTCAAAGATGCATGGGACAAATCACTCCTAAGATATTGGCGAAAGTAAGGAGAAAACAGTTTGTGTAAAGAAGAATTTGGCCAAGTGTTTAAACCTGCTTGGGATTTGGCAACTTGTCAAGTAAATGTAAAAGCTGGGTTTGCGGCATTCGGCATATACAAATTTAACCCTGAAGTGAGTCCAGAAGAGGCTTTTGCTTCTATTGAGGTAACTCATATCCACGAGGAAGACTTAAACAAAATTCAAGCTGCTGACAAAGATCAAATTGCTGCCACAGTTCCTTCTGCCAATGCTGGATGTCTTCTGCCGCTGCTGAAATATGTGCTGCTGTTGAAGTGCCTGCTGCCATCGAGGTTTGACCTAATGAAACACTAGATAGTGAACCAGATCCGACAGAACTGAGTCAGCTTGAAGAAGAAATGGAAATTGAGGCGCTCGTGAATTTGGATAGTAGAAGTAAAAGCACACCAAACAATAGCTTAAATCAATCGATAACAGTACCTGTGTCACCAAATGAAGCGACATCCAGTCTTGACTGTACTTTCCACTCAATAATGAAAACACCAGAAACAAAAACAAAACGAACTATTCGTCGAAACGCCATAAACTCAAAAGGTGTTCAATTGACTAAATGCTGCTTCCCTACACCTGATCCAAAATCATCAACCAAATCGTCAGTACCAGCTGCTAAAGAATTGGAAAAAAACAACAGATCAAAACCAACAAAACCTGAAAAGTCTAAGCAAACAATCACAAAACATACAAACGGTTCAACTGTAATAAGAGCTAAAAAACAGATATCCAAACCTACTACACCTCCTTCTGTACCTGGACCATCTAAACCAAGAGCATCAACGTCGAAAACAGAGCCAGAATCTTGGTATTGCTTTATATGCGATCAAGACAGTGTGAGTGACATGAGATGTTGCATTGTATGTCAGAAATACGTGCATGAAATATGTGTAGAATTAGGCAAAGATGATGAAGATGATTTTACATGCCCTCCTTGCGAATGATTACAGTAAAATTTTCTTGAAATAAACGATTTCCAGTGTTTTTTGAAGATTTAAAAAAAAAAATTCAAGTGGCGTAATTATCTGCACATGTTGGTAAATACGCCACTTTCTTACTTTTTTTTGTAATGCTTATAGAAGGTGGTGGGGAAAAGCAAGGGGGCTGATTTTTTTGTATTAGATAGTCAAATATCCATATTTTTCATATAACGTTTCAGAGGTTCTCTAGACCTCCTCAAACCTTAAGGTGGCATAATTAGCTGCAGTTACCTTACTTGTAGTAAGTTTCACATGTGATTTTTGTTTTGTATTATTGATTTGGTTGTGGTGACACAAGGTCACCCCATCTGGCATACCACACTGTCACTTTAGTTAGCTAACAGATTGGTTGCCTATCTAAACATTTCAAGTTAAAACTATATAAAACTGGCTTGGGGGATGAGAGAAATGGAAATTTTTTATAGAACTAGTTTTGAGGTGAGGGGTAAAATGTAATTATAAAGACAGTTATGCTACGTATTTTCATCAGTGTTGTCAACTTTAAAATTTTTCTTGTTTTTAAATTTTTTTTCCTTCTGCAACAGAACCAGCTGGTGCAAATTTTGAATTTGAAAAACGATATGAAACCTTTTCAATCATAAAAACGGAACTATGTCTTTAAACTGAATAAAATCAAAATTATATTTCTAAACTAACTTTTAACATAGGCAAAATATTTGGTTCAAATCATAATGGAGGATGGAAGAATTAAAAGAGAACGACTCATGTCCCTCTATACTAATCAGTTTTTGTCAATGGAATTCACATTTTAACTGCTACTTAAGGGTAGGCATTGATTTAACCAACAATAGGATTAATCAGCTCGAACATATAACACATTGGAAGAAAAATACAAACAAACATTAATAGTACATAACAAATAATATATAGGATAGTTTTGTTCCAGGAAGATTTCCATTATTAAAGAGAAAATGTGAGGGTAACCTGGTTTACTTCATAGCAGAGTAAATTTTTTCATTACACATTTCTGTTCTTATTCAAGCAAAGTATTTAAGTATATATCTTAGTGTTACATTTTTCATTTTTCTATTTAAATTGTTTAATCTGAAGAAAGCTGAATCCTGAATCAAGTAAGTTTTTTATATTTTCTTCCAATCTCATATTTGAAGAGAGTGATGAAGGAAATTTTTTTTTTTTGATTTTTTAATAATTCTTTAACTTTAATAGAAATTAATTCTTCAAAGAGAGTAAGAATTGACTCCTACTCAAACTCCAAGTCTGGATTCTCTGATGAAGAAATTTTTCAACTACAATCAAGACCAGAGCCATCAAATATTTAAAATATAGGTACCTATGGAGAGAAAACAAAGATTTAAAAGCCAACTTATGTGCCACACAGAACCTGGAAGTAACTGGAGACTTGTAGATTATGACTTACCAGATGAAGAAAATCAGTCAGATGATGACAAGAGTGTTTGTCACAATGTTAATAATATTGAAATGGATGAGTTTCACAGAGTCCTCTTTTTTGTCTTACTGTTTAACATCTAATGTATTATTTCTCCCAGTAGAACATCATCAAACTCTTTTTAATCCTGAGGAGTTATCTCAAAACTTTACAGAGCAACCTTCAAGATCAACTGATACAGAGTCAGGTGATCATGAGGAAGGAACCTGGTCCATCTACCTCAAAGGACAATAGAGAATCTATAATTGTGTAGAAAATATCAATTTTTTGAGAAAAAAAATTAACTAACGGGAACATTTGAAAACTAGCTATTTGCAAATTTGCAGAATACATTCATTTCTTTTATATTTCAATGTAATTTTGAATAATGGAAAAGCACATTTCAATAATGAAGATAGTTGAGAAATTAAAATGTGCAACATTATATAATTTACTGAAATAATTAGTGACCTCTCAAGCACAAAGGTACCACAAGTTGGAAAACAACTTTTCGAGTTATGGGCAAAAATGTGAATTCTGGTCGAAAAATCAAAAAATCGGTTTTCAGCGAATTCTGGTGGTTTGACATGTTTACTACACAATGCTAAAGTCACAGACCAAAATTTGGTCAGGAAGTGGTAGAAAAACGCATTCGCTGTTATGGCCTCCCAGTTTCAAAAAGGTACCATAAGTCGGTATGATTCCCTTCTGCGCGTTTAACGTGTATCTGTGGAAAAACTTTAGTGATAACTGATAATACACGGTTCATGCTTTTCGAATTCAACTTTAGGAGTTATTTTTTCAACTTTTTAATACGTATTATGGAATCATATACCGATTTTTTCTTCAATGAAACTGATTCAGAATCAATCAAAGCGATTCTGTCTGAGTATTTTGAAAGACCTTACGAAGATGACGAACCTAACTCTGCAGACGATGATTTGTTTCATCATTCGGTAAGGCGAGATTCATTGTACACTTTTCGACTCGTTTTCATTACTCTTTATATTACAATATCAGCTTTCAAATATGTCCTGTTTGTACCACCATAGGAATCTGAAACTGATGATGAAAGCGAAGAGCAAGAAGATACTGCTTCTGTCGATGAAACGATACTGGTTTTTGAACTTGATGATGATATCACTTCTACGACTTACACAGATGCCAAAGTGGAAGAGTTTTTCAAGAAAGGCTGCGGATGCAGTTTTTGTTGTACTGATTACTTTGACCAGACTGACATCGTCAACTTGCGTGCTGATAGTAATGCGTTGTTGTACGAACGTCACCTTTACCTCCACGCTGATAATTGTCGGGGACAAAATAAAAATAATTACATGATGTTCTATCTTCTTTGGAGAGTGTCAAGTCAGTGACATGAAACAATAACACTCTCTTTTCTGCCGGTTGGGCACACAAAATTTCATTGCGATTGGGCTTTTGGTCTCCTTAAACAAAAGTACAAAGACACCGTCGCATCATCGATGAATGAATTATGTGACATCGTAACGCAAAGCACTCCAAAATCAAAGATTAATCAAGCTGTTGATGTTTTGCAAGAAAAAATCCCTTTCTATAAGTGGCAGCTATACTTTGACGCTTTGAATTTCAAAAAAATTGCGAACATTTCGAAGCAATCAAGCTTCATTTTTGATTCCTCGAAACCTAATTTTATAGGAACAAAAGAGCACTCCAAGGATCAAAATATCGTTTATCATAAAATTTATGATTCTTGCGACAACTCGTTGAGATTTCTGGAAGTAATAGAAGACGACTCTTTCAAAATTAGTTATGAAAGAAAAGCGTACTTATATAAAAATATTCGACAGTATTGCAATGACGATTCTAAAGATGTTTTATGTCCTAAACCACAGCTGGAGAAAGAACCACAGAAAGAAAACAATATCGTTCAATCTGAAGATGATGGCAGTACTGGTGAAGATAATGAAACAAATCCGGTCAAGAGAAAATGAGGACGACCGAAAAAAATCGTTAAACGGAAGAAAAATTGTTGAATTTCTGAAACAAAAACTTGAATTTCCATGATTTATTGATAAAAAAAATAAAAAAAATAAAAATCGATTTTTGCTATTTTTGTAACATTTTTTGCTATAAAAATTTTTTGTATTATTCGTAATTTTGATGAAAATATCGTTAATTTTAATTTAATCTGTTGAAATAAGCTTAACTATACTCATTTTTGATAATTTGCCTGCAGAAAAAAATTATAAAAAATAAAAACATAGCGATTTTTGTTCTTTCAACTTTAAGCTCGTTTTTCTCAAAATCAACTTTTTTAATACTCAAAATTCAAAATCCTATAAAATCATGGATTTTAGAGGTAGGGGGCTCGTTCTTATCTCTTTCGAAATAGGGTAGTCTCGGCTTCTCAAAAACGTGTAGAACTAGATTTCAAAAAATCCGACTTGTGGTACCTTTATGCTTGAGAGGTCACTTATGTTTCCTAATTAAATTGGCTAGTTCAATACAACTAATTAGAAAGGGAAGAGAGGCATTTCTTGACCCTCTTTGTTTTTGTAGTCATGTATTAACCAGCTATTTTGTAATATACTCCATGATTTATTTCTATCATGTTCTTACTCTTTCTCTTTCTTTACAATACATTTAGAAATATTTGAAGGGCTGCACCACTCTCGTAGAAAATATAAAAAATTAAATTCTAACAGTATTGACTTAACATTCAAAATAATGAAATACCTCATACAATTATAAATGAGGCAATAAGAGGTAGCATTAAAATTATGAAAGAACAGACTCAATCCAATGATCAATTAGGATTTGTGATGACCACAAGGAATCCTACTTATGAGCCAAACTGGATATCTTTACATAGGGTTGACCAGTTTGATCCTGATATTGTTTTGGGTCAAATAGAAAAAATTATTAAGAGCAATAAAGAATTTGTTTTAGCTGGTCCATTGATGTTAGAGCTACTGTAGTAAAATCCTTCATTGGTTAAGCTAGTATAAAAGATGGAATATCTGCTGCTAGCCAAATTGCAGAAAGAAAGAAATCTATAATACAAATTCAAAATACAGATAACTTATGTGTGCCCCAGTCCATTGTTACAGGTATAGTTCTAGTAGAAAAAAATTATTCCAAAGAGAAAGAAAAATGTTATAATAATCTACATAAAGGTTATCCTAGTCAAAAGAAAATGGCTCTAGAACTCCATTCAAAAACAGGAGTTGATATAAGCGCAATTGGATGAGATATACATACATTGCAAAGTTTCCTAAATTATTTAAGACAATAAAATTACTGTATTTTATGATACCACTGCTGAAAAAGTTCATTTGAAGACACAAAATTTACACCGAAGCACTATATAGATATGTGGTTCCACGATAACCATTACAGCCTAATTAATTCCCTAACAGGCTTTGCTGGTTGTACCTACACTGCAGACCATGCAAAGCTAAATATTCAGCTAAACAGGATCGTCGTTGCTGCTTTAGTTTTGAAAGATGCTTGAACAATCCTAAATGTATCGATTATAGATCAAATAACTTATGTGGGAAGTGGGGCATTTATTTTAAGAGTCTCCAATGCTACAAAAATCATAAATTACCATGCTTTCCATATAATAAAACTGTATGTAAAATGATACAGTACTGTAAAATTTGCCACAAAATGTACTGTCTAGTTGGTCTTAAAAAACACAACTACCATCATGCTAAATGCTCAAATTGCCACAACTATCTGCCATATAATTATCAGTGTTATACTCAGATGTTGAAAGTTACTAATTTAAAAGATAAAAAATTTATTTTCTTTGACATGGAGTGCAGACAGGATAATTGAAATAATGGTAATAGGCGCCATATACCAGATTTTGCAGTGGTGCAAATTCAGTGTACCAATTGCCTGGATAAAGCAAATATAACTTATAACTGTACATCATAACGAAGATGTGAGCATATAATAGAAAAAATGGAAAATAAGGAGCTCCTAAAAAAATTATTTGACCTATTTAGAGAAATGCCTACACATTTTGAAAAATTTTTCATATTTGTACACAATCTGAGGGGATACAATGGGCAGTTTATTCTAAAATATATGGTTGAAGAACTTAACTGAGAACTGGAAGTTATAATGAATGGAGGCCTTATTCAGAATATCAAATATGATAAACTGATTTTTCGCAATACTATGAATTTCCTCAATGCACCTCTTGCCTCATTATCCAAAATGATGGGAATTGAGGGGCCAAAAAAGTGATACTTTCCACATTTTTTCAACACTGTAACTAAAATTTTGTGCACTGAAGGTAAAATTGTATGTGTATGAAGTAGATGGTATTGAAAAAAAAAAGGCAAAAGGTATCCGTAAGAATGTCATCAAGCAATCTTTAACTTCTGAGCAATATCACGATTGTTTAATAAATAAGGACAGTGCATATCAAATAGTAACGAGTATTCAAAGTTCCTCCCATCAGATCTTCACTCTTCTATAAAAAAAAGTTGCCCTTTCTATGATGGATGATAGATGATACATTTTACCAGATGGAATTCACACATTAGTATAGGGTCTTCGTGATATTTTTCTGGAAAATATTATTGTTCGTTACAATTTTGCTTCTATTAAAGATGATGAAAATAGTGATGTAGATGGTGATTTGGAAGAGTAAAGGTATCTAAAAGTGAATTTCAACACTCGTCTTGTTCACGATCATATTGTGAAATTTCATTCAAACTGGTTGACTGACAAAAATCAAACGATTTTTGGTCTCAAATTTAAAAAAAAAATAATATAGTATTGTTAGAAATCTCAAGTTTACCTCGTCAATACAATGTAATATCTGATTATTCTAGTTTAAATTATAGTTGTATTATTTAATAGATTTCAAAATTAATTTAAATTCTGTTAATATTTCTACAATCTACATTCAAATTTTATTTTCTACTCCTCAAGGTGATAATTAATGTACAATACGTTATTTAACCATTTTTTTTTATTACTGGGTGTATCTTGTACAACTTATTAAATATTAAATAAATTGTAAAAAAAAATACATATGTTTCAATACTGTACAATGGGGCTATTTGTGAAATAATGTTTTTTTGTCCATAAGGCTACATTGACACGATCAATTGACCTTGATTGTTTTGTTTGAGTTTGTATCATATAGAGAGCGTATTAGTGAAAATTTTCTGTGCAAAATATGCTATCTATTGCTTGATACAAATCTGGTGGGACAATGATGAAAAAATGATTGTTTTTTTGATTTTTTAATGGGCTTTTCAAAAGTTGTTCAGACCATTGATTATAAATCCTGTTAGATAGTTAGCTATACTCTCACCGAAGGTGAAATATGTTCAAAAGAAAATATCTGTTGTCATTTTTTACTAATCATAATTTCTGTTTGAGATATTTACAATTTTCCTGTTTGGGGCTAATCGGAAATTGAATTTTATACGGCAATTCACAAACTACTTGGCCAAATATAGTTTGTTATATGTCGGAATTCACCATTAAGACATTGAAAATCATGTTAGAATGATTTATAAAGATATTATTTGGATGAAATAACATTATCTAATGTGGCTACAATCTATTATAGGTAGAAAGATGGTTCGTACTTATAGATCAACACTCTAATCACCGCAATGGGAAGAACTACGCTTCCTCATTTTAATACTATACTTTATATGTATACCTTCTTTTCTAGTAGGACATATTCCAGTTGAAGTAGCTATTGGAGACTGGCTTATAGTGCGCTATGGTGTTCAGGGATCGACAAAAATGCTGGCATATATTAGCAAACTTGGAGAGGTCAAGAAGGGACGTCTGTGGGCGTCTTTTGTATGTCTTATGTACACTTATGAGAAAGCTGGTTTCTTGTAAGAATCATTTCCCAAAAATTAAGGATTATTCTTCCTTTACTTCTGACCAAATTGTACAGAAGTTAGAGCCCCCAGAAAAGTATTTAAGAGATGGTCTCTTTTTGTTTCCAATAAATAGTCAGGTCCTTCAAAACATGTAGTTGCATATGTACCTGAGTAAATGGAAATCGTTCTTAATCTTTATAATGTTTTGTACTACGTTTTATATGCATGTAATAATAATTTTAACAACCAATAAACCCGTTTTCTATTCATTTTTCATAATTTTTATTTATTGAAATGAGATTTCCCAAATAGCCCCAAACCATGGGTAATTTTCCTAGTCACTACAATTGCTTCAGGGAGCGCAATGGTACATGCTACATGGGTGTTTATGCTGTAGGAATGAAGCTGAATGTTGTGTGAATCAAATAAGACATTAATAACCATGATCCAACCAACTGTTGTAGAGCTATGACAGAAAGAGTGAAAAAAATTTCCCAA
Source organism: Ericerus pela (assembly GCA_011428145.1). NCBI lineage: Eukaryota > Metazoa > Arthropoda > Insecta > Hemiptera > Coccidae > Ericerus > Ericerus pela. The sequence goes on along the minus strand of WOFM01000635.1, from coordinate 510,008 downwards.
GTAGCCCCTCTGTATGGTACTCTAAAAATATTTAAATTTATAGGTTCTCCAGTTCAGTAAATGTCATAATTGACAAATTATTTCAAGTTGTCGTACTTAAAGCTGGATTCTCAATCATTTCCCAACTACAAAAAGGTACATAGATTGGCTCTCCTTTCTCAACCAAAGTAAGTAAAACAACTCGAGCTGTATCACTAAAAGTAATGTATAGAATAAGCCAATTGATGCTATGAATTTGAACTGATGGTGTATCATTATAAACAGTCAAGTATAATGCGTTGATATCGTTTTAAACTGTGGGTTATGTTTATAGATATTTAGAATTTTATAGTAAACTATAAGTTCATAAAAATTTCAAAAGCCTCTATTTGGAAACTAATTATCAATAATAGATAGATTTCAACAAGAGCTTAATTATAAACCATAGCATTTAGGAACGATTCTTTTACAGATGTAAAATGGAGGCTAAGCTGGATATTAGGAGAGGAAAATTTTAAACCTTCGAATTCATTAGTTGACCAATTTCGAAGAAAAATGATAGGCCTACGTGAGAATTATGCATGGGAAAATTTTTATTCCTTTTTCAAATTTTATCTTCCACCCATTTTTCACCTCATACACTCTTATCGTACTCTCAGAAATTTCTCTTTTTCATAATCGCCTCTTTCCCCAAAATTTAAATTACTTAGTTCATCAATTTTCGTAAAAAAAATGATAGGCCTAAGGTAAAACACCCAATAGCCGATACTTTCAGCATTGAATCTAGATATTAAGGTTTGGAATTATGATATGCCAACACTGACCCACTCAGAGTGTAAAACAAAGACACACTCATATATTTAATTATTACATGGTGTGCTGGCAAGGTTTATTTCAACTTGATAATTTTTTCCGTTCATGTTGCCCAAAATTCAATGAAAATACATATATTGATAGAAGAATATCTAAGGTAAGTGAATCATCCATTCATTTATAATTCCAGATTGACTGGTTGTATGGTATTTTTAACTATATTCGCACTAATTTGAATGCTTATACATGTCCTTCACACAATTGCATCAGCCACCATTACACTCATTCTCAGTAAAAGAGGGGTGACGGCTATTAGATTAAATAATAACTGTTTTTCCAATACCTGACACCTGTAGTTAAATGGCTGATGCAATAATTGGCTTCCTTTTATAAAATGAATTTGTTTGGTACACATTATTAATAGTTTTTTTTATAAAATTTTCCAATAACCGACACCTAGTGTCAGTTACTGGAATATGAGGTGATTGTTATTGGAAGTATGAGGGTGTCGGCTATTGGAATTAATGTGTTTTATAAAATTTTCAGGTGGTAAAATGCCTGGATACTCTCAAGATCGGCTTGAAAAGGCGTTGTTTGATGTTCGTAGGGGTATGCCCATGAAAACAGCCTTTAAGCTTCACGGTGTACCCAGAACTTCATTGACAGATAAATACGATGGTAGATGGAAGAATGACAGAAAAGGCCCGAACACTTTTTTGAGTGAAGAAGTGGAATTAAAATTTGTGAATTGGATCAAGGACTGTGCTTAATGAGAAGTATTGAAAAATACATTAAAGAAAAAAAGTTGAAAACCAACTTCATTGATAATAAGCCAGGGGAAAAATGGTATAATTTATTTCTTGGCCGTCACCCAAACATCAGTATCCGCAAGCCTCAAACATTGATTTGAGCTAGAAGTTTGATAAGCAGAGCTGATTTGAATAAATGGTTTTCCGACATTCAACAGTACATCGAAGATAAAAATTTGCAGGATATATTTGAAGACCTCAATCGAGTTTTAATTGCGATGAATCTGCTTTTTTCCTTCAACCTAAAAAAAGTAATGTCCTTGCTGAGAAAGGTAGCAGATCAGTGTACTCAGTATCTGGAAACGACAAAAAGGAGGCCTTAATTGTGTTGATAGGGGCCAATGCAAGTGGGAAAAAATGTCACTTCTGATAATTTTCCGTTATGCTCAAAGAATACCCCATAATTTAGCTGTCAGTGTTCCAGAAAAATGGTCTATTAGATGTTCTGAGACGGGATGCATGAAAAGCTTCATATTTTTTGAATATATTGCGAATGTTTTCAGCCCTTGGATTGATAAAAAGGGAATAAAAAACCAGTTGCCTTATTTCTTGATGATCATGCCACTCATATCAGCTTGCATCTGTCTGAGTTCTGTGATGAAAATGGAATTATTTTGGTAGCTTTATATCCTAACGCAACCGACATTATTCAACCAACGGATGTCTCAGTATTTCATGTCTTGAAACAAGAATGGAAAAAAATCGTCAAAACTTGGAAATACGAGACAACAAAGGCTATTCCTATACTTAAGAAAGAAGATTTGCGTCTGTTTTAAAGGTGGCCTTGAAGAAAGTTTCACAGGAATGTATTAAAAATGAATTTCTAACTTGTGGGCTCTGTCCATTTTATCCTGCAGTGGTCGATTATTCCAGAATGATCCTGAACAATAAAACTGACGAACCTGAATTACCTGTAACAAAACCTTCTGATGGGCAGAATGCGCTGAATGTCATTGAAGCAGAAATCGGAACCGAAAAATCGAAAAGCTTCACAGATGAGCAATTTGCAATTGAAGATACGTCATTATTCAACTTGTGGAAGAAGTTAAGGAATATTCATAGTTCTGCCAGTGCTGATGTGTCGAGTTGCGATACAACTTTTCAGTCTGTGAGTGAAGATCAAATGGATACAACAAGTGATTCCAGGACTGAAACTAATGATGGCCAAGTGGAATGCACACTGTCTAAGAATAATCTATCATAAAATTTTGAGGATGTAAACAGTTCGGAACCTACGACAAATTCTTGCTCCATTGATCAAGAACAACAAACTGGAGAAAGCATTGTGTTGACAGCCAACCATCAACATCATGTGCCCGTTCTACACCAAAAATAAACACCTCAATTTCGCCTCTCAAAAAAGTACTAACTTGGCCCCCTGAACTAGAACTTGCTGTTGGAAAGAAACCCACAGGTTCTCGAAAGAAGGAAAGAATTTCCTACGTCATGACATCAAATGTTTGGCAAGAATACCACAGAAAGAAGTAAGAAAAGAAACAGGAAGATTTAAGACTGAAGGAAGAACGGCGACTGCTACGTGAAAAAAATAAGGCTGAAAAACTTGAACAGAAGAAGTTGAAGGTCAATAAGAAAAAGTGAATAAAAAAAAGTTATCCAAGAAGAGAACATCAACTTCAAGTGATGCATAGGAAAATGTGAATGAACCAGAATTTATTCCTCAAGATTCCGACCAATCCGATTCTATCGAAGATGATAATGATCCACCATGTTTATACTACTGTCGATAATGATCAACCATGTTTATACTGTCTAGGTAACTAAATTTTTCAACTCTTCTGGAATCATATTACACTGAAATCAACTTTCTTATAAAATGTATTAATTTATTTTCTACCAGAATATTATTTTAAATCTGTTCAAAGCAAGAAATGGATCCAATGTACTGAGTGTTGGCAGTGGGCAATGAGTTACATGCAGGGGTTTCAGAAAATGCCATTAATTTTGTTTGTGAATTATGCTGAGAACGTTCTTCAAAATAGGCCAGAATTTCTGTTCATTTTTTTTTTACTTTACTTACTACGTTATTAATGAGTTTTTATTTTCTTTCCATTTTTTATACGCAGAAAATTATAAAATTTGCAATTAAAAATTTTTATTCAATGAGTAGGCATTGAAATTTGCTAAAAGGGATAGCAAACTGATTTCAACACTATCAATTTAGCAAAAATAATGTGTAGACAAAGGTTACAGGTCAAAGTGAAGTTATTATAATAATCTTAAATAATTTCTAAGAATAAAAACTAATTTTTTCCAGTGTCGGATATAGGGGTGTCGGTTAATAGGCTGATGATCTTTAGCAGTGTCGGCTATTGATATTTTTAGTTGGTCATGAAAAAATATTTTTTTTTAAATTTCTATTGACAGAAAAAGTTTAAAAAACATATCATAAGATTTCAGAATATTTACTGAATCGGGTGATATAATTAAAACAACAAAAAAAAATGGCCATGTAACACAAGAAAGTATTGAAGTAGTTCTTTAGAATGACGGCTATTGAGTGTTTTACCTTACGTGAGAATTATACACGGCAAATTTTTATTCTTTCTTTTAATTTTATCTTCCGTCAGTTTTTCAACTCATACACTATTGTTATTTTTTCAGAAATTTATCTCTTATTCGATCTTTCTCCAATTTTATCTGCTACGAATGAAAAAACAAATTTTTGTATCGACCATAAATTTTACTTTTCATTAAATTTCTTTTAAATTTTTCACTTCGGACACTGCTTATACTTTACGAATTTTCTTTTTTACTATTTTTACTCCCCCTAGCTCACGTTATCTACGTATAATAAAATTAATTTTTTAACTCGGACATCATCTATATTCTATTGCCCTCCTACCCGCCTCTTCAGAGATCTCATTGACGAGCGAAAATGAAACTCAGACACCTTGTATGTGCACCAAAATCGGCATTTTATAACTTCTGATGAACTAACAACTCTCTTCCAAATTAAAAAACCCTCCAAAAAGTTTCCCAACCAAATCTTGGCTTTAAGACTACTGTAATAAAACCTACTCAAACTCAAAATTATTCTCTCCCAACTTTTGTTGAAGAAAATAAAGTCCATTTACTTACACTCAAGACCATTGTAAACCCTGTACAAACTACTGTAATATCTGCAGCAGAAAATATTAAAAATTCTGCAAACTCAACAAATTTTGACTTTGATTTTGAAAACTTAAATATAGCTGTTGCAATCAACATCCATCCTACTATCTATGCCCATGCAGCAGGAGAAGATATTATTTCTTTCCTGAAAGGCTTTGAAAATGAGGCAGAAGGATTTAATTGGGATGATATAATGAAATTAAAAAAAATCAAAATTGCTTTTACTGGCACTGCCACAACAATGTTCGAGGACAAAATTCAAGGCCATGAGGCTTACACCACATGGGCTAATACAAAACCTCAAACTATCAAAATTTTTACCCAAACCAAACCACAACTGCGCAAACTTTTGTATGAAAGAAAATACAAAGATGAGACAGATTTTTCTGAATATATGATGTTTGTTTCAAAAATGTTAAAAAGAATTGAACCTGAAATCACTGAAAAAAAAATTATCGAAAAAATTATCTCCAACCTTTCTGAAAAAGAAAAGGATTTTCTGATAAGAGAAAAGCCCCTAAAGTTAGTTGATTTTGATAAAGCTTTCGCTAATTGTTTGAATTATAAAGACGAATTTTATGGCAATTTTGATCCCTTCTAACGAGTTATGGTGGAAGATATGGAAAAATTATTTAAGGAAATACAAACTGTAAAAACCAGCATGGAAAAGAAAACAGTAAATATTGTTTCAACTGATCCTGACCTAAAAGCAGAATGTGAAAAAATTACTACTGGAATTATGAATATGAATAAAAATCAAAATAAAGAAAATAATAATAATAACCCAAATAAAAATAAAAATCCCCAAAACTCGAACCAAAATCAAAACAAAAATAATGATCAGAACTGAAACAACTCCAATAATAATCAGAATTTTAATCAAAACCAGAATTCTAACCAAAATCAGAATTATAATAATAATAATCAAAATTATAATTCAAATTGAAATCATAATAAAAACCAAAATAGGAATTATAACTAAAATAACCGAAATTGAAATTACAAAGGTAGAAATTATAATCTAAACTTTCAGTGGAATAATAATAACAATTACTACTGAAATAACTATAATGGTTATAACAATAATTATAGAAATCAAAATTTCAATCCTAATTACCAAAATAACAACTACTTCAATTATCAAAACAATAATTTCCCAAATAGAAAGTATTATCCAAATAATCCCAGCCCCAATTCCCTCAGTAAAATTACATTGCTGCCAATACACAAACTGCTCTAGCCTCTCTAATGTATGTGCAACCTGTAACCAATACCCAAAACCCAACTCCCTTCCTTCAGTATATCAAAAAACTTGCTAAAAAAAACTAAGTTTTGCATTACAGCTGACTTGTCAACTGTGAGATATGCCATAAATGAAAGGTCAAAAACAGGTAACTGTATAAGTAAAGATGAATTTCCGAATAAGGCTTACTGTAAAACCCAATGCAAATTTCACCTCCCATTTTCCATTAATGGAAAACAAATTGTTAGCTTAGTAGACCCTGGTTTTGAACAATCTATTATAATGAAGGTTGACATTCCAAAACGGCCTCTGTCCATGAGTTCTCTTCTAGCTTCAATTATTATCTCATTATTCTGATTTTGGATCGCGTCTTTTAATGCCTGAACGTTTTCTTTTAAAATTTTGGAATTGTCAAATTCTATCTTTTCAAAATTTTTTATGTCTTTTGTGATATTTAATAATTCGGCATGATTTTCTATCACGAATTCTCTTAGTTTTTCGTATTGTGTCTTTAGATTTTTCTCATTTTCGATGAAGTCGTTTCCTTGTGATAGTGTCATGACATTGCAACACCATGTGTCAAAGTCACCGAGAATTTGTATGCCGCGCTTCATTCGTTTTGAAGGTTCTCTGTCGAATTCCTTGATTATGGCTTCGTTAATTTGCTGAATTTCCGTAATCAAGTCTAGGATTCGTAATATATTTTTCGATCTTTGTATGCACCATATATTCTCTCTGGATGTGCAACTTTGCAATTTGTTAATTTCTTCAAGCCATTCTGGTGTTTCTATAGTCTGCCTTCTTGGAATTTTCAGGCTGTACAATATAGGAATTGTTTTCTCATAGGCCTTGCTGAATTTATTCAGCTCGAAATAAGCTCCTGACGATGCACTAATCTTCGTTTTTAAGCTTGTGTTCTCTGTTTTGATTGTAAGTGTGGTGAATATGATAAAAACGATAACGGCGTGATTTATCATCTTGTAGTCTGAAATCATTACAAATCACATGAAATTTTGCTGTTAAACGCAGTATTATATTTGTCGGTACATTATTTAGTTGTTATCATTTTACGCGAAAGGAAAGTGGATTGCGAAAAATGTATATCAATGCACAATATTTCTTCGATTTTTATTTCTTTCTCATAAAAATCTACATATGTGCGGAAATTAATACATCTGCGTTAGTGTGGGACTCTAGAATTCGGTTTCCACTACTACCATCAAGGGTAGGTCTTGGGAGATGGCGTACTCCAGTATATTTCGATTGTTCAGCAAGAATTCATCTTGTTTTACAACTCGGATATACATGGAGGTATCGCAGTCTTCTTGGTGTATTCGATCTCTGGATTCATCTTGATTTTCTTCGTCCTCGTCCGTCATTAGCTATATAATTTTGAGTTCCTATTATTTTTAAGAAGTCGTTATTATTTTTTTTATTGTGTGTTTTTTTTTTTATTACTTTTTTTTTATAAAATTGAACAAAGATCTGTTTTACGAATTTAATAAGATCATGAGTTTAGGCACGGATCGTGCTAGTGAAGAAGTTTCGGAGGATGCTCCTATGTATCCTACTCCGGCTGAGCTGCGTGCGCTACCAAAGTTTATGGTTCCAGATAACGGGCTGGTTGAGACTTCGGAGAGTTTTATGCTCACGCAGGTTTCTCTTCCGTATCTTCGTTGCTGGTCTCCACGCTGTCCGTGTCTTTTCACTGGGGTGGTAGGCCTTTGGAAGATTTTCAAGGCTTTACACTTCTTTTTATCAGCTGATTATGGTCCAACCGGGGTGGATGCATATCGCAAGAATTTTCCTGGGGATTCTCTAAATACATCTTTTGGATCGTGGAGACATGTTATGCCGCAGAGTCTCTGTGAATGCTGTTTGCAATCCATGGTTCAGTTGGCTTCTCAATTCAGTTTCCTCTTTCCAGAGGCAAGCTTATGGAGATGGGAAGGATCTGTGGTTTGCTTCTCAACTCTTGACGTGAATCCCTCTGATATTACCGGGTATGCTGTTGGTTTGAATCTCCTTACTTCCATCATTTTGTCCATGCAACCTCTCAACTTCGGTGCCAAAGTTCGTTTTGCTGTCACTAACACTGCGTATGCCAACACTATAATGGATAGGTCGCAGTTCCAACACTTGGTCGATTATTTTGTTCGTTTTTATCGACGAAAAATTGAGATAAATGACACTCCCCATTATATCGAAGTCTTGCGTATATTGGAGCCATTGGAAAAACTGACTATATCACACGATTGTCGGGTTCTGCGAGGAGCTGATCCGAGAAGTGAGCCGAGTCCCGGACCGAGTAAAATGATTGTGTCCAATTGGCGCATGTTCTTGGTTCCTCGACATCAACGTTTTAGACGTCGGTCTGTTTCTCCAGAGGCTGAGACACATGATCATCTTGAAAGAGTGGAGCAGGGTGAGGTCAAATCTGAGGCTGCAGAGACTTCTCCTCAAGATGTGGATTGGTAGATTGGTGAGTAAAAATTTTATACCTCTTTTTTTTTTGGGAGAAATAATTACGTGAATGGTCCTTACAATATTTCTTATCTATAATTATTATGAATTAGGTTATAAATATTATTATACAATGGTTCGGGTGGTGGTTCAGAGTATTCTTTTACGTACTCCTCCAAACTTAACTCACTCGGGTTTCTAATATTTTGTGAAAAGGGTTGGGTAGGTAGAGACAAAGGTTGTTTAATACTGTTTCCCTCATCACACCTACTGAACAAGTTTATTTCTTCCATATGTTGTTTTTGGGTAATTAATTGGATCTTTCGTAAAGTTATTCTTTTCTTTTCCGGGTCTTTTAATTCGAATTTCTTTCTCCATTCTGAACTATCTTTTCCTTTTAGTAATTCTTCTTCAGTAAATGTTACCTTTTTATTGTTTTTATTTTTATCGCTAATTTTCTTTAAAATTCCCTTTTGTGGTCTTCCTCTTGGACGTTTGGCAATAATTTTAACTTCATCTTCTGATTCATTTTCTTTAAAGCTCTTTTCCTTCTTTGGTCAACCTCTTTTTCTTTTTGGATTAGAATTAATTTCTTCAGGTTCTGAGTTGTCAGATACAGTTTCTTCAATATCTGATGGCAATTTAGCATCATCACGGGCATTATAAGGTGTGAGTCTTCTTATATGCACTGTGTCGTCTGTGCTATTTCCATCATCGGAGGTTATACAAACAATATAATTTAGATCTGAAATTTTTCTAACTATTCTATACGGTCCTAGGAATTTTGGTTTGCCTTTTCCGTAATTTATCGGTGCTTTCAAAAGAACTAAATCATTAGTTTTATAGGAGATTTCTTTTCTTCCTTTATTATAACATTCTGAATATTTTCTTGCATTTTCTTTATCTAAATTCGGGATTGTTTTTCGTATTTTATTTGCTTCATTTATCTGTTCTTCTCTGTTTTTACTGATAAGTGGTGATGGGATAATTAAGTTTATAGGAGGTTCTTCTTTATAACCGTGCATAAGATAAAATGGATCGTAGTTATTTAACCCTTCGATAGGTGTCATGTTATAGGTCAAGGCTACGTTGTACACGTGGTCTGGCCATTCTTCACTATCGGTGCTCTCGTATTTCGCTCTGTGTATGGAGATTTTTGGATGCAAAAAATTTTCTCATTTCTCCTGTTAGTCTAGGGAGTAAGAGATCGCAAATTTTCTTTTCGCTAATTGTGGCATCTAATTGTTTGTATAGTTGGAAAAATTTTGGCACGTTAGTACTAAAGTATGAATCATCAAATTTTAATGATTTGATACGTTTTTTTACCGTATCTTTATCTTTTTTAAAGATACACGTTAAAATTTTCTTGACATCAGACCATGAAGTTTCTGGGGTAATTTCGTTCTCAGCTGCGAATAATTCTAAGGCTGTACTACAGAGGGCTATATTTAAATTTCAGATCATTTCATATTCAGTTGCCTCAAATGTTTTTGCTTGCGTTTCGTATTCAAAGAGAAATTCTAGGATGTCTTCATCGGGGCCATTTGAAAAATGGCTCGGAGTCCATCTTTCTGACCTTTTCCAGAAATTATTCATCGCTAGATTGTGTTGTGTATATGCGTCATTTGTTGCTGCGTATCTTGCTTGTTGTTGTTGTTGCAAGAGCAGGCGTGCGTTGCTTTCAGCAATTTCTTCCGGGGTCATATTATTATTTTCGGATTTTAGAAAGGGGTTATTTTTATTTTCAATATTTATTATGTTCACGAACGCGTGTTCTTTTTGATCTAGGAATTCCACGCGTATTTCTGGTGGTAATAAATTAATAGGGTCAAAAGAATTATCTTCAATTGAATTTGGAATTTTACTTTTTGGTTTTTCCAAATTTTCTGGACTTTTTACATGAATTTGGACTGAATGTTGGATTTCGGTCTGTGAGGACTTTCCCTGTCCCTGAGGGACTAGTGGCGATAAATCAGCACTAGACTGTGAGAGTCTATCAACAAAAGTTTGATTCAATATTGATTGCTCTCTGAGGAAGATTTTGTCTTCGTCGTTAGGGAGAGAGAAATCAGATGTAACCGAAATTAATTTTTTAGGTGACACGTGGTGTGACACTTTAGATAGAAGTTTTTCAAAACTTGAGCTAAGACTTCGTCTCGCTAACCTTTTTTCTGTCTCTTCTTTTTTCTTTTTCTCTAATTCTAACTTCTTTCCTTTAGTTTCTAGATCTTCTTCCTCTGTGTCGGAGAAGATTTCTTCTGCTTCGTTGGGGTCTTTATTTTTTATACTTCTTGTTACTCTACGATAACTTTTACTTTCTTCGATTAATTTGTCAAAATCACTTGCTCTTTCAAATTTTTCAGTGTTGGGGTTAGAATATAGTATGTGTAACAACCAATGTTTGGGATGTCTACCTTTGTATAATTTTTTCTGAAGTTCGATACGTGTTCTACCTTCTATCCTTTTTACTTTAGCTGCTTTTAACACACGATAGAGGAATAACGTGGACACTCGACTTCCCCAATGATTATCAAGGAGTGGGTAATTTTCTTCTTCAGAAAAATTCTCATATAAATTTTTAGGGTAATTTTCAGATTCCAAAATATTTTCTTCGGCTTTTGAATCTAAAATATCTGGGAGTGATGCATTTGTACTTTCACTTTTTTCAGACATTTGCGTTGATTGGGAAATTTTACATTTTACAATATTATTTACGATATCGATGACAGTTTCAAATTGTTCTGAATTAATAGAAGAAAAATTTATAATTTGCTTACAGTTGGATGACAGATAATTTACTGTAGTTTTCTTTAGTTTATTGGAAACTTCCTTCTGGTTGACTTTGTTGGTGAGTGACTTCTTGTTCTCTGTGTTGTGGATCTGGATACTGGTTGGGCTGACTTTATTTCTTTTTAATTTCAGGAACCAGAGCTGGATTTTCACCTTATTTTTAAGTTTATTTTTAGATCTGTTTTTTGTTATTAATTTATTTTTAAACGATTTACTTTTACTTGTCTTAATCAAATGTCTGCAGTCTTCTGCAATAAATATTTGATTTCGTAGACGTTTGTTTAATTTTTCTCTGATTATTCGAATTATTTTAGCCACGATTTTTTTTATAACAATTACACGAAAATAATTAGCTCTATTAAGAATTCAATCAAATATTTACGAGCTTAAAAAAAATTTTTGTTTTTCACACGATTAGAGAAAAAAAAATTTTACGAATAATTTAACATTAATTTGTACTAAAAAAAAATTTTACTTCCGAAGGTTTTTTTGTTCGGGCGCCAATTTGTTGCGAGAGTAATTCATTAATTGAAGTTACCTCAACAAATAAAATTTAAATAGAAATATCTATCTTTATTAAAAGAGAAATTCAAATTATTACAAACACTTCAGAATTATACTTAGAACTATTTCTTAATATTAATGAGACCTAATGTCCATAACAGCTAGTATGAACCCTAACGTTTCTACTTGACTGTAGGTTTAGGAATGATCATGTCTTCAAAATGAAGATACGACATCACCTTCGTTTCCATTGTTTTAATCAAATATGGCCGACCAAAAAGGTGGCGTGATACAGAACATCTGCCAAATATGATGACACATTACAGTCAGCATATCTGGTGGTGTCTGATCGTGAGAAGCTAGGTGAGATATAGACAGCTATTATTCCGAGAATTAGGAATAATAGTTGTCTATAATTTGTTCGACACGTTTTTGTAGACAAACTGAATCGTCTGCAAAAACGGGACGGAACAATCTATAAGAAGATGTTTTAAATTAACAATTTGCGACAAATCAGTTCTATCTTGGAAGAAAAAAATTTTGAAAGTTGACAACACTGATAAAAAATATGTAATATAACTGTCTTCATAAAAATTACATTTTATCCCTCACTGCAAAACCAGTTCTATGAAAAAATTTCCATTCCTCTCACCACCAAACGAGTTTTATGTAGTTTTACCATATAATGTTGAGGTAGGCAACCAATCTATTAGCAGACTAAATTGACAGTTCTTCTATTTGCATCATAATCAAGGAAGCAACATACCACAAGTACAAAGGCCACTAAAACAACTGATATCAACAGAATTAAGCACAACAATGCCCTCACAAAATGAGCTGTAGAAAGCACAACACATTGTCAATAGATCAAAAGTAGGAAATGACATCAAACTTACACCTGCTAGGCAATAGTTAAGGATACAATAGGCAGAGTTCGATGTCGAAAGTCCATGACTGAAAACCGATCCATTGGTCTGCATATGTCCAACATGTGATGAGGAATTTCAGCTTTCTCTGCTGGAGTTACTTTGTTTGACGTAATATCCAACCCATGATAGACCTTGAGAACAGAATATCAAACCAACGCATTTTTATTATAAAAATGCAACGAACAGAGAAACATGATAAAAATAAACCAATTTGAACTAAACATGAGTGAACATGGGCTAAAACAAATCATCATAATATCATTCGAACTCCATGCTTCACAGATAACAAGTGAAAAAATTGAAACTACAAACCAACTTGATATTCTTTCTAAAATATAATTACATCACAGAGTTCTCGAAAACAAAATTGTTAGTTCTTGTAGGACATGGTTCATGTGACTCTTACTCTTTCATTCATCATTTGGTAACATTGATTGTATATTCTACATATTTATACATGTTCATTTTGTCATACACTGATATGGTTAATTGAGGATTCTTTCTTTTTTGACCAAAAAAACTCACTGCAGACCAATTCATTAATTACTCTCTTTATTAAACGTGTTACGGTAAACTTGTTTGTTATCTTATTTACAAAAAATATGATCCATGGTTTGTCAACCTCCTCACAGGATAGCACAATGGAGTTTTTTCTTGCAAATTTTTTCAAATTTGTAACCTGTTGTGGAAGATTGAATACTTTGATTTTTTGAATTTTTTTTGTTGCAAATATTCAACGAGAGTTAAATGATTTATTTATTTTTCATTGGTTTTGTCTTAATTAGAGAGTCTATTGAAGGCCCAAATTTTTTGGAGGAAATTTTTGAGTGTAAATTTTTAAAACTGTTCATTTTTGAGAATCAATTTTTGGTTTGACAAAATAGCTCCATGGTTTTTGCAAACAGAAAAACTGGCAAAAGAATAAGTCATAAATATTATAACTATTTTCAAAAAAGTTGCGACATCTTATCACTGTCTTGAGGAAAGCTAATCAAGTCTATCAAAAATCATCGGACCTATATTTTTTGAGTGAGTGGAATTTTAGGTACTGATACTTACAACAATGGAGCACTTTATTGCTGGAAATCTTTTTAATCACTGAAAATCTTTATGAATGACAGAATAATAATGTAGACGATCGAGGTTGGACTAAGAAATTTATTTGATTTCGAAAAATTTTTAAGAAATTTTTCATTGCTACGACTGATCGACGCTGTTTCAACTTTGACGCTAGTAAATTCTTCCATGACTTGTGGGTTGATGAAAATCGTACTTAATTGTGATGACAAAATAATATTCACAAACACTCTACAAGAAGAAAACATAACAGAACATACTTTAGTTACTAACATCATAAATCATATTCTATAATTTTTTGGTAAAATTATTTTAAATCCTTTTATTTTGCACGTTCATGGGCATCTAGAGTTGATTGAGAATAATTACTATGTAAGATTTTTCAAAATTAGATAAACTGAAGTTGAAATTATTGAGGGACAAAAAAGTAAGCTTGAAATTCTTGATTTTCATAAGTCTGAATAATTTTCTTTTTTCTCAATCTTTTTTGATGAGATTCTCAACTAATTGTAATACGTACATTCTGAAATCATTTCAGAAAACTATTTTCAAACGTTATTTAATTATTTTGAAGGGAAACGGATTTAGAATACTTCGACAGATGTAACAAATTTCTCGTATTTTCAAACATTCAAAGGAACTAACATGTTACAATCATTCACCATCACAATTATAGGATTTTTAAGACCAAAAAACAGTCTAGTCATAGCTAAATTATTGTCCTAAAATTCACAAAAATTTTAAAAATGCTTTTCAAAAACTAAAATTACAAAAGTATAACAATAAAACTACATTCAGAAATGTAATTTTTCATACGGTAGTCAAAATACAACTACTTATAAAAAAATAATAAAAACCTGCCAAAAATACATCAAAACATACTGCAGAAATTTTATAGCAAAAACTTGTCATACGTTGGAAAGTCTGAATAAAGAAAATCATCACAGATTTTTCTTACACAATTTTCTTTGTTAGCTGAATTCAAATACTTAATGATCTTTTAGGTATCAGAAATAAAAAATTGTGTTCTCAAAAATTGGATACAATAAATGTTCATATGCAATATATTTTTTTCAATTTTTTTTTCTTTTCACTTTTAGACTTGAATATTTTTTCTCTTTCTTTTTTATCATTGATTTTATAAACATTTTACGAATTTTATTTTATAATAAGACTCCAAAATCAATATATCAGGTCCTTGGCTTAGTACATATCAATGTTCGTTCCCAATTTCGTGACTATCGGACCAACATTTCGACCAGAACAGTGGTAACGAGAAAATGGCTTATACATAATATGTAATTAGAAGTACGGGTCTAAATTTTCCTTGGGTTATGAAACGAAAAATGTACCCACCTCCACCATGAGGTCGCCAAATGAGATCTAGATAAATGAGTACATTTTTAAAGAACTCAACTTAGAAATACGAAAAAAATCTAGCTTACAAAGTGCCAACAACGAATACGTTATACCGACAATGAAAATGAAGGCTGAGAACTCGTTGCAAGTATTAAAAGCATCCGCCTATAAGCGAAAAATTGGCCATGAGGAATGCGGTTATCGGCTTCGAAAGTTATGTGTGTCATCGTGTGTACCTACACGAGTCTGGCACCGTATGAAATGAAAGGTGGAATGGTGAGGAGCGGTAAGATGTGATTTAGTCACTCTAGCCAGTATGAAGTTATGGACCCGTGGAGTGCAATGTGGCGGTGGTGGAGGCGATAAGAAATAGTTGTATTCGTAGAATAACATACGTGACTAGTTAAGTGAATCTTGTGAATATGTTAGTGGCTTGAATGCCATTGCTAACAAATCATCACCTACCAGCCTGTTTGTTTTGTTTGCTGGTTGGTTTGTTTGCTCGTTTGTTTGTTTGTCTGTCTGTCTGTCTGTACGTCTGTTTGACTGGCAGCCTACCCACCCCAAAATATTTTCTCTACAACAACTAGCCAACAACTACTTCACCAAACACAAACGTGTACACAGGCGAGAATAGTGTACCTGCGACTGTAAAGTGCAGCTCCACAGCTTTCGATTTAATTTCACGCCACAACATCTCGTTCATTATTCTTCAATATTATAATAGTTACAGAATATTTCTTTTTTTTTTCCTCATTTATTGGAAACGTTTGGTACAAAATCAAGCTAAACATCTTACGCAAACGGCAATTTCATGTCCAAGTGACTAGGAGGGGGGAGGGCGACCCGGCAACGTGTGGTCACCCCACAACAGTCAAGAAAAACTGCACACAAGAAGGTATAAAATGCCGATTCTGGCGCACATACAGGGTGTCCGAGTTTCGTATTTTCGATCGTCGATGAGATATGGTGGCGGGGGTAGGAGGGAAGAGGTTTTAGAAAGGTACGTTCGTGTTTCAGATGTGATACAGAGGTGGGTAGGAGGGAAAATCGAATATATGTGGTGTTCGAGAATTAAAAATTGGGTTAAAATGGGGGAGATAAAATTTACAACGGGGGCTGTTAAAGTTTAAAATGGGAGAGATAAAATAATGGAAAGAGGGGGTATATGATAAGAGTAATAATAAGAGTGAAAAATTGATGTAAGATAAGATGTAAACAATGAATAAAAATTTTCCCACGTATGATTTTCACGTAGACCTATCATTTTTTCTGTGAATTTCTTTCTCATCCAGTATAAAGCTATGTATAATTCGTACAGTCAGAATTAATTTTTACTCGCATAGACTGTTTATTCTCTTTCTATAACATAGGTATCCTGTGACCAATAAGCAGATACTAAATTAGTAGCCTAAATTTAGAAAGCCGATATTTCCTTAATGACTCTAACAGTACAGGTAGGTATCCTGTAACTGGTAAGCGCAGGTATGTAGGTAGAAAGCGGATATTTCCTTAATGACTCTACCATCTGGTGAATTAGAGAAAGTTTCTCGCATTTATTCATTCTTACTGTTTCTATTGACGAATATTTAGGGGTTGAAAGAATTTTTGTTGAAACCTATATTTATCAACAAAGCAGGTCTAGAAGAGACCCTTCATGCTGCTCAGTCAATGATTGAAATGTTCTTCGCTCATTTCCATCGTGGCATTATTAAAAGATTAGAAGAGGCTCTCATCTTTCATGATGCCATCAAGGTTCACTGTTCACTAAGTCTGAACATTCAAAAATTCACTTCGGATGGACAAGTCATGTATTATGATATTTCACTTCGAACAACTGCCCAAGAAATTTTTGTCGGTTCCAATTTGGAGCAATGATTTACATCTTTAATTGAACGTATGCTGATCAATTATGAAGAGAATGCGCATTGAGATTCAAATCGGACTTTGTTGCGAATAAATGACCTTGAATTACATATAAGCAAATTTATACCTCTCACTGCTTCCTCATATATTGCTTTACTTCCTGAAATTTTGTGAAAGAAGGCAGTAATAAATGTTCAAAATTCTCAAGATGAGCTTTGTTTTCAATATGCGATTCTCTCAAAAATTTTATATGAGAAGCGGCCTAAAATTAAAGATCTTTATCGAGTAAGTAAATATAAAGAGGAACATAAGGGGTTATTCAATTTTGATCAAATACATTTTCACACACCAATCTCAGATATCACAATCTGAAAAAAATAATCTGGTATCTGTAACGTATATGGGTTAACTGAAAAGAACAGTGATGGCAGTGGTGACAATAATCAAGGAGAGTTGCTGGTATATCCAATACAAATATCTCAGAACTATGGGAAAGAAAAACATTTCAACTTGTTATATGTACAAGATGATCAGTTTTTCTCTCATAACTATGATATTGTCAACAGCCACTATTGTTATATTTCAAATTTGAGTTGGCTTGTTAGTGCTCAGAATAATGAACATGCACACAAGGTATATATTTGCCATAGGTGTTTGCAGTGTTTTCACAGAGAAAAGACTGACTGAACACAAAAAATTCTGCAAAACACACGAGCCAGTTAGGTCTCTGATGCCTGAAGGAGACAGTGAAATCCAGACTTTTCAGAATCATTGTTTCCAACAGAGGATACCTTACATCGTCTATAGAGATTTTGAATGTGGCCTTGCGCCATTTTCATCAGCAATCCGTGATCCAAACTTGAAGGGAGCATTTATATAAAAGACACGTGTTCATCTACCAATATCCTACTGCTACTATATTGTTTGCAGCAACGAGGCTGATGAAAAAATGTACATACATCAATTGTATCGAGGTCCAAATGCTGTTTAGAACATTTAGAGACAGCTTCGTATTGATTTAGGTAGAATTTCTGATATTTATAACCATATTGTTCCTATAAATATAACAGAGAATGATCGACAACAATTGGCAGAAGAGGTGCAATGCTATATTTGTTGCACTGTCCCCTCTACTCCAACTGCTGAAGAAACAAATTTTGTTATCGATTATTGTCATCTAACTGGTAAAGTACAGGGGTCGGCTTGTAACGAATGTAATATCAATTATAAGTTACCTTCTTACACAATGGATCAAATTATGATTTTAAAATGTTGATACGTGAAATTTATTCAGACTTTGATGATAGTAATAACAGCAGGCTTGATCAGGATAGGAGAAGGAAATGTTCTCAAAATTCTAGCATAGGAGGAAGCGGTAGAAAGAGACCACACAGTGAGTTCATTGTAGATGAGGCAGTTGTGAGTGGTGATGAAAGTGAGGGTGAAGAAAATGAAGAAGTTGGTACAAGTTTAGGAAATAGAGAAAGTATGACTCGAACAAAGAAAGTTGGTGAAATTAAGGTTATTGCAAAGAACTGTGAAAATTTTATTTCATTTGAGTTAAATATAACTAGGATACTAAGTGCTCCATTCATCGATAGTTTTTGTTTTATGTCCTCATCATTGAGCACTTTAGCTGCTAATTTAAATTCTGATCAGCTTCTTCATGTTGGAAAATTATTTCGAGGAAATTTATTTGATTTGGCTAAACGTAAGGGCATCTTCCCTCACAAACATATCACCAGATTTGATCAGTATGAAGAGTAGGAACTTCCTCCTATCAATTCATTTTTCAGCACTTTAACTGGTGAGGGTATTTCTCAAGAGGACTACAATCATGCTCAGAATGTGTTTGAATTGTTCAATTGTCAGACGCTCGGATAATATAGTGACATTTATCTAACAGTAGATGTTTTGTTATTAGCTGATGTATTTGAAAATTTTTGTGATCTTTGTCTTGAAGTCTATGGTTTAGATGCTGCTTGGAATTACTCCGCACCAGGTTTAGCATAGAATGCTATGCTCAAGTTCACAAAAGTCAAATTGGAGCTTTTGACAGATTTTGATATGTTTTTATTTTATGAAACAAATCAGAGGAGGTTATTGCGCTGCTAGCGAGCGTTATGTGAAGTCAAATAATCCCAATATTGCTGAATATGATGCGAGCCATCAGCAAAATTACCTCTTCTACATTGATGCCAACAACTTGCATGGATATGGTATGACTCTTCCATTGAGAGATTTCAAGTGGTTGGAACCTGAGGAAATAGAAGAGTTAGATGTTTCATCAATTCCCAAGGATGGTTCTGTAGGTTACATTCTAGAGGTTGATCTGGATTATCCAGAGGAATTGTATGATGAACATAACAACTATCTATTTTGTCCCCAACAGTTGAAAATATGCCTCCCAAGTTGATAGCCACTCTTCACAATAAACATAATTATATTACACATTATTATTATCTTCAGTCAGCTTTGGAGAATGGTTTAAAATTGATAAAGATCCATCGTGGTATCAAGTTTTATCCGGAACAATGAATGCAGGAATATATCAACTTGAACAATGATCGGAAGACAGTTGCTACAACAGATTTTACCGAGGATTATCACAAACTTATGAATAACTCCTGTTTTGGTAAATTCCTCGAGAGTATTCGTAAAAAGGGTTCATATATCCCAACAAATAACAAATCCCAAATTCTTAAAAATATTCAGAACCTACATTCAAAAGACGTGTCATCCTTAATGAAGAAACTAATCTAGTTCTTATTGAGAAATCTCAAAGAACCTTACTCTTTAACAAGTTTATTCAAGCTGGTGGTGCTATCCTCGATATTTCCAAAACTATCATGTATGATTTTCATTATAAAGTAATGAAATCTACAATTTTCCCTGATATTAACTTCTCTCTAGCCTATACTGATACAGATAGCTTTATTTACAACAATCCCACTAGTTCCTCCTTAACTGATCATTTTCTTCCCCACAAGTCTCACTTTGACTTTTCCAATTATCCTTGAGACCATCCACTGTTTCATCTTACAAATAAAAGTGTCCTTGGTAAAATAAAGGATGAGGTTTCTGGGAAAAGTATTTGTCAATTCTGTGCACTGAAGGCAAAATTGTATGCTTATGAAGTCGACGGTGTTGAAAAAAATGAAGGCAAAAGGTATTTGTAAGAATGTCATAAGGCAATCTTTGACTCTCCAGTAATATATGATTGTTTAATAAATAAGGACCGTGCCTATCGAATAGTGATGAGTATTCGAAGTTTCTCTCAAAGGATCTTCACTCTTCAACAAAACAAACTTGGCCTCTCTATGATGGATGATAAACAATTCATCTTACCAGATGACATTCATACTTTGGCATGGGGTCATCGTGATATTCCTCTGGAAGATGATATTATTGATCATTACAATTTTGCTTCTATTGAAGAAGATGAAGATAGTGATGTAGATGGTCATGTGGAAGAGTAAAGGTATATAAAAGTGAGTGTCAAGAGTGGGGATGAGATTGTTCATTTTAAATTTTGAAATATTTATTTCACCAAATCAGTTTATCTCAGTTGTTTAAAATAGGTGATTGTATGCTTGTTTAATGTGAAAATAGTTTAAAATGTGGTCTTCTACTTTAATTTTATCAAATTTGTATGGTCTAGAGTCAGTTTCAATGTGGGCTCAAGTTGGAATGAATCCAACAAATAGTGAATATAATTCAATGAGATGTAAATGGCAGTGTGGTCAATTCATTAGAGTCTGTTTCATTTGATATCAATGAATTTAATAATTTGAGAAATGTGCTTTTGTTAAAGAAAAATACGAACAATTCTTTGTGAGAATTTGAGAAATCAAAGGATGTTCAGCATGAGATTGGAAAGTATACCATATTTTACAATCATACTGATGATAACATTCAGATTTTTAAACAAAAGCTATTCATGATAGCATCACCCATTTTTAAAGTTAAACTTGTTAGATGGATTGAATTCTTAAATAGATTTAATGTAGCAATAAACTATAAATTGCATTTTTAGAAAAATATTGGAATTACGCTCGTCTTGTTCATGATTGTATTGTTAAATTTTATTCAAACTAGCTAACAGAGGAAAATCAAAATATTTTTAGTCTTGAATTTTTAGAAAATAATATTATATTGTTAGAAAGCTCAAGTTTACCTCGTGAATATAATGTAATATGTGATTATTCTTGTTTAGATTATAGTATATGTTATTTAATAGATTCTAAAATTTGTTTGAATTCTGTTTCTGTTTTAACAATCTATATTCAAATTTTATTTTCTACTCTTGAATGCAATAATTAATGAACAATATGTTGATTTATGTAATCATTTTCATTATTGTTTGTATGTATGTATGAATCTTGTATAGCTTATAAATTAATATTACATTATGAAAAATACTTTGTTTAAATACTATGAAAATATTTACATTCGTTTAACTTGATTAGTGAGAGAATATTGAATGACACTGTCGTGAATGATTAGACAAAAACAGTATTTTCAGGAACAGCTGTACTTGTTTCAATTTCCAAACAAATATCTACAGATGCAGTCTTGATGGCATCATTTTGAAAATTACAGTCTAATAAAACTAAAAGATTTGAATTTAGGAATTCTTTTCGATCTAAAATGAGACAGTAATTCTTTTGATGATAGTAGGAATTTTGAAAATTTTAATACATTTGATATAAAAATGAAATATCTTTTTTGTCTATATCCAAGTTCAAGTTTGCATAGGGATAATACTCGCTATTTAAAAATAATTTAATATCTTTCAGCTGGATATTATCAAATTTGTCCATTCTCTTCTTCAACTGATTTTTTCTATCAATTAGGAAGGAGATTAGTACATATCTAGGTTTCTCCAGTTGAGAGGATGTCATAATTGACCAATTATTCCGAGTTGTTGTACTTAAAGCTTGATTCTCAATCATCTCCTAGCTGGGAAAAGGTATATAGATTGGTTCTTCTTTCTCAACCAAAGTAAGTAAAACAACTCGAGTTGCATCACTACAGGTAATGTATGGACTTAGCCAATTTATGCTATGAATTTGAACTGATTGGTGTATTATTATCTACAGTTGAGTATATTGCGTTGGTATCATTACTAGATCTTTGTAAAATCAGCTCTTGTTTCTTCGAAATTATAATTTTATTGTAATCTTCAAAAAATCCTAACTTGTTTCTTAGAGCCACACAAATACTAAATTCACCGTTATTATCCAATAGTTGATCTGTATTCAAGTCTGCAAAACCAGAATTTGCTGAACATTCAAATTCTTCTCT
The DNA here is from genome assembly GCA_011428145.1 of Ericerus pela. Taxonomy (NCBI): domain Eukaryota; kingdom Metazoa; phylum Arthropoda; class Insecta; order Hemiptera; family Coccidae; genus Ericerus; species Ericerus pela. The sequence goes on along the minus strand of WOFM01000635.1, from coordinate 487,737 downwards.
GATAAACGAGGCTAATCCTTTGAGTAAAGTAGCTGATCCAAGGTTTCCGGTTTTATCCACTTCGATGCTATCCAAATCACAACGAATATAATCAAATAGGAAAGCGATACCATTTTGAATAAATTCAGCTGTAGATGCGTTTGTTTTATTAAGGATTGGTGATGTTGTTATTGTCAAGGACGACAACACTCATGTACTAGATTGGCCAATGGGTCAAATCATCAAAATTTTTTAAGATGCCGACAACAATGTTTGAAATTGTAATATAAAAACATCTTCAGGTATTGTAAATCGAAACGTTTGTCAAATTGTAAAATTAATTAATTCTGAGTCCCCTACACTCCTCAGCGCAGGGGAGTGATGTGTTAGTATTAATTTGTACGTTATACTCTCTCTCTCTCTCTTATTGTTTTGTCATTTTATCTACAGTTGTATTGTTAGATAACCAACCTATATAGTCGACACCCTTTTTTTTTGTTTTCACGTTTTTAGTTGCACATTGAAGTTAGTGTTCTTCCATTGTAACTTGCGTTTTATTGAATTTTGTTTTTTCATGAATAAAATTTAAAAAACTATTTAATGAATCGTTTTTCTAGTCATTATTGTGTAGGCTTTGACAAATTTATAATTGTCGAATAATTTAATTTTCATTTAGTTGCAATCATGGCTTCAAATGAAATTGACGATAAAAAGAGTTTAGTTGAATTAGCAAATGTATTGCATCAAAAATTTGATAAATATCGTCATGGAGAAGCTGATTATACAATTTGAAAGGAGAGAAAATATAAACCTCTGGTAAATTTTGAAAAAAATGAGTTAAAACAACAACAGCAGCAATCAAAGTCAAAGATTTTAATTACATCGGATATAATTAGCAGCGAGGATACTACCTTTGGAGTTAAATGTCATGTTAATGGTACATATTATCTTGGAGAATATCCAATTGTATTTTCCAATGATAAAATTACAGTTGCTGAACAAGAATATGAACAGACTAAAGGATTAATATCCTTGCTAACGAAGAAAAAGCCTCATGATTACACCAGTCAAGAGGTTAAGTCTTACAAACAAATGTTGATTGATACCGGTGCACATTTGCAAAAAGCTGATAGTAAAATTAAATCAAATCCAGGAGCAAAATCAAAATTTGTTAAAAAATTGTTTCAAACCAAGGATGTGGGTAGTGAGGAAGAAGAAAAAAATCAAATGATTTTTCTAAACTCTCCACGGTTCCAACCATTTTTCAATAATATGCATATAGAACAAGATCGATTAGATAAATTACTATCAACAAGACAAAACTTATTTTCTCCAACCTCTAGTTCTTCAACTGAGAATCCCCCTTCCACTTTGTTCAGTAAAGATGGGCCAAATCATAGTATTACTCCGAAAAAAGATACTGATAATGCAGAAACTGGTCAAGGTATGCAGATGAAGCTTATAAAAGCAAAGGTTAAAATCAAAAATTTATAGACCTATTGGGATAATCCTAACAAGTTGGTTGATCGTTTATGTTTGCCACATGCCTCCCAAAATGCTGGAAATAATAATGTGATTAATGAGATTATGAACATTAAATCAGAATTACGAGAAGCAGGATATATCCACTAATTATTATTATTATGGATTCTATAGCAGATAAGAAAGTTTCAAGTTCAAATAAGATGATACTTTGAGAAATAGCGACTGAATTGCATAATCCAGCTTGTAAAAATTATTTGAGAAGACCTGCAGTTGTCAAAGGATTTAAGGATCTATTTCAAGCTGATCTTGCTGAAATGCAGCCTTATGCCAATGAAAATGCTAATCACTATTGGTTTCATAATTTTCTGTTTTTGCTAATTGTGGACACACAGTGTTCACTATTAGATGAAGAGAAATTTTTCTAAATCCTATGGTGGAAATCTTTTTTATTTAGACAATTTATCACTTTAACTGATGTAATATTTTTTGGTTCATTACCTAGATGGCGAAAAAACGTATATTTCGAGCGTATGATAAGCAAAATCTTAAAGATGCATTAAATGAACTAAAAAACAATCGGACCAAACTGAAAACTGTTAGCTTAAAGTACAAAATTCCACGATCAACATTACATCGTCTGAGAGATAAAAGATTATTATCTACAGAAAAAATGGGTCCGCCAACTCTAATGAGTACCTACTGAAGAAGAAAGTATATTGGTCACTTGGATTTTAGAATTAAAAAATCGTGAATTTCCTGTTAATCGTGACCAACTGATAAGTAGTGCAAAAGTAAGTCTTTTACATTTTATATAAGAAATACAAATTTTGAAAAGTAGTGTCTCAAGATTTTTTTTTTATTTCTTTTCAAGACAGAATATGCTTGACAAATCTAACCGAAAAGTAAAGAAATTCGTTGATAAACTGCCAGGGCAGAAATGGGTTGAACTGTTGGAGAAAAGACACCCTCAAATTACTTTACGTACACCTCAGCAATTGGTCAAAAGAAGAAGCGATATTACACAGGAAGACAGAGAATTGGTACGATGAAACTAAAGAGTAAGTTGAAATAATAAGTGCTATTTTATTCATCTTTAATAAAATTCAAGATTTATAGTAGGTATTTCATTTTGTGAAATTTAGATTTTCAATTGTGATAAAGCTACATTTTTGATAAATCCGAAAGGAAATCGAGTGTATGCAGCAAAGGGTGATAAGACTGTCTATCAAGTTTCAGAAGATAACAAGGAGTGTTTAACTGTTCTTCTTATGATCAGTGCAGCTGATGTTCAACTTCCTCCCATGCGAATTTTCAAGTATGAATGCATACCCTATGATTTGACTCTAAAAACACCAACAAATTGGGCTGTTGGCCATTCACCTGAAACTGGGTGGATGACGTCATGTACTTTTTATGAATACATTACCAATGTATTCTACCCTTGGCTGATTCAAAACAAGGTAACTTTACCAATCATTCTTTTCTTGGATGGGCATGTATCACACATGACATTAGCTATTAGCAAATTTTGTTCAGATCATGGTATCATTTTATTTGCTTTTGTCCCAAATGCCACTCACATTCAAAAACCCTGCGATGACTCTCTTTTTCGGCCTTTGAAAAGTATTTGGAGAGAAAAAGTTCGAAAATGAAAAGATGAAAATGAAGAATTTTCTTTAGCAAAAAAAGACTGTGCACCAATTCTGCAGAAAGCTTTCAACAGAATTAAATTTTCTGTTATTCAGAATGGGTTTAAAACTTGTGGATTATACCCATTTGATGAGAAAGCAATAGATTATAAGAAACTGCTCAAAAAAGTACTGAAAAATAATCATTTGTTTCCAAAAACATTGCTCACTCTCTTCAGCCTTAAAACACACTTGCAATTTATTGAAAAAAGGATTAGCCCTCGAAAATTGCAACTTTACAAATCTGGAGAAGCAAGTGGTGAGGATTTATAATATAGGTTTTGGAAACAGCTGCAGGATGATGCAGCAGATTTGTATTTTACAAGTAGTTCTTCCAGCCTTCAGATTTTTACTAATTCTTTTCAAGTTTACCAATCACCATCTATTGCAGACATTAATTTACTATCACCTTCTACTTCTGGAATTATTTGATCATCGAATTTGCCAAATACAGATACAGTTGCTATATCTACTCCATTAGCAGATATATCTGGCTTCAGTAATACAAACAGTGCTCCAGTTGTTATGTCTACTCCTTCAGCAGATATATATTATGTGGCTGTTGTGTTGAAGGGTTCCCAAAATTCATTGTCACTCAAATACTTCCGAAAAACAGAAATAGGGTCGTTCAAATTGCAAACTATAAAGGATGTTGGTGACATAATTTTCAAGCAAGTCAAAAAAATTTTGCCTCTGCCAATTACAGGTTCTACAAGATGTCAATAGAACATTATAAAATTTAGCTTTGATTTTTCTCATTTGAATTTATTTTAATCTAAGACATGTATACTCGAAATGTAATTAAGAAACAATAACAATGCATTTAAATGTGTACTTAAGTACCTTTAAAAATACAAAATAATACTGCATTTTTTCCTCACAAATACTATTTTGAAGAGAATTAATTCGTTTTTGTATTTTTCTTATTTGAATAGTCTTTAATAAAGCTTAAAATCAAATACAAGCGTTTTTTTTGGTGTCCACTTTTGGGTGTTTACTACTGGGTGAAAAAAACTTTTTTTTCAAGGTGTTATACCATTTTCATAAAATTTATTTTTTCAAACAAAATACACATCAGTGTGTTCTTAAATCGATCCTCTACAATTTTATGCATTTTTCACTAGAGTCAGTTTGATACATAAGTAGTTGTGAAGGTTTTCCTAAAAAATTAGCCTTAAAGTGTCCACCATTGGGTGTGTTACATTAACACTTTTGAAAATCCCCATTCAAAATTACCTGTCCGTGGATTTAGATTATACCTATTGTAAAAATTCTCTCGTAGCCTAGAATCTTAGGCTACGTGTATATTTCTGTCTGTTTTTTTCCCAAAGTTCTAATAAATTATTATTTCTTTTCAAATATATCTCCACGGACTGGCATCTTCATTCCCTTCACACATTTCATGTTCAATCATTTTATCTTTTCTTCATATTTTTTCCTGACACTCATCTCTTTCTGTACTTTTTCATCTTTCTTATCTCTCACCCGTTCATTGCACTCTCATTATATCATTTTCACTCTCTTCACCCCTTGAAGATGCTACCGCAGCTCCATCCATAGTAAATAGTTACAAACATTTTCTGACTCCCCTCTTTCCACCTTCCATGGTTGCTCCCTCGGTTGCTGTTGTGGAGTCGGATATCCGACCAATAATAGACTTTTCTAAATCCCCACACCAGTTTTTCCCTCTCTTTTTCCACAGACTATCTGTTCCTGAAATAATTTTATTAAGTATATTTTATTCACTTTTTTTACTCTCGTTTTTATGCTCTGTGCAATTCACATCATGTTTAGCTGTACTTGTCAGTCTTATACAGGATAAATTATTTTGTGACCTACTTTTTATGTGTTATTTGATATGTATACTGGTTTTTATTTTTATATTATACATTCCTTTTTATTGACAATGCGTTGATTTGTTTTAACTGGCAATGAGGTAGCTTTTAGGTTTGTATGGTCCGTGGTTTTTGATTTAATGACATTTTGGTGAAACTATCTGCAGACTCAGAAATAGCGGAAATGTAAGAAAATTAAAATTTATTCCATACATAGTTGAAATTTGAGTCCACGGACACCTGGCAAGCTATTCTGGTTGGGTGGTGGTAATTCTGTGGTCACCATCCAGTGTAGGTGATTCTACCGAAGTTTCTGGGCTGTGACAATGGTAGTAGAAAAATATTGTTTGGGTTGAAAGGTAGTGGTGTCTGTTTGTGACCTCCCTCGCATACCACAAAACCACCACATACAACAAGAAATAAATAAATAAATAAATAAATATATATATATATATATATATAAATCTGTCACGGTCGCTAATTAAATATGTGACGACCCAAAAGTAGTCATCATATTATGTTGAATAAAAATAAAAAAAAAACTAAAATACCTGAAATGCCAATAGAAAAAACAAGACAGCCCAAGATTATAGATCTTTAGAATTGAGGTAACTTTTATTTAGGAAGGGAAATACATAACCACCTTAGTAAACCGTTTTAGTGGGATGACCCTAGATCTCATTCCCACTCTGCCCCAATACCACGACAAGAGGTAAATAAATTAACTTAATCTGATACTTATTAATAAGGTGATATAAACTTACGCGATTCAAAATTCTCTCCGATCCTTTGAACAATTCATAAATTCTAATATTATTATTTTCTAAGTTTTTTTTTTTCACAAATTATTTTGGTGACTTGGGATTTTTGGGCAAATTATTCATAGTTTATTACATTATTTTTTTCACATTTTTTGCAGATTTGTGTTTTGTTTCATATTTGTATCAATATGACATACAGTTTTCAGATTTATTCGAGGAAGTCAACAATATTGCTGAGAACACTGAACAAACTGAGAATGCTTTGATGAAACTAATGACTCTGTACCTCGATGCTGGTAGAGCATTAGCTACTAATAATTTTTACACTAACATACCACTTTGTGCAAAACTAAAAAAACACAAAACTCACCTTATTGGTATTTGGAGAAAAAGTTGGAAAGGTATTCCAAAATTCGTAAAGAATAGAAAATTAATGGAAGGTGAAAGTGTGGTTCAATACAGGAGTGCAATTTGTACACTCAAATGGTGAGACAAACATGATATAAAGATGCTAACAAATAAACATAAATTTGCTTCTACACCCAATAGGAAGATAGACCCTCAGACAAAACTGCCAATTATGAAGCCAAATTGCACCACAGATTACAATTGCGTGAAAATGAGGATTGATCTGTCTGACCAAATACCAAGTTATTATAAAACATCGCATACAACTGTGAGTTGGAACCATGAACATGAGTTTCTTATTTACTGTCATGTTCATCTGCTAAGAGGTAATGAGGGTTTATTTTGGGATGAGAGATATGATTTGATAAAAGATGTGTTTCCAATGATGATGTGAATCATTCTGGTAGATAGCCTCTTCCTGTTCTTAAATTAAAATCCAAACATTATTGCTAAAAACGGAGGTTTTGGTGATACAAGTCCGAATTATGGCTGGCTATCCACAGACTGCATTATCTGAACAAATTGGACTCTGGTAAGTTACATTGTCTAGATCATATGTTTTTATATTTGGTGAGTTTTAATGTGATTTTGTGTATGTCATATGGTCTTGGTTGTGGTGACATGAGGTCACCCCATTTGGCATACCACATTTTTTATACTTTCCACTTACCATTTGTAAACACGTACAGTTCTCTACGAGTAACCTCTACCACCACTTCCAATTTACACATTTTTGGTTTTCAATAACACAAAATCTGGCGCCCAAACAGGGACCTCCGTGTGCATTTTTTGGCCTTTTACCTAAATTTTGAACTTTTTATTAGGGACCCGGTTCACCATGTTAACGTTTTAAAATCAACTTTAATAAAATCACTGGCTTCTAATTGTTGATCTGGTTCCCATTTTTGTTGCTAAAACACTCTATCCTAACGTAATATTTCAAAATTGTTACGAAAATACAAAAATCATGGTACCGTTTTGATTTTTGTTACTCTGTACATACGTCTCCGCCACGAGGCTATTATTTTGTCCGGTCTCTATTGGTGACTGTTGGATGTTTTGTTACATTTGTACTTAATCATACGGTTACTTTACCTACATGTGTATATAGTTATTGGCCATGTGTGTGCATATTTGTTTGTACCAGTCAATAACTATCACTGTTAGGGTTTGTCTTAGGTCTAACCTTTGATTTTCATTTGTGCACGAAGTGAATTTCAAATAGGCATCTAGGATTTTCTACCTTTTGAATTATTTGGATTGTGTGATATAGAAGATCTGTCCTCTTTCATTTCACATTTCTTTTCTGTCTGACAATCGAATTGATCGATCCCTTTTGCTGTCTAATAAAATATTTTTGGTATCGCACCCAAACCTTTTTACGCGTTACCAAGTCTATTAGATATTGTTTTCATTTTGGCCTCTGGAAATAATATCTCATCTTTTCTTTTTTTTCTAAAAAGCTACCAGAATATTCACCTCTAGGAACACAGTCAATTGAATTGTACTTCTCTTCCTGAATTACCCTCCCACCCATCTATTAATAAAATCAATTTCAATCTGTCCTTGAAATTTTTTATTGAGTTTTTAACGTAATTTATCGTATGATATTTTACCTTCTGCAATCTACTCACTTGCCTTCTGCCTTCTGCATTATTGTCTTTTTTACGACTATTTCTTTGTCCAGGAATAACGTAAAAGATCTTTGGATCAGCACTGCCTTCTGTCTTTTGAATTATTGCATTATAAACTTGTTTAAAGAGCCTTGCTCTATAAATTTTGTATTAAGCTTCTCCAGAAGCAGGTTGAATTTAACGGTCAACCTATACAATAGTTTAGGCCCTAATTGTTCGGATCAAGTGTGTTCTGTCAAAATTTAGTTTTTTTTGTTAACGTAACTAAAACACACTGTCAATCTCCGGCGTCCTTATTTTTAAGATACGTTTTTACATTAGGTCCCTGAAACTTTTGTAATTGGCAACCATAAATTTTCCAAAAAAGATCCGCAATGTTTTGTAAGTTTTTGGTACGAGCTAATTTCTTCCAATCTTTTTGCCCTTGCATTCTATTTCACAATCATCATGTCACTCAAACTTATCGAATTCGATAAGAAAGTCTTTGATCCAAATCAGACAATTCCGATAACTGGGAATGAAAACTTTGACAAAACCCCGGTTAGAACGTCGACGTATAAATTAACCAACAAGTCTGTTATTGAAGTCCGACCAACTAGAGCTATGATTTATTTGTTAAAAGGTAATAAAATCCAAGGTATTTTAAAATCCCCAATTACACCGAGGCCGAATGACGAGATCCATAAACCCATTAAAACCATTACTACTTCAGCAGTACCGGTTTCTGATACCTTGGAAAATAAATATAGGGATTTAGCTAAACGTATTTCTAAGTTACATACACTTCCTACTGCGATAGATTCAATCCAAAAAGAACTAACTAAGAAAAATGAGAAACTCGCTAAATTTAAAAATGATTTTGTAAAATTATCCACCGACACTATATCAATAATTAAATCGATCGATAAAACCGATAAAAACATGAAAGAACAAAATAGAGGAATTTGTGAAAGTATTGACAATTTAATCGCTATGCAAGGCAAAATAAGTACCGTAAGAACTAAAATCCCAACCCAGAATATCGACGAAAACGTTGCGGGTGGAAGTGGAATTAGGAGAACATCATCGGTAAATACTTCACAAAAAGTCTTAAATAAGTCCAACAACGATAATTCCGACTCCGATTCACATAATAGTGAATCATCCGGAAATAATATGTCTGAATATGATGATAGTGAAGAAGAGAAGACTTATCGTAGATCAACCTTCAAAAATAGTAAGAACTACCGATCAAATAATTTGCCACAATCTGCAGGTGCCAACAAAGCACTACAAAAATTACAGGCCAAAGCCTTAGAAGTAAAACCTTAGGCCAGTCCAAAAGAAGATGATAGAACTCCCATTCAATTCCTAAAAGAATTCAAGGACCACGTAATAAAACACGTTCCCAATAATGAAGAAGCTGGCGTTTTTTTTTACCAGCTTATTCAGGAATCCGATTGGTGTCACATGTACAGCCACTAAATTTAAACAAAGAGAATGGAACTCAGAAATCTACGACGATTATTTTTGTTTCAAAAATTCGTCTTTCAAAACTTGCAATTTTACAAATTTCCATGCATATTTCCAATATTGGGCCGATAAATTAACCGGTCTTAATATGGGTACAAATTACATCATCGAACATTTTAGAAAAAATCTTCCACGTGAATTTTGCGGTCTTCTTGACCCCAAAAGTGTCACGACTTTGAAAATCTTCAAGAAAATACTTGATCAAATACCACCCGAAGATTTAGAATGGGTTAAACCCAGCAACGTCGATACCTTAGCACAACGTGAAAAAGCTGTAGAACCGTATAAACAATGTCGAAAATTTAATGCTAGTTGGAAATACCCATACAAAAAAGAAAATGAAAGTAAACCGGAATACAAAAATAAGAGAAACGACAATACACCAGTATCAAAATCTACCTTCTAGTCAACCAAATCGTATTCAAATAATAACCCGAATTTGAAACCTAAAGTTATTGAAGTACAAATTCCATCTTCTGACTCAGACGAAAGAAGAGATTTGTCGGAAAAAATTCCTCAAACTGAGACGGAAAACTAGATCCTCCGCTTCCTAACAGTGATCAGGAATAGGAGGTACCGATAGAATCGTTACCCCAGATAAACAATATAAAAAAACTGAACAACTCTGGAAAGAAACCATCGGGAGAGAAAGACTAAACCCACCCATCCCACCCGAAAAAATTTGAGAGCGACTATCGTCCAATTTACTTTACATATAAAAACTTCACCATTCTTGGAGACAGAATAGCAGTAAATTTCCTGAAAAATAATGTAAAACACACTAATATTTCAAACTGCTCATTGTTATCCGACCTATTCTGCAAAGACGATAACTCTTCCACAATGCTGTCCAAAAAATACGACGAAAGTTTTATTGCTGTCTGGTTTCGATGAACATCTCCACGTAAATTTTCATCCAGAATTTCTACATGATTACGATCTCATTCTGCAAAAACTTAAAGAATATGGCGTCAACCAAATTATTGTGAGTAAAATAATTCCCTGCCGTGCCTCTAGAGACGAACTCTTTTATTGGTGAAAATTAAATAAACTTAATGGTCGAATCCACGAGTTATGTCAAGCCCGTAGAGTGGATTATATCAATTTAGACCACGTTTTTGTCGATTTTGATAAAAGAAAAGAATTCGACCACGGCGAATATTATTTTGTAAAAGATAGATCCGTACATTTTCGCTTGCGTGAACATCTATACGATAATGAAACAACACCTTCAATCGAAGCTTATCATCTCATGAACAAAAAACTATCGTGGCTTATACATGAAAAAGATAAGCAATCAAAAGAAAAAAACCCGACTCCGAATACTTCTATAAGTACGATAAATAAAGCCACAATTCATTTCGAGGTCATGGTTCCGAAAGAATTACGTACGAGACCGATAAAAACAAATATGAACGTGATTGAAGGTTATACTCCAGTAAATGAAGAATACAAAGATGAAGAACTATCGAAAGAAATTATCGAGATACAAATCCCCAACTTCATCAAAGCACCATATATTCTACTAAACTTTAACAGTTTTATTTTACCGGCACTAGTAGATACAGGTAGCCGTATAATTTTATTTGTTGCGATTTACTTCAAAAAATAACACACGGTGCCAACCAAAAAGAAATAATAGAAATTTCATCTCGCAACATTTTAATTAATGACGTATTGGGAAAAAGACCAACACGTGTTAGAAAAAATATTTACGCAACTATACGAGTCATCGACAAAAAATTCCACAATGTTCCCCTATGGACTACATTCTGAGGAATCAAAGGTTTTAACACCTCATTAATCATCGGAAGAGAGTTTTTAGATGTTTACAACAGCAAAATAGGATTTGGTAGAAGAAAAGGAATATCCATCCTTTTACCACCAAATGACGACAAAAAACATTTTAAAATTCTCTCACACAACGAAATAATAGAATTAGTCCTATCTGTAAAACTTCAAGACCCACTTGGCATGCTTTCCGGAGTTCAAGTTTCCTTTTTAGATGAAACAATCGTTGAAGATATGCAGACTATCAACTTGATCGACATCACCAACCTTCCACCACCACCAGCAGAATGGTTTGAAAATAATAACACCTCCGAGATCGATCAAGAAAATGTTCCAGACAATGACAAAATTAATTTCTCACCGGATTGTATTGTAGCAGAAAATCTCAAATATGCAGCTCCAATTCCACCGGACTGCACCATCAAGAATTTTGACGTATTACACATACCCGAATCTCCTGAAAATATCATGCAGTTTGCAAAATTGAAAGATATTATGCATATGTATGCAGAAATTTTCACAGATAATCCAGGATGTTGTAAACTCTACAAACATCAGTTTGAGATCAAAGAGTCCTACAAACCACATCTATGCAAAAATTACTCTCTTCCAATGGTTAAACAAGAAAAAATCAGAGCAGTAATAGAGAAATTTGTAAGACTCGGATTAATGAGAAAATCATCCTCACCTTATCGTGTTCCTCTCGTAGCAATTCCTAAAAAAAGTGACGACACACTACAACCATGTGGCAATTTTTGCCAACTTAACCAATATATGGTTGTGCATGGAGAAGAAGTTCCCAGAATCGACCATCTACAAACTCAATAAACGGAGCAAAATACTTCTCAAAAATTGATTTTACTGATGGTTTCCTTCAAATAAGGGTAGATGAAGAATCCACAAAATATTTTGCCTTCAACTTCGACGGAATGCAATACAAATTTGCACGTGTACCTTTCAGTAAAGCCGATTCAATGCCCGCTTTTCTAGCAGCCACCAGACGAACATTAGCCGGATGCCAAAAATTTGTTGCAGCATACGTAGATGATATTCTAATATACTCAAAAACAGAAGACGAACATCTTGAGCACCTCCAGATTGTTTTCAAAAAAATAAGAGATGCCGGTATGACTCTTCGTCCTGCAAAATGTCAATTTTTCAAGAAACTCGTCGAGTACCTAGGTTTTGAGGTATCACAAACTGGAATAAGTCCATTTCCAGCAAGAGCTAAACCTATTGAAGATTTCCCAATTCCGAAATGCAAAAGAGAAGTACAATCTTGTGTAGGTCTTCTCAACTACTACAGAGCACATATACCAAATTGTGCTTCTATAGGTGAGCCTTTATATCGTCTATCCGGCAATGCACCGTTTAATTGGACTGAAAAAGAGCAAAATGCCTTCGAAACTCTAAAAAAAGAAATGGCACGGCTAATACTAGAAGCCCACCCTCAATTCGATAGGCCCTTCTATATGATGACAGATGCTTCCGGCTATGGCCTAGATGGATTCATCTATCAATTTAATGATGATACAAACAAAAAAGAACCAACAATCATTATGATGACAAGTAGACTATTTTCTCGGGCTGAAGTAAACTATACAAACTATGAAAAAGAATTGACAGCCATAGTCTACACATTGAAAAAATGTAGCTACTTTTTATACGGATTCCCTATTGTTATATACACTGACCACCAGGCATTATGTATGTTATCCAGCGATAAAAGTAACGCAATGGAAAGAACGCTCCAATGACTAATCATACTTGCCGAATTCAAAATTCTTGCAATAAATCATGTACGTGGAGAGGATAACGATATAGTAGACACACTTAGCTGATACCATAAATCATTAATAGGCAGAGAATCCGAATTTATGGTTCCACTATCAAGATTTCCAACACCTAAAATTCGATGTGGAGCTCTCAAAAATAACACCGACCAACCAAAATTAACCATCAAAAACTTTGCACGATGGTTAAGAAAAGTACCCGACCTGCAAAAATCCGATGCAGAAATTGACATTACATTCCACATGAACAAAAATGATAGTCAAAATCGAAAATAACCTCAAAAATGATTAAAGGTAGAGATGGAAATTTCAGGATATATCTTCCTTCTTGTATGAGATATGACTGTATTGACTACTATCATCGTGATTCCATGCACCTCGGAATGAACAAGACTACAACTATCATTCACCGCTTCTTCGATTGGCCAGGTTGTAAGGCAGACGTCCAAGATTACATCAAGACATGTGAAACCTGCCTCACCTGCAAACAAAGAAAATTTAATCCCTACGGCGAAATGCAAAATATACTAGCTGAAAATAAAAATGACATTATTGCTATAGATTTTTTTGGTCCCCTTCCCCGTAGCAGAGGCAGCGTTGACCAAATACTTGTGGTCCTTGACATCTTCACAAAATATGTCAAACTTTATCTGGTCAAAAAAGCATCAACCGAAAGATCAATTGCAAATTTAACGAAACATTTCCACAACTATGGAAAGCCTAAAGTTATTCGTTCAGATAACGGTCTGCAGTTTATGACGCAGAAATGGATAAAACACTGGCAGAAACAAAATATACGAACTAGATTCACATCCGTATATCAACCAGTCAGTAATCCGGCAGAACGTGTCATGCAAACAATAGCCGAAACAATTTGCATGAACGTTATGGATAAAACACATGGCAAATGGGCAACACTCTAACCAGAAATTGAAAAAAAGATAAATAATACAGAACATATCGTAACTGGCGTGCCCCCAATTGTCCTCCAACAAAAAAACCAACAATTCATGGCAATTCCAAAGTTGAAACAATTCCAGATGATGAATTTGAAAACATCCTTACAAGAGTAAAAGATAGAATTAAAAATAAACTTCGTGAAAGACATGAAGCATTTCAAAAAACTCACAAGCAAAAGATTGAACTGAAGCCAGGAGATATAGTTTTTGTTAAAACGCATCCCTTATTGTCAAAAGATCTTAATTTCAGTGTGAAATTGGCAAAAAAGTTCAAAGGTCCATATATTGTACTGAAAATGATAGGAAAAAGTACATACTGGCTGGAATGCCTTCAAACAGGTATATAAGAAAAACAACACATCAATAATCTCTGATACTAAAATACCTATAATATAAGCTAATTTATTCTATTCTTAATCAAAATTTAATATATTAATAACCATCAAAGGAAACGTTATTGCCTAAGCAGATGCAAAATTGCGAACTGAGTAACTTGGTTTTTGATCTATATTGTACATTTGGCCTTTTTATTTTTACCTTTTTTAAAAGACATACTATGTAACTCGTATACAATAAGCTCATCATTTTTGTAAGCAACGTTACACACACAAAAAAAAAAGAGTTAAGATGGGTCCGGCTAACAAAAGATTCCAATAAAAGAACAAAAATAATAATAAACCCCTTTCAAGACTGGTAAAAAATACAAAAAAAAAAAAAAAAAAAAAAAAAAAAAAAAAAAAAAAAAAAAACGCAATAGCTTGTTATTTAATTTGCATTGATATTCGTACGATAAAACTCCAAGAATTGTAAAACAGGCTACAACGTGTAAAAAATATATAGACGACAGTGTAACGATGCCAATATATACAGTGCGGGGTGTTGCATCCACCTCATTCACATGACTCGAACAAAAGACTCAAAAACGCTTCCTCCTGATTTGCCAACTGATATATCGTTATCAAGCCAAGACAAGCGAAATAGATCAAAACTCTACCACTCACTATATCAACAATACGAATGCACTTCTAAAATATAGACAACTCGTACCAAAAATACAGCCTTCACCACCACCTCGTATATTCTAAAAAATCATTCGTATCACACAATTCCAAAATGCACGTTCAATACTTCAACTTGTCATTTTTATTTTGCATCTTGTGTTTATATTTCACTGTCATATTCTTTTTAGTTAAATGTTTATTGTTTTTTGTTCTTATTTTTAACTAATTTATTACCATTTATTTCTTTTTTTTTGTTACAGGTTATTTACAATTTTGAAACTATGTACGTACAATAGCATTACAACCTATTCTACTAACCTATCATTTCTCTTTATTACCCGTTTTACTTTTTCTCTACATTCCATACTGGTGGTACCCTTTTTTCCAATTTATTATTTTAGTATTAACTCATATTATCGTAATATATTAGGAACAAAAACAAACGTCATGACTTTGCGCAGAAAGTGGAACGGATTATGGAAATTGTTGACGAACTTTGCAAAAAAATCCGGAATGCATCAGAGACCCTAAACATTCTAAGTCTTGATCCAGTCAAAATTCCACCCAACGTAGAATTTATCCTCGAACGCATGTCTATTATGCAAATGACGACGGATAAATTTAAACGCGAGGGAGAAAAATTCAAACTAATCATCAACAAATTACGTGAAATCCGGCCATCTCCAGATCTTGATGACCCGCGCAGTACAACCAGACATCAAATTCGAACGTTCGTCCCACCACCAATCCCCGAAGACGATTCAATTACATTCAAAAAACCGGCAGACTCACCGCTAAAAGTCACTATAAAAAAACACAAGTCCCGCAACAACAGAGTTTCCTGGTCTGTTGAAACTTCGCCAAACCCATCAAGGTCGGCGTCACAAGTCTGGTCAGCTTCATCGGAAACGGATGATTTTGACGGTGAAAGTAATGTCGGGATGATAATTTCAAGCTGGAACACCAAATCCAAAAAAATCAACCTATCATCCCGCTCCTCAACCAGCGACCCCAAGTCGACAAAAAAACAAAGAAAAACTACATCGTCATCATCTAACGTATCCACACCAATGAAAAAGGATCTCCGAGTTGTTCTGCATAAAGTTGAAGATTTTTTTCCGGAACTTCTGCAAAAACCCGAACCATTTCCAACCCCGCCTGCAGACACCATAAAACTGAAAAAATTTACACCCGGTTTTAAAATTCCAAAAAAGACAGCTCAACCAGACACAGTACCAACCCTCGATCCAGGAAACAAAGAACCTGTTCTTTTTGAACCAGATGTTGTGAAAATGGTTAGACCACAACAGAAAAAATCACTTGACGAAACAAATAAGCCAGTAAGCATTCATTCTACTCCTACTCCTTCCTTAACTCAAGAACCGGAAATTCACAAATCGGAGGATAGACCTCGGAGGGAACTGTCTCCGGTTCTTCCTCCTGAGCCTGAACCGGAATCAGTGAACGACGAGTATAATTTACCCTGAAGTTCTCGACAGACGTGGCAGATGGCCAGCGCTCGATATTGCTGGCCTTCTGTTGCCATCTGTCTGAGCTATAGGACAAACCTCTATCCTCCTAAATGTGGAGAACTGAGCCACTTTCTAGTGGGTCCAGCCTCCCCAGTCACTGATTATCCCCTGGCTAACCCCAGGGCTTATCATTTGTTAGTGGAGGGGGACATAATAGAATGGTCGGTAGTAATTTTTGTTTGCAAGTGTCAATACTGGAACACATCGACCCTAGTCCATGTCAACCATCATGCGTGGCAGTTGATGGTTGGCCCCCAGGCTGTTACCCCCATGACTGACAGACACGTATTGCCGGAGATCGAGTCAGTTGAGCTACCATGGCATGGGGCTGGAAAGAAACCATTCAGTTTTAAGGAAAAGGTCAATTTAAATTTTCAAATACGCGGATCTAACTACTATTCATACGAATTTGGTTTATGTCCCGACCTGCACCAAGGTATTATGCTTGGACAAGATTTTCAAGAAGGGGATTCCGGGTCCTGATGGACAAGGAAGCTGGTCTATGTTGATTGGTGATGTCTGGCTCTCCTGTTATCTAGCAGAAAAGGCATACCTAGTTTACAGTTCCAATATCTGCTACTGGAACTAAAATAACAAAAATTTCCGGTTTCTTCGTCTTCCCTTTTCAATTATTACATAATTCCTAAAAACTTCCTTTTTGTTTGTTATCCACCGGCTCATGACAAATTCACAATCTTGACAATTCATGACTTCCTTATTAATACTTGTTATTCTTTTTCCTTTCGTTCCTGTTTTTTATATATTTTTTATTTTTTTTCTCAATTTTTTATTTCTTTTCTTATTTTTATATACATCATGTTACCTTGCTTTTTATGAAGATACCTTTTTTATTTTTTATCTTTTTTTGTATATATAACTTGTCATGTTTCCTTTTTTATTATTTCTACTTTTTTTTTCTTTCCTTATCTCACCGGATGTTAAATTGAAATATGGACATTTTCCCCGAGTTTCCAAATTTTAATGGGGGAGGGGGTGTGGAAGGTTTTCCCCGAGAAACATACTAAATTATTGAATTTGATGTTTCCACCTTCTTGACATCAAAATTATGGGGGGTATTCTTCTGGACATCAAAATTATAACCATAATCTTCATGTATCCTCTTCTCACACTTCTCATTTCCTCACATCTTCCAGGCTTTCCTGGAGGTTGTGGGTGAATGGGGGGGAGTTGTAGTATACTTGATATTCAGGTCTGGATACACGATGAAAACCTACCACAATGGGTTTTCACCAGGTTTAATATGTTTCTCGAAGGCTGATTGATTTCTCCTCTATCTTATCTCTGTAAGAAAACGGACAAAATTTATCAGCCGGATAATTTCCCCTACATTTGATTGAGTTGAAGCCTTCTTCATCTCATTCAAATGTAGACAAAACTACTCTTATTCTGTCTCTTGTTCTTTCTCTCGCTTTCGCAACAACCTTGTTTTTTGTTATAAATACTTACGATGTCCATGTTTCTACCTGATATTCGGTGAAGAAGATTTTGTTTCCGAATTGTATTCGACGGCATATTATGGTATGTTAATATTATTTTGTTGTATATATGTTTTTATTTCATTATACGCCAGATTTTGATATGAACATGAGTTTCTTATTTACTGTCATGTTCATCTGCTAAGAGGTAATGAGGGTTTATTTTGGGATGAGAGATATGATTTGATTAAAGATGTGTTTCCAATGATGATGTGAATCATTCTGGTAGATAGCCTCTTCCGGTTCTTAAATTAAAATCCAAACATTATTGCTAAAAACGGAGGTCTTGGTGATACAAGTTCGAATTATGGCTGGCTATCCACATACTGCATCGGACTCCGGTAAGTTACATCGTCTAGATCATATGTTTTTATATTTGATGAGTTTTAGTGTGATTTTGTGTATGTCATATGGTTTTGGTTGTGATGATATGAGGTCACCCCATTTGGCATACCACAATATGATCCAAAACATGCACCATTTGTATCTTTTTATAGTAAAACTTGTTCACAGAATTCTTTTTTAGTGTTTAACATGTAAAAAAGAGTTCCATGAATAAGAAATAGATATATTTCGATAAAATTTTGAATTAATTAAAAAAACAAAACATGTATAGGTATCCTCATTGATGTCCAAAATTTAAAAAAAAACTCGGGAGGATCCATATGGATGCCCACATTCATAATTTTTTTGAAAATATATCATATCAGGATATCCTCTTCAAAATTTCAAGTGATTTGATCCAAAATAGGATCTCTATTCACTTGGGCAGTTATAAGAGGTAGAACTTTTAAATACAATTTTTGTAGACAAATTTTTTGAAGTATCCATATGAATGCCCTTAGGAACAAACCTGTAATTCTAAATTTTTCAGATTTTTCTCTTCTGTTTCACTTCTATTCATTTTATATTCTGATATTTTTAATTTAAGGCATGAAGCCACTCAAGAAGATTTCTAAGAAGCTCTGATAGATATTGTCAAAAATGGTACTCAGTGATATAGAATTGCAGTTAATAAGGTTACTGGTTCAATTACTTTGGAAAATCTAAGCAATTTAACAAATATTCTTGAATTTTATGATAATAGTGTTACTGATGTTAATGTTAGATGATATACAGCTCCCCCTGTACTTTGAGGTGGTTAGAAACTACCTCTTGGAGGGGTCCACAGTTGCCTCCTGATGAAATAATCTGACCTATCCAAGGCTCATCAGGAAAATATCGGATGAAAAACATTAGCTGGATTGGAAAAGAATGATGGTTTCCTTAATTCATGGTGCTGATCATTAGGATGGGTGCAACCCTATGCGGATGGTTATGATAATTATAATTTAAAACCATAGTCCAATGTTGTTAAATAATATTTAAAAAAAACAAAATGGAACAAAAGCTTTCATTATGGAAAGAATTTTGTATAATATTTCAAAACAAAGAAGATAATGTAAGACTGTAATAGTCAGGGGGTATGTACTGGACACTTTGCTTCCTCTAGAGGCTCCTATCAGTATATATCCATAGTATAGGAATGTTGGCCCTGGAGGTGGAAGTTGGTAATAGCAAGCACACAGAATGCCAGACAATGAAGAGAGCTCACACAACTTCACTCTATCATCTCCAAAATCCTACTGTAGGATTGTACAGCTACACTTATTTATAGTTTTTTCACTTTTTTACTTTTCTCACTTCCAGGAAAGATGAACTTGGAAAACAACCTGACCCTAACACCTCCACAATCCTACTGAAGAAATGTACAGGTACATTTATATGTATACATAGTTTTTTTACTTTTTCACTTTTAACTTGAGTGCTGAATCAAATAGTGCAACAGATTAGGGAGCAGAATGCCAATTTATGACAAGAAATTGAGGAGGGTGCAGCAAAATATCAGAATGGAATTGAGAGTAAGTAAATGCGAACTATATTAGTGTATGTCAATGTATTTATACTGATACTTGGCTGAATATTAATAATATGTTGAACTGTTCAACAGTCAAGAGCTAGTTGCCACTTGTCAGGATGCTAACCATCCCAAAAAAGAATCTGGACAGTTAGATAGATGGTAAGTAATCAATCATTATTGTAATGTATCTTCAATTATTTTCATTGTTGGTACGTATGTTAACAGTAATACTCTCATCTCCTTATTATTTTCCACACACAGAGAATAGCTATGTGCAGTTCAACAGTATCGTCATAGATTAAGAAACAGTGTTGCTGGACAGTTTGATGAAGTTGATGAGGCTGCTGGTGGAGAAGTTGTTGGACAGTTAGATGAATGGTAAGAAAACAACCATTACACATTGTTTGTTTGTGTATTTCAATGACATTAAATTGTAATAATATTGTCATTTTGTTTAATCAGAAGACAAGCGGAAAATCAACCTGATAAGCATGGCTAACTACTCGCTCATGATGATAAAGAGTTGGATGAAGCTGCAGGTAGAGATGTTGTTGGACAGTTAGAGGAAATATAAAGAGAAAATAATTATTTATTTGAAATTGGTTTTGGATGGTTACTGAAATTGATGCATTTGCGATAAGATTCTAAAACACGAGCGACATTCCAGGCTACTTTTCAAATAATTCTATTGCTAAATGATTTCTATTACAATTTCACCAAAGTTGCTGGTTTATTCAAGAGCTCATATAATTCAGTCGCCAAGTTAGAAAAAGGATTCACGGGGTTCGAGTGCATGGGTATCTTTCCATATTGCCCACAGCAATTCACCGAAATTCATTTTGCTCCGTCTACTGTATCCAAAAGTGAGCTGATACTTCATTTCATAAAATTCACGCTCAGGAAACTTACCTTGCCTAACCTATCTAATGCCAATTTTTCAATTTCAGGACCTCTTTATTCTAGAAATGACAATGTCGCAGACGTCGAAGATGAAGAAGACGTAGATGGAGACCTAGAACTGTTGCGTACTCCACAACCAGTTTTGCAATCACATACAGCAGCTACCGTTTTATTTCCTTCATTAAATAGAGCAGCATCGCGTTCAAATTTGGAAGAGACTGAAGGTAACATTTTAAATAAAAATGGTAGGCGAAAATGATGGATCTCATTCTAAAACTTGAATTTTTTTCTTAGAATTAGCACAAGCATTGGATCTGAATGAGGAAAAAAATTTAGTAGCAAATACTAATCTCGATGAAGGTCCTATCGATCCAGAATGAGAACCACGTCCATGTTGCAGCAAATTTCTAACTCCACCACCACCAATTGTTTCTCCATTGTCGATATTCAGTCGTCCAAAAAGAATTGCCAGCAGAAGATGCGTCAGAAAAAAGAGGACCCAAAGAAGTGAGCATTAACCGAATCTCCTTTTAAAAATGAATTAATAAAACAAATGGAAGCAAAAAAGAGCGAAAAAAAGAAAAGTACTCGCGGAAAAAAAGAAAATTCAAAACAAAAGACAGGTAAAAAAAAGTTCAAGTCATTTTTATGCAGGTTTAAAAAAATTCTGTACTTGATACTTTGTTGCAATTTCACAGGTTCGACAAAAATTAAAAAACGTAAACTAGATTGTAAAGAAAACAAGAAAAACAAAGCTCAACTGTCCAACAATGATGACGATGCCAAATGTATTTTCTGCAGTGAACGTTACTCAAACTCGCGACAAGGAGATGATTGGATCGAATGCATCATTTTTAAAAGATGGGCCCATGTGTCCTGCGCAGGTGTACTACCTCATGTTAGGTCATACTTTTGTGATTTGTGTATATAATAAATTTTTTTAGTGTACCTACCAAATTTTAGGTTATTCATTATGTACCATTAAAAACAGGTGTGTACTATTAGGAACCCTCGTGCGTACTTTTAGGAACCCATGGTGCCTAAAAGTACACATTTTTCACTTCTTATGTGAAAAATAATACCAGAATAAGTTACCAGTCAAAAATCTTGAAACTCTGACATTATGTAGCCAGATAATCAAGCTACAACATATCCAAAAATCACAACCCTAGGTCAATTAGCGGCCGAGTTATGGCAATTCTTTCACTAAGTGCGTACTATTAAGAGCCTTTCCCCTAATTACTTGCATGTACTTGCAGGTAATGTACGAGTACCAAATAGTGACTTATCACGACAATACGATGATGTCACAATCTGTACACGAACCAGCCCATCATCTCTTATAACTACAAGAGATGACGCAACTGGGCCACTCTCACTTACATAGGTATTCTTTAGGTACGTGTGTATGTGTGTGTGTAATTAAGCCAATATATAAACCATCCGAACTGGCTCTAAAATTTCCAGTGTTTGCCCAGGTTTTGACTTACCAGTATGTTAAATATGAAGTGGCTGAACATGCTTAAATTCTGTTGAATTTACCTTCTGGTGAGAATACTTTCTCACAACAAGGTATTCCACAATACTGATTGACATAAAAATTATATTTTACGACCTTTTCCATATATTGTGCAAAAAATGACTTATTCAGACTTCTGTGATTGGATATCATTTGCTGAAGTTGGGAAGCCGATACAATGCACGTTTGAAAACAGTACAAAATTTAAAGCCAAGTGAGAAGAGCCAATTTTTGAAAAAAATAACATCTATAATGCAATATTCAAAAAAACTACCAATGCACGTGAACTCGTTGAAATGACTGCCAACTTACTACCCATGAAAAGAAAATAACGTTATGTTACGCAAACAGAATCTTTTAATAAATACTGTGCTCCAATACCAATCTCAAATGCAAAGAACCGCGATCTGACCAATTTATGTTCAAAAGGCGCCATACCAGAACACTTCCATTCTGAGTATTTTAATTTACCGCACCATGGAAATGTACGTGATGCACTTGTTGAACCTAACGAGGAAGAGGAATACAACTAGTACCATAGATTAAAAAAAAAAAATTGGATGATAACGATTTAAGTTAGTTAAATAGTGATTAAGGATACCAAATAGGTTTTTTTATTTTTTTGTATGAATATTCATAATTTTCTTTTGCTCTATTTTTAAAGTTCAAAATATGCAGTTTTGTATGAATATTATTCATAAATGTTTGTTTTTTCGCTCAATTTTCTACATATTTTTTGGTTTTCAAAGTTTGCAGTTTTGCACAAATATCATAGATTTTGCTCTATTATTCACTTCTTTTTTGAATACAATTAATGGAAAATCATATATCAACACAACGAACTTAAACTTTGAACTAAATCATCATTACTTATCTTTTCTTTTTCTTATGAAAACACTCTTCAATTTACAGAATTTCGGAGATTGGCCTTTATTCCTTATTAGTTTTCAACACTCAAGAGCTAAACTGAAGATTGGTCCTTCATGTTTTTATCATTGTGAGAAGGATCTTTACTTCATAAAGGGCCAATCTAAACATTTTTCTTTGTTTGCTTTTTCATTTCATTTCATGGAGGGTATTAGGAAAGATTTTTTCGGGAATTGATAGTAATGCATGACTCTAAATTTGCAAATTTATAACAATGACACACGATCAGTTGTAACATTATAATAATGATTTATAGTTTAGACTGGTGTTTGAAAAATACAGTTAGGCCCTTTTTGCGCACAACCATCGATATTGATAAATAACAATTAACAATAACAATAACAATAATAATGATAATAATAATGATAATAATAATAATAATAATAATAATAATAATAATGATTAATTCATTTCAAAAAGGGGTTTTCCCTTTCGTTGAAAAGTATCACATAAATACATATTTCAGGAAACAATCGCAAGTCGTACTAAAACAAATATCCCAATCTTTCGCATCCAAATCAGATTTCCTCTGCTTATTTCAGTTAGTTTTAATGACGGACTAAGCTCCATTATTTTGCATCCTATATTTACTGACGGAGTTCAGTCGGGATTTTCAGTCTCTCTTACATCGGCTGGTTTCTTTGAAACAACACTTCGTGATACAACATGCAATCTATGTCAGACGCCGTTAATACTGATTTCAATCATCCATTTGAAATCTTCATTGAGAAATAATGGAAATAAGAAATACATTCCTAGAGTTTGATGTACTATTTCTCACCTGACATAAAACGTACCGAACAAATTCCAAGTATATTCAATTGATATTCAGGTTCACTTCTATATTGCAGTTCCTGAAATTTTTCATTACATCTCCTATTCACCTTCGGAAAACGGTAAAAGGAAATATCTGAAGTATTCTAGGCAGAATTTGAACACATAATCACAGCAATTATGTACCGTGAAGTGAAAATCTCAACGTCGCAAAAATTGATATCCCAGGAACGATCATTAAATGTTTTTAAAAACGAGTTTTAGGGTTGATTTTAAAATTCTCTATGCTCTAAAATGTAATTCATCATAAATTTGCGATCGTTTTCGCCATTTTTTCTCTAGTTATGATTGAATTATAAGTGAACGTAGCAACTTTAGTGAGGAACCGATTTTCATTCTACTTCATGGCTTGATAAGTAAAGTTGGCTTCGTTCCAATACATCTTAAAGGGAAAATCGGATGTTACTGATAAGAAATTTTACTCCCGGTGTGATTTTTTTTACAAAAAATGTGACGTTAGTTTGGTAGATCTGTTACATTTTATATATATATTTTAATCATATATCCTGTCAAATATCGGATCGTAGGGGTAAGAACAAACAAGTATACTTTCTAACCAAATACAAACCACACTCGCATAGATAATTAAACTAATTTGACTCAGATCCATACTATAAGCCTATTCACACAGCCACATACGGGTATACAACATAATCAATACTTCGAAAAATGAAAATTGCGCTCATCTTTCCCTCAAGTAACGTACTCGTGTAATCTATAGTCTAAACAAGATTTAAAAATTTAATGAGCAGTAGGGTTTAAAATCACGTTACCTGCATCGAATCGGCACTGATGATTTCGCCGTTGAATTTTTTGGCAATTTGAATGGCTAATTTCGATTTACCGGTACCAGTAGCACCCAATACCACCACAATCGGAACACGACTCGACATTTCCGCGTGTTTCGCAGCACGAGAGAAAAACAAACTTCAAGATCAGCACCTCACTATTCACAAATCAAGCTGGATCAAAATATACACAAGAAATAATCGACCACCGAACATCACACCGCATTTCAATAGCATTTCAATACGCACGTTTTCAGAAATTACACCCAAAAAAAAGTTAATAATAATAATCTGAAAAAAGACGCGAATTACAGCCAGAACGCAACGACGAAAAATCTCAGAAACGTGCTACAATCACTTCGACGTTTCATAATTACTCGCAAACAATCAAAACAAACCAAAATGGTAATAAATACATTTTTGAATTTCGATAATCACAAAATGTTCGATGAACGTAGAAGAGCCATTATCTTAGCATAGTTTTGCTTGCATTCGCAAGAGATCGCAACTAACAGACTTCTTGGTGGTTGTTGTAACAGAAATCCCACCCCATATCCTCCTTTCATCATCATCATCATAACTCTATATGTTGTAACGGAAATCCCACCTCTCTATTTCTTCATCATCATCACGAACACATTATATATATATGTCACACGTACAATCTCATCACGAAGTGCTTCCCCTACCATTCTCAATCCGATAACGCTGTTGCTTCCCCATTTCATATTTCGTTTGTGAAACATATTTTAGTCCCCAATAAAATGTCGTCAAAGTAAAAAGTATTGAGGTGAGGTTTGATCACTTTATACAGAAAAGATAAGTACGGACTTCCATCTTGAAAATGTTTATTAACGACGTTAGTACAACGACTGACAAACGAAGAAAATTCTCCGTCAAGCAGTGGCGGGAAGAATATTATATTGGCGATCAGTGTTGCCACATGTAAAACAAATAAATGTAATAGTATGTTACATACAGTGTTAGTCAATGTGGCGTCCCATGTTCGTGAGGTAGTGAGGGAATCGTATCCCAACACCCCCCTGCGATTCAAAACGGACGAACGAACATATAAGTAAAAAAAATTTGTCACACATTGTATGTATTATTAAAAAAAAACATATAAACAATAAAAATATTAAAATAAGCAATAGCAGTCAAAATTATTACATATGGGTGTCATATAAAATTGCTATATATATAAAAATGGTAAAAAAATATGTCGTTGACTAGTATTATGGTGTACAATTAAAATGTGTGTGGAAGTATGTGTCATGTGTTCTATCTTAAATATATCGTGTAATTATTAACATGAGGTATACATATAATCCTCTGCTATTGTGTCACGTCTTATAAGTATTGTGTGATTTTAATTTAAAAAATATATAAATAAAATGGCAGGTCGGAGAGATCAATATCTCCTCATTGTCAGCTGTAGAGAAATAATATTATTATATATGTATATGTCCTTATAATTAATCGTGTGGGGTTTTTAATATAAATGTGCTATTGTGGGAATCAATTGTATATATTGGGGAATGCTGATACCAATAAGATAGGTAGAGCAGCAATGGGGAACCTATTGAACATTATGATGTGAAGTGTGAAACAACATATGGACTGCTCGGTTTACGATAGGCGCTAAAAGACCGACGCCCATCTGCAGTCCAAAACCAAATATAAAAAATTTTGAGGGTTATGTCAATTAAGACTATTGGCCAAAAAGTTGACTTGTCTGGAGTATTCTCGTAACGATATTTTGAAAGGTTTTCCAATCAAGTGCTTTAGTAAGTATATCAGCAACTTGATCAGGCGACCTAATATCATTAAAACTTATAAGTTTATTTTGGAAAGCTTCCAATACTGCGTAGCATTTGATCGCAAGAGACCTGGAGCGTTTCTGGCCTCACCCAGATGCAATACGAGACGCAGATATATTGTCCTCGTAGACTTGCACTGGGTCGATTATAGAGAAAACACTCTCAGTGAGTCTCCAGATCACATATATGTCATCTAGTGCATCATTCAATGCAATTAGTTCATCTGCAGTCAACAAGGTTGCAACCAAGTTCTGCCGGTGAATGGCCCAATTTAACAAGTCTCCGTTAACAAATATCATATAGCCTGTTGTGGAGCACCCTTTCTCCAAGTTATTTATATCTATGGGTGAATCGTCTACGTTGGGTGCATACGACGCATCGACAAAAGCTTTTATATATGTTTGGTCAGAGTGGAAGACCAGAGAGAAATCCCTTGTGGTTTTAAGGTATCTAATAATACAACGAACATAATTTTTAACTTCGCTATTGGAGGATGCCTGAAAACGTGACAAATAATTGACGGCGAAGGCAATATCCGGGCGGGTTAGTTTTGCCACATATAGCAAATTCCCAATCATAGCCCTATATTCGGTGTCATCCAATCCATTTTTTGGTCTATTTATTTTCAATCCTGTCTCCATAGGTGTGGAAGATGGGTTACATTCCGTCATTCCAAATTTCCGGAGAATTTTATCAATATATCTATTCTGTGTTAATATAATTTGTTTTCTAGGAATATCCCTATTTATTTCGAATCCCACAAAGAAAGTTGGATTATTTTCTATTTTTAGTGTGAAATTGTTATTAAAGGTATTTATTAAGTCTTGTGTCCACTCGTTGTGGTTACTAGCCAACAACATGTCATCCACGTAGACTATTAAAAATGCCATTGCACCACTATTATCTTGTTTTATATATAAACATCTATCTATTTTTGATTGGGTGAATCCAGCTTAAATTATTGTTGAATTCAGTAAGTCGTACCAACTTTTAGAAGACGTTTTCAGTCCATATATAGACTTTATTAATCTTAGGCAATTATTTTCGCCTAGTTGGCATCCTTTAGGGTTTGATATATATAGGATATTTTATTTATGAGTTGAGAAACGCAGTCTTTATATCAAACTGTGTTATATTTAAGTTATATTTATTTGTAATGGATAATATCCACCTTATTAACCAATATTGGATCACCGGGGTATATGTTTCAGTTAGAGAATAGTGAGTGAGATCTTTAAACCCTCTTGCAACCAACCTGGCTTTCGGTATGTGAATGCCTTCGTTGTTGGGTTTTGTGGTGAAACACCACTTTGTATCCACTAACCTCACATTCCTCTCCCTTGGGACAACTTCCCACACGCCCATATCAGATAGTGACTTCAGCTCGTCAGTAATGGCTTGTTGCCATTCTTCCTTAAAAGGGTGGTTTTCGACATCTTCCCATTTTTGAGGGATGTGGTCCTCAATATAGTTTTTATATCTTGATTTAAATAAATTTAATATTACAGGGGTTTCTATTATATTATTGTTATCCTGTATTATTTCATTATTATTATATTTATTATCTATTTGTGTAATATTCCTCGTTTCATCGAATCTGACGTCGCAAGTGACATGCAATTTGTCGATTAATGGGTCCCTTATACAGTACCCACTATTTGTGTACCCTACAAATATTCCTTTATCGGATCTCTGGGTTAGTTTCGGGTGTTCGATGTTGGTTTTCTTTCTTTTATTTTTTGTGGCCTGCTGCTGACGGACTTCTATGGGAATATGTCTAAAAGCGAGAGACCCAAAAACTCTCATATTAGATAAATCCGGTTTTATACCGTAGAACATTTCGTAATGGGTCCTATGATCTTTGTTGGCCCTAGTTGGGCTTCTGTTTATAACATAAACAGCTGTCAAGACAGCCAAAAACCAAAAACTGAAATCCAGATTGGAGTCGAACAACATGGCCCTGGTTCTTGCCATAATCGTTTGATTCTGCCTTTCAACCATCGCATTCAACTCTGGTGAATACGGAACGACAGGCTCAAGGTTCACGCCGTTCTCCTCACAAAATGTTTTCATATTCAAATCCAGATACTCTCTAGCATTGTCACATCTTAAGGTGGCTATGGGACAGTCTGGAAATTTTGATTTTAATTTCATATATAATTTTTTGAATTCCTCAAACACAATTGACTTTTTCTCAATAGTGGAGATAAAAGTATATTTTGTGGCATGATCCACAAATATCAAAACGTACTTTTCACCATATATTCCTGGTGAGAAGGGGCCCATTGTGTCCGATGAAACAAGTTCAAGTTTTCTTTCTGGCCTGGTACGAGTTCCATTGTGTCCTAGTCTTCTAGAGTTTGCTTTCACACATGTCTCACACAGGCTGAATTCGTCATCACGAAATGTAATTCCATTCGGAATACCTCTTGAGACCTTTGTCAAGAATTTCAAATTCTTCCCTGATCTCCTATGCCATATCATTTTTTTATCTATTTTTACTTTCTCTATATTCTCACTTATTTCATGCTTATTGTTTATTATATTATTATCATTTATACCTACATCCTCATTCCTTTCACCACTATCTTCATTCATTTTATTATTTTGTGTATTGTTATTATCATATTCGTCATTAGTGTTTATTATATTATTATTATCTAAGTTATTATTATTTGTTTTTTCTTGTGTATTGTTATTCTCTCCATTCCCTTCCACTTCCTCCTGACTTTCCTCAATAATTTCCTCTTCTATTTCGTATTCCATCCATTCATCCTGGGAATTTATGTTAGGCATGCATGCCAATTTATTCGATCCATTATTATAGGGACATATTTTATTCAAATTATCTTCATTTTCTATAATATTGACCATTGATTCCGGTATAATTTTGTACTTTACCATGTATACCCATCTGATTTTTGGGGCTGAAAAAATTACTTTGTCCGTCCCACGGACGTATATATGCGCTGCAGAGAAATTTTGGTCTATGCCCAGCCCCCTATTCTCCGTTATTTTAATCCCCAACATAAGGTCCACGTTTAGGGATGGTACGTAATGCACGTTCTTTAATCTTATAACAGTCTGATTCCTCTCTGAATTTTCCACCCTGATAAACATAGTTCCTATATGAGTGGCAATGAGTAAAGTATCTTGGATGGCACATTCTAACTCGATAGGGTTTTCAAGCATTATAGGGTTAGACAATTTTGATAAATCAGAAATGACGTGGGCAACAGCTCCACCATCTAACATTATTCTCTTAGTAAGAGGAACATAATCAGAATCTGACTCCTGCTTCATATCTTTAGATGTTATTAGGTTTATTAATTTATTATTATTTGTGTTATTGTTTGGCTTGTGGTCCTTATACCTGATCATCATTGACCATTGCACATCATGTTCTTTTTTGTTTTTATTATTATTATTATTTTGATTATTTCGTCCGTATCTCGTATTTTGTGCTGGACCATCTAATTTGTCTTGGGGTTTTGCACCCTCTTTATTTGATGGACATACCTTAGCTATGTGCCCTTTGCCATGGCACTTGAAACATACTAAATTATTCGGATTTGGCAAATTATTTTGGTTTTGATTATTATTATATTTTCTATTTTCATAACTATTATTACTGTTCTGAGGCATTTCTGACTTTTGATTATTATTGTATGTCATTTTCCCCTGATCTACATTTTGGTTATAGTTCTGATTCCTATTTGTGTTATTGTATCTATTATAGTTTCCACCGTATTGGAATCTTTGATTTCTATTATTATTATTAAAAATTTGAAATTTATTATTAAAGTTTCTAGACTTCTTCTCGTCATATAATCTGTCTGATCTTTCGATCAACATGGCATGAAGTGTTTCGATCGGTTTTCGATCTTGGCTTAATGTATTAAATTCCAGCCTTGTCATGTCATAGTCCATGTTCAAAGATATAAGGAGTTGTTCTATCTCCTCTTGTTTATCTAAATTTTTACCACAGTCCCTTATTTTTTGGGCTGATCGAGAAAACACATCTAAATACTTCTCATGTTACCATCACTATTAAATTTTAATCTCTGAAAGGCCTGCTTCGCATTAATATATGTAACCTGCGTGCAGCTTTTATACCTTTCATCTAAAACTTTCAAAATCTGATTTATTGTTTTCAAGTCTTTTACCCTTTCAATAAGCTCGTTGTTTAATCCCTGGTAGATTAAAGCCTTTCCTTTTTCTTGGTTACAAAAATATGCCATCCTATTAGCCCAACTAGCATTGCCAGATTCAGGGTTTAAAAAAACATTTAGTTCCAATCCCAAAAAAAGAACTTCGGTCTCAACATCATGCATTATTGGGTAAAATCCCTCTGCATAGAGTGTTGATACCATCGTGGTCCTCCAGGCATCATAATTCCTCCCATCAAATACCTTTTTTGTATCGAATCTCGACATTTTATTATATTTTGGATGTTGGGGAGTTTATATCCTACCTCAGAAACACGAGAACTTAAGTCTAAGGGGTAACACGGTCTCAACCGCACGATAATGCACAACACGGTCTCAACCGCTCGATTGGGAATGCAAGTTAAAAATATTATGATTTTCAATGATTAGTCAATATTCTAAATTAATATCTTACGAGATATATTGCCGACGATGAGGTGATCTCTCCGCCGTTGTTACTGCTTCTTGAGCAGTCAAATTACTGTGATTTTTTCGTCAAAAATTTTCAAAGTCAAATTAATCAAAGTCCCAAATCTTGTCTCAGAACATCGATGATTCTATCAAACACATCAAAGTTCAAATTAGTACGCAGTGCAAAATTGTTTAACAAATATGAAAAAGATTACTGCTGAAAAAAATAATTTATCAATCTACATTAAATGAATCGATCTTTTATTGTATGTGAACAGGAAAAAATCTGTCACTTGTGTCAATGTACAAAAAGTGTGTTTTCTATTGTTGGATTCGGTAATTCTCATCCAACAAAGATTTCCTCTTTCTTTCAATTCTCAACCAACAAGATAAAATTTGAAGGCTATCGATATCACCTTTCAAGTTTCGACTTTGCTTAATATTTGGTTGAGAATTTACCTGAAATATATTGAAATATAATATTATTTTACTGTAATTTAAATTTTTCAGATTAATTTTGGGCAAAATCACACGAAATATACATTAACTAACTTAAACTTTTTACTTATCTTTAGTTTTTCGTTTCTTTTTTTCAAATTTTTCAATGTTTTTCTTCTGCTACCTCGCCCAAATGACACCAGTCTGCGACGATTTTTACTCTGCAACCTTTGAATTTTCGATTTTCTTTCGCTGTTTCACTCCCTGGAACACAGCATGAACAATTGCCAACCGTTTTTGACTGTATGCACTGGTCTACCGAACCATAAAATCCTCTCGTATTTGATTTGTTTTCTCCAGACTTTTGACTTTGACGTTTTCACAGGCGCCCAAGACTTTACCGTTGTTTTCATTAATTTCACTTCTATTACACTTTTAATTTGTTGGTTTACCTTGATTGAACATTTAACTTTTTCAGGATAGTTACTTTAATCACTGAATCGAACTTTTTTACAAATTTTAACTTTTCCTACCACTTTGCGTGGAGGTATCACTCGGCACTAAGCCTTTCACTTTGCGTGAAACAAAAACTTTCAAATATTAATAAATTACAAAATTATCACATATTACATTTCAATTTACCGCACTTATTTCTTTTGCCCGCAGCTCTGCTAACATATTGAGGTGAGGTTTGATCACTTTATACAGAAAAGATAAGTACGAACTTCCATCTAGAAAATGTTTATTAACGACGTTAGTACAACGATTGACGAATGGAAAACATTCTCTGTCGAGCAGTGGCGGAAAGAATATTATAGTGGCGATCAGTGTCGCCACATGTAAAACAAATAAATGTAATAGTATTTTACATACAGTGTTAGTCAATGTGGCGTCCCGTGTTTGTGAGGTAGTGAGGGAATCCTATCCCAACAAAAAGTCTCAAGTTCTTTCAATCCTCATTCTGTACGCCTCACATCGTTGTAGCCATCGCTGCAGTAGAACTTTGAGGAGAGACTTGAAAAATCCTGAATTGATGGATAAATAATTTTTTGAATTAATTTACTGTTGTGCGAAAATTTTTTCATGTTTTCTGTTGAGTAATACACGAAGTATTTACCGTGTTTTTTCGAGAAGTTCAAACTCGAATTTTAATTTATTTTCAATTTTTGAAAAATTCAAAATTAAATTGAAAATTAGAAGCTGAAGTTCCAGACTTAATAACAGCCAATCATGGAAGTGATTGAACGCTAAATCCAGTAAGGACTGCCAAAGAGATTGTGAGAAGAGCCAAAGGAAACCTGCTCCCGTCATCGAGGACTCATCGTAGATCCACACATCGAAGACCCAAATTTTTCGGCCAACTCAAAACAAATCTCAAGCAGGAAGTACAGCGGTAGCCAGCGGAGTAGAGAAAACAGAAATCATTCGTCTACACAACAGAAATAATAAGGTAGAAAATTTCTTTGTAAAAATAATATTTGTATTTGAACTGAGGCAATAAGAATAAAAAACCTAGTAATCGTTTATGTCCCCTACAATAAATTTGTTTGAAGGAAAAATTGGAGAGTATAATATTGAAAAGGAGGATTTAAAGGAATTAATAAAAAAGTTGAAGATGAAAAAGTAATTGATATAAAAATTGAAACTTATAATTTACCATATGTTAAATATTTCACGGAAGAGATAATATTGGAATCATTTGTAGTAGATATATCCGGAAGAATCGAAGATATTAGCAGTTTAAAATATATTAAAATTTTAGAATCGTCATTAAATTATTTTTCGAACAGAATTTATAGTTCTGAAAAATCGAAGGATAAATTTATGAACAGATCCTTTAATTAAATAAATAATAAAAACTGGATAATAACGAAATAAATATAAAAAAGAATAGTGAAAAGGAACTAGAAGAAACGAATAAAATAGAAGAAAATTTAATAAAGGAAATTGAAAAAGAGTCTATTGAAAATAAAAAATATATAGCGATAGTTAATAGTGAAAATAGTGTGTTAGGTTTTCAAAAAATCGAAGAAAATATGGCATTCCCCAATGAAATCAAACCCATGTAAGCACCGTTGGGAAAAGTATTTAATGGGAAATATTACTTAGACTGGCGTAGGATGATTATTTCAGCCATAAGGGGAGCTGGGTACTACGATATTTTTGGAGAACACAAATTTTTACAATCATATATTAATCACATAGATGATCTAAATTTCAGACCCGATAAGGATATGATGAATTATTTCAAAATGCAAGATAATGCTAAAGCATTTGTATTAGAAAGAGTGTCAAACAAAATTACAAAACAAATAAGGGACTGTAATACTGCAATTTTAATGTTAAAAAAATTGGATAATATTTATAACACTAAAACTTCGGTCACAGATAATATGGCGAAAGGAAAGTGGATGGAATTCAGATTTCAACCTGGTGGAAATATGAAAGGTTTTTGAAAAAATGGATGAATTAGTAACTGACGTAAGAGATTGTGGTAAAGAAGTTACTGAAGTAGAAGAATTGGAAAATTTGCAGTTAGCTTTATGCTACGAGCAGGCAATTGCAAAAATGCAATTTGAAAATTTACCTACAAATGAAAAAAATATAGATAACTTTAAGAGAATATTGAGAGAGGACTCTGACCAAAAA